>CANTUT010001441.1:2500-122500 GCA_947687605.1 Reutealis trisperma
CTAAGTGATCGTTTCTAGATATTTATGGGTGAAATTGATAGATTTGGATAAAAGAGATGGAGAAAGGAACCACATGGATGTCTATGTAACAACCCACACTACTCTAGGAGTTTTAGTGACAAATTATTTGAATTTAGGCTTATTGTGACAAATTGTGTGACTATATGAAAATTCATGTGTGACGTGATTTATGAGTTTGGGGCATGTTAAATTAATTTTAATATGCCTAATATGAATTATTATTGTAAAATAAATGATTTGAATAAAATTCATTAGCATGAAATAATTTATTTTTCATAAAATGAATTTTCATGTAAAAAGGTATTTTTAAGCATAAAATAATTTTATGAGTATTTTCAAAATATTTTTAAATAAATATTTTGGGGAAATTTTAATGAAAATAATAAGAAAAATATTTTATTTTTAATTACCCATAACCAGCCCCTAAATTAAATAAAAAGCCCAAATACCCAAAAGCCCACCACACTAAAACACTCATAACCTAGCTCATTAAGGGCAAACTTGGAAATTGCACCCCAAACCCTAATATATAATGAAAATTTCGGCCAGCACTCTCATTTCAGCAGCCATCACTCCATTTTTCTGTATCTTGGCAGAAAAATTCTCTCAAAATATTTCTCTCAACCGAAATTAAGAAAACACCTTTCAGTTTTGCGATTTCTTGACTGTAATCGTATGTTTTTCGTCTCTTTCAATTTCTAAACTAATTTCTATGAAATAAATAATGGAAAAATTATTTTGAACTGGTTGATTACTGATTTTTACAGATTTAACTCTGTTTGGGTGAGTTTTTGGGAGAGAAAATCTATTTTCTACCGAAAACACAAATCTTTCCGCAAGATTTCTCCAAAGGTGAATTCTATAACTTAAAATCACAATTTTTATGCATAAACATCACTAGAGGGGGGGGCAATTTGTGCATTATTGTTTTCTAAACTGATTTTTGATTTGTTTGAATGAAAAATATTGGATCAAATAATATTTCTGCATATTTCTGTGATAACCAAAAAGTTTCGAAAAATAAAGGAATTCAAGGTTTTTGTGCTAGAACTTAGAAGTTGGAAAATTCCATTGTTATTTCAACATGTGGCTGCTGATTTGTATATGATTGGATTGTAAACTGATATTTGTTCTGTTTGGATGAGAAAGAATGATTTAAATCATGTGTTTGTATATTACTGTAATGAGCGGAAAGCGTGAAAACTCATGATTTTCACCCTAAGCCTTGAAACTTGGAATTTTCTTGCATAATTACTATCTATGGTGGCCGAATCATGTATGGACATGTTCTAAACTGATATTTTCTGTGATTGAATGAAAAATAATAGTTTAAACAACCTGTTTACATATTTCTGAAATGACCGAAAAATACCGAAAACAAGAAAACTCATGGTTTTGTACTCTATAATTCAAAAGTTGAATTTTTATGTATGAACAACACCAAGTGTGGCCGATTTATATGAATTAAAATTCTAAAACAATTTTTGTTGTGTTTACATGAAAAATCTTGGTTCAAACCATGTTTTTACATATTTCTGAAATAGACGGAAAGTGCAAAAAGAAAGAAAATTTAATTCTTCCTTTGGTGATGCATTTGGCCTACCTTAATATTCTTGTCCCAATGTTTATAATTTGTATGTGATGTGTTTTGATGATTATTGACATGTATGTATATATAGGAAATGATAAAATTTCATGTTAGTTGAAGGTATGACCCTAGATAAGCTTAAAGGCATTTTGGTATACCTAAGGTATACGTAAGGTATCTTAACCTTATATTGTGATTAGAATGCAAATGTGATTGAGAAATATGGAACTAGATGTTATGATGACTTGATAATAAATAAATGGTTTTGAGTTGATGAAGTGACAATTGTATAAAAAGGATCATAAGAGTTAAGCATGACACTTGAAAGGTTAATTGTTAAGTGACATGTATAGAAGAGTAAAGTGTATTAAGATGATTGTAAAAGTGAATGGATATTGAGGAAATAATATTGTGATGACCTTAGAAAGGTATTGACATGATTGTGATGTGTTTTCATGTGAGCCTATAAGGCCTAAGTATGCAAGACTTTTAAAGTCAATGTGTTATGTGCAAGTGACGAGTACACCTATATGTGAACTCTAAGTGTTTGTGTATGCTATATGTGCATGGGATAGTTATGGGATAGGAGCATCATGAGTAAATAAATACTAAGTATTAAATTAAATATTATGTTAGAGTTTGAGGAGATTTAGAAGTCCAAGGGCTACGTGAATTAGGAGCAAAGGAACCACAAGGTGAGTAAACATCATATTCATTCTTCAAGAGTGAGTAAACTCTATATTTTTGCTTCTAGTGTGAGTAAACAGTGTATTCATGCTACAAGTGTGAGTAACAATATGTTTTGTTACAAATATATGATATCATGTTATGTGAGTCTTTGACATTCTTGAAACCCAAGTCCCTTCCATTCTAAAGTGAAATTCTATGATTTCCTTGTAAAACTTGGGTTGCCAAAGGACATTTGGTCCAAAACTATTTTGTTATCCAATGAGAATTTCTCGTGATTATCACCCTAACTTATATTCTTTCTGGAACTACACTATTCTTATATCTTTTGTTCAAACAATAAACTGTTATTGCTATTGGGATACATGTTATTGATGGCTTAAATGTTATTGTTATATATGATTACCATGAGCTCTTGCTATGGTACCTGTAACCTTTTTTTTTTTATGCAGAAATCCTTATATCAATGCGAGTAATCATCGGCTATGTGCTCCTCGTACCGATGCGAGTAATCATCAACTATGTGATCCTCGTACCGATGTGAGTAATTATCGGCTATGTGTTCGAGTGATTATGGCAATAGCCTTCACTCTATGTGTTATGTGTTCGAGTGATTATGGCAATAGCCTTCACTCTGTGTTTGAGTGATTATGGCAGTAGTCTTCACTCTATGTGTTATAAGTGTGATTCTGTGAACCTTTCTAAATTGCAAACTATGAATCATGTACTATAAGTTATGAGCTATGAGCCCTTTCTAAGGGATATGTGTTATTGTACAATTCCTATTGTTTACTCATTGAGATCATCTATCTCACCCTTTTTCCTTGTGTGGTTCCAGGTGAGCATTATGAGGAGGCAAGGTGATGGCTCAAGCATCCTACTTTGCTTGGGGAATTCCTTGTCCAAGAAAATTAGTTTAATATGTCATGAAGAGTTATCCTTAGACGCTCTGAGAATATTCATTTTTGGATGTTTATTTTGAAATGTTACCCTTCGAGGTTTTAATTGAATTCTAAATATTATTTTCTTATGGATTATGTTTAAAGTATATTTTAATTATGCTTCCGCAACTTAAGGTTATAAAAAAAAGGGTTTATTTAAGTTAATGTAAGAGATTTTTGGTACGATCCTAGGCAGTATTTATATATGTATAAGTGGGTTTTATGGACGTGGGTGACCTTATGTCTCCCCATATTCTAGGACCGTCATGTCTCCAAAGTTGGGATGTGACAGTCTAGGTGACTGTTTCTAGACATTTATGGGTGGAGTTAATGGATTTGGATGAAAGAGGTGGAAAAAAGAACCACATGAATGTCTAAGTGACCGTTTCTAGATATTTATGGGTGGAGTTGATAGTTTAGTGAAAGGAGAATCTCGACCTATAGCGAGTCAGCTCTAGAGATTCTGACAACATTTTGGTTGTGCCAAAGAAACTTAGGCTTCTGATTGTGAGGGGTTGGGCCTTTTAAAAGGCTCAAAGGAACTTTTCAAGAAGTAAAGGGACTTTGGAAGTCATGCTTCATTGATTAGATCTGGAAAGGTATCATTTAGCTTCAAAGAGGCATTAGTCAGCTTTAAGAGGTATCGGTCAGCTTTAAAGAAGAACTGGTTAGCTTTAGGAGAGGCTAGTGAGGCTATTGGCTTGGGTTATGCATGATGATATATGATTACAAATGATTGATAGGTGCTGGTACACAGATGATGCATGTATGTTTTAGAATTCATAGACCTTTTGCCTGACTTCTATGCTATGCATGATTTGTGGTGATGCCTATAATGAATGGTTGCATGGATGCATGAGGGCGGATTCGTGCAGTTACTTTGTGAATACAATTTTTTTATGTGACCTTTGTGTCCTATAGAGACATGCATTTATGGATTGAGGAACTCGACAAGGTTGAGGAACTTAACTTGGGTTGGTATAAGATGGTTGCCATGGTGGTATTATGAGGAGTTCGAGGGGTTGCTTTAGATTTTGGAATCTGGTGGCCCGTGGTTTCTGTTTTAGTGCTGCTGAGGAGGAGCTGTGCCTATTCTAGGGAGATAAGGATTATGGCTTGGCTATGACTCAAGGCAACTTTGGTAGTGCCAAAGTTCAAAGTTCGGCATTTTTTGAATTTTTCAGGAGTTTCTGACTTGCCTCAGGATGTTGCAAGCCAGATGATGGTTGGTAGATGGTTAAGTGAATTTGACCACTGTGATTGAGAAGTTCTATGATTCTGGTGACCAAAGGGATATGAGGGGTGCAGAGACTCAACATGAGGGCCTTGATTTTCTGTTTTGAGTGTGAGTTATGGGTTTGTTGATTGGGGTGATGCCATAGTGGCAGATGGAACAGAGGCATTTTGTGGTTAGAGTTGTGCTAGCAAAGACACTGATGAGCCTCAATTGCACTGTTAAGGATTTAAAGAGATAAACTATCTTACCAATTATTCTCTGGTGAGAAAAATTTGTCTATTCTTACCCTTTTTGCTTTGGGTGCTTTGTGGATGTCTGTTTCAGGTTTTGGATTATCTTTAAAGCATGGCTGATGGATCATTTTCAGGTGGTGCCCTTACTTTTCAATCCGCATATGCCTTACTGAGACTCAGTCAAAGGTCGGATAAGATGGTTGCTTGTAGCTTGCCTCCGGAGGATATTTTTAGCACTGCTAATAGTAAAAGATTAGATCTCTCATTACTAGAGGGCACGGGTGCCGAGTAGTTTGCTTGTTAGGCATGGTTTGAATGACTTTCCACTAAGGGATGAGGGTCTTAAGGTAGATGAGGTAGACCCAAGATGTGCCCCCAATTTTTCTTTCTTGGAGTTTGTGCAGATGATGGCTCCTATTGCCAGAGCTATCAGGTGATGGCTAGGTAAGAAGTTATTATGCTGTTTATTTTGGGATTTCACTTGGGACCACAAAGAGATATGCTAGGTATTGATAAAGGTGATTTGGCCAATTGAGAAAGAGTACCAAGCTACCTTGCTGAGAGGAATAGAGGATGAAGTAGCTGATGAAGGAGAGACTATATGAGGAGCCATTGGTAGCAAGAGGACTCTAGCCTAAACAAAAAGGGTGACTCATTCTTTGAAGGAGACTCGGGGATCTACTTGAAGTGCTACACCACAGGTTGTAGTAGTGACTAAAAAAAAGATATTGTGACAGACTTTGACTCAGACGAGGACACAAGAGATTTGCATCTCAGGAGGTAGATGAGGACTGGCTAGGCCATGACTTCAGACATGACTTCTTTTTTTTTTTTTTTAAATAATTACAGGTTGATAGGACTACACGAAATATGATAAGCTATAGATGACTTTGAAAGGGCTATCCTTTATGATGGGTTTGTATTTTGCAAGATTTGATCATCATTAAATGAGACATCTTTTATTTTTACTTTAATTTCTGCCTAAGCCGCCCTTTCATATTTTCAGCTTAGCAAGCATTCTTCTTTTTCTTTTTCTTTTTCTTTTTTTAGGCAAAAGAATTAAGTGATGATGTACTAGGTACAAAGAAAATAAGAATGCGATGTAAACAAAATATTTTGTATTATGATTTAGACCGCACTTGAGTCGGGTTGCCTATGTATCCCTTACATCACTTTTCCATTGATTATTTCTTTTAGGGAGAATCAGGTCCATTTAGTTTTGATTACATATGCATGAGAAATAAAAATGAAATGCAGATGTCATCTTAGGATGATGTATCATTTCAGTTGATCCAGGTTGCCAAGATGGGAGAATTCATTTCAGTCCACATCCATGAAGATGGTGCTTTTGTCAAATAGGATCTTCCTATTTTGTCTTCATTTTCCGCAGCTTCTCCTTGACAGGCTTCTTATAGGTCAGTATCTTGTAAACTGTGATGCTTGAATCATGTCTTCATCTTTTACAAAATAGCTCATGAGCTTCTGCTATGAAAATGCAATATATGTGATTTTTTATTCTTTTCCTTTGTGCCATAATTAATTAATCGTTTTGCCTTTTCACATTTTTGTGTTTTTTGTTCCTTTTTTTTTTTTTTTTTAAGATGTCCCCTTTAAAGATGAATCAGAAAAAATTAAAGCAAATCAAAAAAATTCAAAATTTTTATTATTGATAAAAGTCCCATCATGAGTACATTAAAGGATAAGCCTATAAGGCGAAATACAGACTCCAAAGGGCAAGATCTAACAGACTCAAATTCAAAAAAAAATTTAATAGAAAACAGACTCAAATGACTTATCTAGGACTCAGACATGGACTCAGACTCAGATGCAGACTCAAAGGACTCAGATGTAGACTTGAAAGACTTGGATAGGGGGCACAACGCCGCTAGCACTCTTCTCAAAATATCGATTCTCGGGTTAAGCTTGAGATGGTCTAGTGAGCTCGGTGGTTCAAAAAGGATTGGTGGCAATGTTAGGCTTTGGGTTTAGAAGCAATGAAGTCTCCGCTATCAATGAGGTCTTGAATTTTGTGCTTCAGAACCTTTCATGCATTAGTTTTATGCCTTGGCCCTTGATGATAGTCACAGTGCTCATTAGCATTATAACCCTTAGGTAAGGGGTTTGGCAAAGGTCGTGACTCTAACGGCTTAACCAGATTAGCCTCTAAGGCTTTCTTGTAAATGACGCTAAGGGGCATACCCAGCTTAAAGAAAGTCCTCCTTGTTTCTAACTTCATTCGTTGATGATAGGACACAACATTTACCTCCCCCTCTCTTTGGGTGGTATTAGTGGTGTAGTTAGTGTTCTTGTGATACCTAAAGGATTCATCCTTGATTCGTCCTGATTGAATCAAATCCTCGATCTTAGAGGCAATGGCAATGAGAGCTTTGAAGTTGGGAAGGTATTGAGTTTGTAGATGAGCCTGATATTAGGGGAGGAGGTTCTTGATGATGATGTCAATTTGCTCTACTTCAGATGGATGGTTCAACATTTGAGCCACTTTTATCCTCCACGTTATAAGGAATGCGGTGAAGGATTCTCTTGGCCCTTGTTTGGTGGTTTCCAAATCTCAACAGGTGACATCCACCTTGATGTTATAGTGGTATTGCTTAACAAAAGCATTGCAGATGTCATCCCATGTTTTCTTGTGATTTTGGTCGAGATCTAGTAACCACTTAATAGCAGCTCCGGTCAATGACTGTTAGAATAATTGAGCAAGGAGCTCATCATCCACACCAAAGGGTCTCATGGCACCCACATACATTTTGAGGTGAGTTTTGGGACACGTGGTGCCATTAAACTTGTCCATGACTGGCATTTTAAATTTTGGTGGAACCCGTGCATTTGGGAAGAGAGCTAAAGAGTCGACATCTATCATGTCCTCATGCTTTTTAATGTTCTTGAGTATTCTTTCCATGGCCTCAATTTTCTCCATCAATTTCTTAGTTTCAGGAAAGCTAAAGAAATCTCCACTTTAAAAAGGATTCATAGTGGGAGAGGGAGTGGTGTTTAAGTCCACGATAGGAGAGGTTGGAGTTTCAGGTGTTTTCCCTTTATCGTTGAGATCAATAATGGAAGGAGTAAAAGTAAGGGTATGGCTAGTCCCAGCTTGAGCTGATGCAGGCTCAATATGAGCAGGAGGGGGAGTGACAGTGGCATTGGTCATTTCCTTGACCTCATTGATGATGGATTGGCATTGGGAGTTGAAGGCATCAATGAAGGTGGTAGACTAGGCATTAAGAGCATTGGTGAAAGTTTTAGCTTGGGTCTGAATAGGTGTGGTGAGTGCTGCTTGAAAATTTTCCTCTTGTTTCTTAAGGAGGCTGGTGAAGAAAGCCCTTATGGCATCTTGATCAAAGTTGAAGGTATTGACCATTGGTACCTTTAAATAGAAAACAGATAGAAGGAAGGGTAAGAATACAGAATTAAAATGGCAAAAATGTAAAGGTGTGTCGGGAAAAGGATTCCCTCCACATGGTTAGTCACTAGGTTTACATGTTGACAAGGTGAGTGTGTGAGGTGTTTTGGGGTAATAGACCACCGGTTTGGGTCTTTAAGGTGCTTGAGAGTTTACCTTGTTAAGCTCCTCATGTTATGTATGCATGATCATGACGTGATGCATATTGAAAAAGGTTTCATGAACATGCAAGAGTATTTATTATAGTACATGGAACCTAGGGTCAACGCTAGAGTGACTACATGCATAAAGGTGAAGGTTGGTTTGATTTAAGGGTCCCCGTCCTACTAGAGCATCATATATCTAACCATATGTAAGGCAAAGAGCTTCGCGTGGGTCCAACAGTGCTGATTGCTTGTTACACCATTAAAATGATCAGGGATTTGTCATGGGGTGGAGTGCTTTCGCTATCTCCCAACATACTCAAAGAGAGTTGTCGAGCCAATGCTACTCTTCATCCAAAAGTTTTCCTAAAGCTAAGGTTTAGGCAAGGAGCCTTTATTATACAAAGTGATGCATGAAAGTCAAATTATACTTAATGAGCCACATGGAGATTATTTTGGAAAAATTTAACCAAATAGTAATCCTCTTATTTTCCTTTTTATTAAAAAAATGGTGGCAACTAGTCCCCAGTGGAATCGCCAGCTATGAGGCCTCGCCCAAGCACCAACTTGGTTCACAAGAGGGAACCGAGATGCTCATTTGGTTTTAGACTCACGATGGAACCATCGGGTTCATATTTGGTTGATTTTGAAAATGATTTTTAGGAGTCGCCACCTTAATTTTATTTAGTTGAGAAAATATTAAGGAAAAAACCCAAATTGACTCCAATTCATTAATTTTTTAATTAATTTGCCCAAGAATAAAAATCACTAGCCTTTAAACTAGATTGAACTCAGGGATTAGGTTTTTGGTTTTAAATAATCTTAATTTGGCTCTTAAGTTTAATTTGACTTTGAAAAAATTGATTTCATGAATGACAAATATTATAAGATGATAATTGTAAATAAGATGCATGAATATGATATGAGTGCAAGGAGAAAAATAAAATATCCACAAATTAAAAATTTGCATTTGAGGTTTGGATTTAGATTCCAAACGTGCATACGTACCCCATTGAATAGGGATTAAAACCCACATAGTTCGTTCCACAATTAAGTGGAGGGGTTTAGGAGTTGGTCAGATTGATTTTGGTTTAAATATTTTGAGAGTGAGGGAAGAAAGCTGATACCTTTGCTTTCGGTGGGCAGAGAGTTTTACCATACCGAAATTCCATTTTATCGGGACCGGGTGATTGGATTGATTTGAGGGATTAATTAATTAATTAAAATGATTAATTAACTAATTAATGTGATGAAATGGATGGATAGATAGATGGATTAATTAATTAATTAATTAATTTGGATGAGAGGTGGATTAAAAAAAAGATTAATTTGATTTTAGAGAAAAAAAGTGATTAATTAATTAATTAAAAAGATTAATTAATCAATTGAGTAATTAATTTTGATAAAAAAAAAGATTTTAAGTTAATTAAAAAGATTAATTAACTTGGTTAGGGTGAGAAAATTAATTAATTAAAAAGATTAATTAATTAATTAGAGAGTGGTTGGAGGGAGAAGAAGAGAGGAATTAGTAGATAACCATCAATACTAATTCAAGAGGTGTGTAGAAATGAGAAGTGGAGGGGGTATTTATAGGAAAAGTGAGTGAGGTTAGTTTAGGAAGTGGAAAAGTGAAAAGACCAAAAGGGTAGAGCTATAAAAAAAAGCTGAAAAATCATATTACAGGGTATTTTAGGGACCGCAGGCAGGCAGTCTGGGCGGCGCCACCAAGCCTCTGGGCGACAACACTGATGGTCTGAGCGGCGCGCTGCCCAGGAGGGTGGTGGCGCCGCCCAGATTGTTGGTGGCACTGCCGACAGCTGACGTGGCATTTTTTTTTTTTTTTAGAAATTGGTTGGCATGGAGTTTAGGAAATTTGGATATCTAGTGGCAATGTAATTAAAGGCTAAAAAATTTTCTTTAGGGGGCGCTGCCCCCAAACCCCGTAATGGCGGGACCACCGTAATAGTTCTGCGTAACGCGTTAAACTCAGCAAGTGATAAGGCTACTATTGGATGATGAAGGTGTAAATTTGAGGGTTCACACACACACACACACACACAGATATATATATATATATATATATATATATATATATATATATATATATATATATATATATATATATATATATATATATATATATATATATATATATATATATATATATATATATATATATATATATATATATATATATATATATATATATATATATATATATATATATATATATATATATATATATATATATACATATATTTCCTTATGAAAAGTAATCAAAATGTCAATAATGATCCATAAATTAAAAATATATTTATTTATTATTAAATGAGAGAAATTGAGTAATAATGGATAAATAATAAATTTGCATGAATGGTTCCTCTTTCATCCTTTTAGAGCATGGTGATGAATTTTGCAATACAAACATAATGATGGGTTCAAGATTGATATGAAATGTATGTATCAAAAAGGTCTGCTCAATATATTTTAGCGAAATTAAGGCCATGGAGCTATGCAATTTGAGTAGAGAAAATTTTGGGTAATTAATGAGGGTGGAATGAGGGTGGGCACTATTTCTTGAAGCATATGGTATTCAAGATGTAAAAAAAAAAATAAACCCTCAAGTTTTTGATTAATTGAGAGAATGAGGGTTTCAAAACAGAGGGAGAAGACACTTATTTCTTTTTTTTGAGAAAAATGAGATTTGGATGCCTTTCATATTGCAATAATTTACCATCAATAATGACTTTGAGTTGTGATCAACAACCATTTTGAGTATTTTTGGTTTTTTTTGGTTTTTTTTTTTAACTAAGGTGAAATTGTATGGAAGATGTGGGGAAATCAATTGATTTCGAGGAAAAGAAAAGATTGCATGGAATTCCTTTTCCTAAAAGATATCTCTTTTCCTTCAATGGAAAAGACTAACAATCAAAGTGTCAAAGAAACAAACATGAAGTCATAATTTGCATGATCAAATTTGAAACTAGAGAAAGTAATATAATAAAGCATAAAATTACAAGTTATGATCCCAAAAGTTGTTTAATCATCCTAATTTTATTAAAATTACATCACAAGAGATAGATCAACATTCCTAGTTCAATTTCTTTTGCTCAAAGATATCCTAAATCATCCATTGACTTGTTGGCGAAGGAAGTTCATTCCCCTTAAGGCTCCATTCTATTTATTTGAAAAAAATTGACCTCTATATTTAGCTTAAAGATTATTGAGTCAACTTTTGAAAATGAAGTGGTAATTTAACATATGGTGACCATTGGAGGAGAACTTGCTATATGTATAAGAACCAATGAAATTTTTTTTAGATGATCAAGTGTAGGAAGGCTAGGGATACAATATCTTGAATCAGTTGGAAATTTTGAATGTTGAAAAATTCAAGCTTTGAGAATTCTGAAAAGGTATTCAATCTTAGAAATAGTGGAGACCTTCAAGGAATAAGATTTTTGTTTTAGAAGTTAAGAAAGCCAATGATATGATCTTGGATTAGTTTAGAATTTTTGGATTTTGGAAAGCTTTAGGAGTCATGAAAGATATTTAATCCAATGAAGACCCATAAGGGATAAGGTTTTTTTTTTTTTTTCCCGAAACAAGAAGGCTTGTGATGCTACCAATAAGTTTTCTTAAAAATTAAATTTAAAAGAATTAAGTCAAAAGAAAAATGAAATGCGAATTGGCCCTTTTTATTATGATGAATCTAAAAAATGAATTTGAACTTAATGAGAAAAGAACATTATATAATGATGCAGAAAGAAAGAATATTTTAATTTATTTTTTAAGTATGAGAAAAATATTATGAATGTGAAATAATGGAAATGATGCACAATGAATGTAGCATAAATCAACTAACTTAACAAATAAAATATAGGATCATAATGACATAGACCATTGATACTGGAAAATCCTACGTTGCATGCTATTTGGAGGTCCAATTTATTTAGAAAGGTGGGCTTCTACGACTTAAATGTATAGGTTCATAGTAAAGTTTTATTATCTCTTTAGAGTTCAAAAAGGTTCTCAGACTATCCCCATCACAAATTACAACCATTATGGGGCCCTGCAACATAGCCGTGACACTAATGAGTTTTCACCATGGGCAATCACAACATATGAGCATGTTCCAGTTTGAACGAGAGTTTTCATGGATGCTAATGATGACTGTAGTCCTATAGACACCATTACGCGACTCTTCTTGTAAACCTAAAAGGACATAAGCCTAGATATAGGGCCAAATTGTGTGCAGGGGTTGGTATCAGAGACTAAGAGAGGTTTTAAGAGAATCAGAGTGTGAGGAGAAACAAACATGCTGACGAAAAAGACTAAGAATCAAAGAGAGAGTGAGTGGCGATCGTGAGGGAGAATAATGATGGAGTAGAGGTCAATGTGTTGTTTTGGCATAACAGACAGAGAGAGGTGATATAAAGATGAAGGAGAGAGTAGGCTTGTTGAGAGTAAGTGCATGAGAGGATCAGGCGTGGAGGTTTTATGGGTTTTGGGCTTTTGTTCTTCTTCTTTTCTATTCTTTTTTTTTTCATTTTTATTACACTTTTTAATTTTCATATCTTAATATATTAAGAAAATAAAATAAACAAACAAACACTTCTTAATATATGAAAAATTAACTTTTAAACTATATATTTTCAAAATTAAATTTTAACTTTTTTGGTTGATAAAAATATAATTTCGCTTTCTAAAATTGAAAAAATATGGAAATTTAATATTTTAAGATAAAAATTAAAGGAAAACTTAAAAATCATATAAATTTGATAAAATTAAAATAATCACTTAATTTACTAAAAATTTTAAAACTTTACTGATCAAAATACTGTGTCTACATCCTCAATCTAGAACAATCAATTTTCAACATAAACAACAAGAGGTCGAGGTTAGATAATATAAAGAAAGCATACCTTTAGGATTGTAGCCTTACCCATATAAATGAGAAATGCATTTCCAAATAACATAAAGATGGATATTTAGATCGATTTGAGTATGAATCATTCAATATATATGAATCTTGTTTAATTAGCAAAATGATCAAAACACCTTTTATTGGAAAAAGTGAAAGGTCAGAAAATCTATTAGACCTTATACATTCTAATGTATGTGGACCAATGTCTATACATCTAAGAGGTGGCTATTCCTACTTCATACTTCTATCGATGATCATTCACATTATTATTATGTGTATTTAATGAAATACAAATCTGAAGCATTTAAAAAGTTCAAAGAATTCAAGTTAGAAGTAGAGAAACAAACTGGCAAGAGTATTAAAACATTGAGATCTAATGCTCCATAAGCTCTGATTTCCAAAATTATCTAAAAGAAAATGGGATTCTTTCTCAATGGACTCCTCCACATAATAGTCTATCTAAAAGGAGAAACCATACACTGTTAGATATCATGCACTCTATGATGAGTCATGTACATCTTCCAAAATCATTTTGGGGATATGCCTTTGAAACTGCTACCTTTACACTAAACCACATTCCATCTAAATCGATCGACAAAACACCATATGAGATGTGGAAAGTTTGAAAACCAGCTTATCATATATGAAAAATTTGGAGTTGTCTAGATTATATGAAGCAGATAGAATTGGATAACTTAGAAACAAAGTCCAGTAAATGTCTATTTGTGGGATATCCGAAAGAAACATAAGGATGTTATTTCTATCATCCCAAAAAAAAAAAAAAAGGTATTTGTTTCAAACCATGCTGTTTTCTTAGAAAAATGGTTTATTCTAGAAGGAACCAGTGGGAGCAAGATAGATCTTAAAGAAGTTTAAGTATCACAAATAAATAAATTTGATGAGGTGGAATCTGAGTTCAAACCTCAAGAATCAAAGGCACAACTAGAAGCTCAACATACACAAGTACTTTGTAGAAGTAGTAGGATTCCTTATCCATCCAAGAGGTATAATAACTTTCTCGTGGATGAGCACAACAAGGAATGGCCCATGGATGTTGAGCCTACTAATTATAAAGAAGCAATGTCAAGTGTTGACTCTAAGAAATGGCTTGTAGCTATGAAATCTGAAATGGATTCCATGTACACCAATAAAGTATGGACTTTGGTAGATGCACCTGAAGGAATAAGACCCTATTGGTTGTAAATGGGTCTTTAAGAGAAAGATAAACATGGAAGGTAATGTGTATACTTATAAAGCAAGATTGGTTGCAAAAGAATATCATAAAAAATAAGGCATTGATTATGATGAAACTTTCTTGCCAGTCGCTATACTTAAATCCATTAGGATTTTGCTTGTAATAGCTGCATACCATGACTATGAGATATGGCAAATATATATCAAAACTGCATTCCTTAATGGAAATCTCCAAGAGGAAGTATATATGATACAACTAGAAGGTTTTGAAATCGAAGATGCTAACAAGGTATGTAAGCTGTAAAAGGTCCATTTATGGACTTAAGTAAGCTTCTAGAAGTTGGAACATTCATTTTGATGAGACAGTCAAAGATTTTAGTTTTATAAAAAATGAAGATGAACCTTATGTATAGAAGAAGGTTAGTGGGAGCATAATAGTATTCCTAGCATTATATATGAATGACATATTAATAATAGGTAATGACATTCCTATGCTTCAGTTAGTTAAGGTTTGGTTATCTAAACGATTCTCCATGAAAATTTTAGGAGAAGCAGCCCATATTGTAGGAATAAGGATCTACAGAGATAGATCTAAAAGGGTGCTTGGTCTATCACAAAGTACATACATTGATAAGATGCTAAAAAGGTATAGATGGATCAATCCAATAGAGTATACTTACAATGTCACATGGCATTCACCTTTCAAAACATATGAGTCCGAAGACACATATCAAATTGGATCATATGTCTAATGTTCCACATGCTTTTGTTATGGGATCCATTACATATGCGATCTTATGTACCAGGCCTGATGCATCTTATGCTCTAAGTGTTACAAGAAGATACTAGGCTTCTCCTGATGAGGATTACTAGATAGCCATCTAGAATATTCTCAAGTATTTAAGAAATACTAAAGACATGTTCTTGGTTTACATAAATGCCAAACTTCAAGTTCATGGATACACAGATGCTAGCTTTCAATAAGATAAAAATGATAGTAGCTCACGGTCTAGTTATATATTTACCTTGAATGGTGGAGCTATCACTTGGAAGATGTTGACCTAAGTTATTTCAAAACTTAGTCAATCTCTATTTTGATCTTATCAATCAAATTGAAAGTTATATAATGTTTGTTCAAGTGTTTATTTTGCAGAATATATCATATTTATTGATTGAAATTGAAAGGAAATCAAAATCTTCAAAAGTATATTGGATGGCTTCTAAGTCGTGACCAAGATCATGAAATCGCGACCACGACCATGGAATAGCAACCAAGGCTATGTAATCGCGACCAAGAAACTTAAGAAACCAATTTGATCAATTTTACCCAGAGCGAATTGCGACCTCAGTCATGACCATGACCAAGGGCATGATCCTGGATTCGTAATCGCAAATTGATAGTCGCAACCATGATATTCATACTGAGATCCAGGCTTGCAACAGATAGTTGAAGAACCAATGAGAAGATGCCACGTGTTATCTAGCCATTATGGACTATGAAGATTGCGACCGCTAAATGGTAGTCGCGATCGCGAAAAGGGAGTCACAATTGCAAAAAGGGCTTAGCGACCACGACCCAACTCTGACAGTGCATTTAATGTAAGATATTATGGCTGTTGTGAAGATCCTTCTTGGTATCTCTTTGTAATGGGAATTTGGAGGGAAGAAGCTATAAATACCCCCTCCAAAAACCCTTATAATGATCCAACAACTTTCATTTAAGCTAAACTCTTGCAATTTTATTTCTCAAAGCCTTTGCTTCTTAATTGTTATCTTTTGGTTGTTGTAAGAGCATTGATAGCTCAAAAGGTTGAATGTTAGCCTTGAATACACATATTGTTGGGTTAAGAGTAAGCCATTAGAAAACTCTTGTATAGATTTAAGTGTGAGCCTAAGTAAAACACTTGTGAGGGTTGTGTGTGAGCCATTGAAAACACATTGTAAGTTTGGAGTGAGCTTGAAACTCCTTGTAAGTGTTAACTAGTAGTGGATTACCCAATTGAGATTGGGGAGTGGATGTAGCATTTGTTAATACCCAAACCACTATAAAATTGATTGTGTTCATTCTCTTTTCCTATCTCTTTCTATCCATTTTTTAATTTCCCACCAATTCAAGCTCCCTTCTTGGTGCATAGGGATAAACAAGTGGTATCAGAGCTTTGGTCTCATTCTTCAAACTTAATTGTGTGAGAAAAGATCAAAATGGCCAGTGAAGGGATGCATCACCTCAAGCTACACTTTGATGGTATCAATTATGCGCATTGGAAATATAGAATGGAGGTACATATTGATAGTGATGTCATTAATGTATGGGATTGCATAATCAAAGAATGGAAACCTCCATCAAGAAAAGTTGATGATGTTGAAGAATTGGTTCCTAGAGAAGAATGGGTGGATGCACAAAGAAAAGCTAATGGGAAAAATAAGAGAGCCATGGCAATTCTTCTTAGTTCACTCTTGAGAGAAGAATGTGGTAGAGTTTAACATTGTTCAAGTGCATTTAGCATTTCAAAATCTTTAAAAAACCACCATGAAGGAATTAAGCAAGTCAAGGAGAAAAAGATTTAGTTGTATACAACTGAATATGAGCTCTTCAAGATGAAATCCAATGAAAGCGTCACTAACATGAATTCTAGCCCTTGTCATCAATATGAAGAAATTGGGCAAAGTATACACCTTGAACGACATTAACTATTAGATTCTCAAGACTCTCCCTAAGAAAGATTATCGAGCTAGAATTGCTGGCATAGAAGAAGCTAATAAGAATCTTGGGAAGGTTCCTACCAATGTCCTCATTAGAAAACTCCTTACCGAAGAAATGTCTCTATTGATAGAGAAGGAAGAGAATCAACAGAAGGAGAAAAAGAAATCCTTAGCTCTCAAATCCTCCCTCAAAAGCAAAAAGGAATGTGAGAGCTCAAGTGAATCGGAGGAAAGTGAGGACGATGATGATGAAGAACTTGCTATGCTCTAAAAAAGGGTCAAAGACATCATTAAGAGAAGAAAGAAAGAAAAGAGGCCCTTTAGGAGATCATCATCAAATTACAACTCAAACTCAAGCAAAGAAAAGAAGAATGACATTACTTGCTATGAATGTGGCAAGCAAGGTCATATAAAAATAGAATGTCCCGACATTAAGAAATGGGACAAGGAGAAGAAGAAGAAGGGTTTCAAAGTAACCTGGGATGATGAATCCTTAAGTGATGAAGAGGAAGAGGATGTCGCAAACTTATGTTTCATGGCCTTAGAGGACTCATCAAATGAGGTAAGCTCTAACTCTCAATCTTGTGATGATATTAATGATGATATGCATGATGAGGATGAGCTAATTAAAGCTATAAATTTAAAATGCAAAAAGTATAAATCAAAAATGAAATTTTTTAAGGAAAAGCATTCTAAGTTGGAGGAGAATTTTAAAGAATTAGAAAAAAATTGTTTTAAGCTTGAAAACCTCCAATGTTAGCTTAAAAAGCTCATTGGAGGAAATCACTTCTAAAAACTCCTCTTTTAATTCTTTATATAAAGAAAACAATGCTTTGAAAATTGAGGTTGAAGAATTAAGAAACTGAATCTCAAAATTTCACAATGGAAAAGAAGCCTTGGATACTCTTATTGTATTACAAAGGCCACCTCTTGTGAGACATGGTCTTGGCTTTGATAACTCATCTCCATCCTCATCCTCTCCCACTATGTTCATAAAGGCTATAACTCCTCAAACCTCTAGCATTGAGGTAATTCACAAGGAAGTGAAAACACATACTAAACCTCTAAGTCCCAAAAGGACTCAAAAGGTTACATTAGACTCAAGAGCTAAGCCTCAAAGAGTTAACCATGCATTCATGTATTGAAAAAGGCATGCTCAAAGACATCCACAATCACAACATAATATTTGTCCTTGTATGCATTCATGTCATAATGTTGTGAAAAGACCAAATTTTTTTGACAAAATGGCTAAGAAAACCTTTAAATCAAAACTCAAATGCCATTATTGTATGAAAGATGGTCACATAAATGTATTTTGTTATATAAGGAAGGCTCAACTTAAGCTTAAGGACCCTTCCAAGGCTAACCCCTAAGGACCCAAGTATATTTAAGTACCTAAGACAAGATGATTAATCCTTTTTTGTAGGTGTGTCTCAAATCCACTACCAAGGAGAACAAATGGCATGTAGATAGTGGATGCTCAAGACACATGACAGGAAATGCAAGCCTCTTCACAAATTTGAAAGAAAAGAGAGGTGGAAACATCACATTTGGTAACAATGCCAAAGGTAAGATAGTTGTCATTGGTACCTTTGGTAAGAACAATCTTTCTGTCATTGAAAATGTTCTTTTGGTTGATGGTTTAAAATTTAACTTGCTTAGTGTAAGTCAATTATGTGATAAGGGTAATAAAGTTACCTTTGACTCTAAAGCATGCATTTTCACCACTTTAGTTAATGACAATATAGTGTTTAAGGGTGAAAGGGAGGGCAATACCTATATGATTGACTTAGATGATTTGGTTAACCAAGATGTGAAGTGTTTCATGTCTATTAACAATGAATCTTGGCTTTGGCATAGAAGGCTTGGACATGCAAGCATAGAGCTTCTTCATAGTCTTTACAAGGATGAGCTTATTGAAGGACTTCCAAAGATCAAATTCTCAAAGGACAAGACATGTGGACCTTGTCAAATGGGAAAGCAACACAAATCATCCTACAAATCAAAAAATATTGTAAGTACTTCTAGACCCCTTCAACTTATTCATATGGATTTGTTTAGACCTAGTAGAGTTGCTAGTTTAGGTGGAAAAATGTATGCCTATGTGCTTGTTGATGACTATTCTAGATTTACTTGGGTTAGTTTCTTGACTCATAAGAGTGATGCTTTAGATGTATTTAAAAGTTTTGCAAAAAGAGTTCAAAATGAGAAAGGCTACTTCATTTCCAAAATTAGAAGTGATCATGGAAAAGAATTTGAAAATGAATTTTTTGAAAATTTTTGCATTGAACATGGAATTTCACATAATTTTTCCTCTCCTAGAACACCTCAATAAAATGGTGTTGTAGAAATTAAAAATTAGAACTTTAATTGAAATGGCTAGAACCATGCTTAATGAATATGACTTACCAACTTATTTTTGGGCGGAAGCCGTTAACACTTCATGTTACGTTTCAAATAGAGTTTTTAAAAGACCCATTTTGAATAAAATCTCTTATGAGTTATGAATGGAAGAAAACCCAAGATTTCATATCTAAGTGTTTTTTGTTGCATGTGCTACATATTAAATACCAAGGATAACCTTGGCAAATTTGCTTCTAAAACCGATGAAGGCATTTTCTTAGGATATTCCACCACTAGTAAAGCTTATAGAGTCTTTAACAAATAGACTATGGTAATTAAAGAGTCTATGAATGTTGTATTTAATGAATCTAGTAAACTTAATCTTGGGAAAGGTAGTGTTCTTGATGATCTTGTAGGTGAATTTGAAATGCTTAGATTGGATCAAGATGAGACTCCAAAGGAAGTTGAAGACCAAGTGGAAAACCAATAAGATCATAAGGATCAATCAAATCTACAAGAGGAAGATGTTCAAGACCTTTCTAAGGAGTAGATATATCCCAAGAATCACCCCAAGGAGCAAATCATAGGTGATCCATCTAAGGGTGTAAGTACTAGATCTCATTATAAAGCCTTAGATAATAATTTTGCCTTTGTTTCTCAAATTGAGCCAAGGACCATTGATGAGGCTCTTAATGATGAGAGTTAGGTAATTGCTATGGAAGAGGAACTCAACCAATTTGAGAGAAACAAATTTTGGGAACTTGTTCCTAGACCCAAAGATCATCCCATTATTGGATGTAAATGGATTTATAGAAATAAATTAGATGAGCATGGTTTCATCACTAGGAATAAGGCTAGATTAGTTGCTAAAGGGTACAACCAAGAGGAAGGCATTGATTATGATGAAACTTATGATCCAGTAGCAAGATTAAAGGCTATTAGAATTTTGCTTGCTTATGCATGTCATATGGATTTTAAGCTTTTTTCAAATGGATGTTAAAAGTGCTTTTTTAAATGGATTTATTAAGGAGGAAGTTTATATTAAGCAAGCCCCCGGTTTTGAACATCATGAACTTCCTAATCATGTTTTCAAATTAACCAAGGCCTTATATGGTTTGAAACAAGCTCCTAGATCTTGGTATAAAAGGCTAAGTACATTTCTTTTGAAAAATGATTTTGTTAAAGGCAAAGTTGACACAGCACTTTTTGCAAAATGGCACAAAAATGACACTTTAATTGTTCAAATTTATGTTAATGATATTGTATTTGGTGCTACTAATGAACATCTTTGTGAAGAATTTGCCAAGTGTATGACTAGGGAATTTGATATGAGTATGATGGGTGAGCTCAAGTTCTTCCTAGGACTACAAATCAAGCAATGCAAAGATGGCATCTTCATCAACCAATCCAAATATACAAGAGAGCTTCTCAAGAAGTTTGGCATGGATGGTTGCAAAAGTAGCAAGACTCCAATGTGCACATCAACTAAGCTTGACAAAGATAAAAAGGGTAAGTCCATATATGAGAAGAAATATCGAGGTATGATCGATTCTCTTCTCTACCTTATGGCATCTAGACCCGATATAATGTATAGTGTTTGTTTGTGTGCACATTTCAATCTTGTCCTAAAGAATCTCATTTGCATGCCATTAAAAGAATTTTGAAGTATTTACATGGCACATTGCATTTAGGACTTTGGAATCCTAGAAATTCATCTTTTATAATAATTGGATTTTCGGATGCGGATTATGCCGATAGCTTGCTTAATAGAAAAAGCACTTCCAGAACTTGTCATTTTCTTGGTAAATGTTTACTTTCATGGTTTAGCAAGAAACAAGTTTCAGTAGCTTTGTCCACCGCCAAAGCAGAATATGTGGCGGCGGGTTGTTGTTTCACTCAAGTTCTTTGGATGAAACAACAACTCAAGGACTATGGTCAAGTGATTGATAATATTCCAATCAAATGTGATAACACAAGTGCCATAAATCTTTCCAAAAATCCCATTCAACATTCTAGGAGTAAGCATATAGACATTAGGCATCATTTCTTGAGAGATCATGTGCAAAATGGTGATGTTGTATTAGAATTTATTGATACAACTAACCAACTTGCTGATATTTTCACAAAACCCTTGAATGAAGAAAGATTAAATTTCATAAAAAGAGAAATTGGTATGGGAGCTCATTACCTTAGATTTTCAAAATTACATAATGTTTTTCATACACATCAAAATTTTATGCATTTTGTGACATTCTTATTCATATTTTATTTCAATATTTAATCTTGAATTAAGGTGACTCTTAATTCAATTCAAATCAAGTTTTTAACTTTGTGCAATGTTCTTGAATTTTTGGTTGCATATTGGTTGCTTTATGGTTGATTTTTGGTATATTTGACTTTAATTGCTTGAATTTCTTTTCAATAACTTGCTAATATCTTAGTTTATAAAATGTGTAATTGTATTTATTTTGACCTTGAGTTATAATGCCAATTACATTACACATATCCTTCATCAAATGTTTTTAAAAATTTCTGATTTTTTAAAATTCACGGTCGCTGCAAGTAAATCGCGGTCACAAAATTCAAATTTTTAGCCATTACCTTTTATCACCCTTAGTCTTGCTCATGATCTATAAATCGCAAACGCGATTTTTCAATTTTTCAAAAGTCGCGGTCGCAACTCAGTGTTTTGCAGTATTCAAAACTAGCCGTTTTTCAATGGACATTTTTGCATTTAAATCAAAAACTAGCCTTTTCTGACCTTTTTTACCTATTTTTTGCCTATAAATACCCCACTATTTTAGTTTTTACCTATCTTCTAACTCTCTAAGCTCTCTTCCACTTCAAATTCTACTAATGTCAAACTCTCTTCCAACTTTTCTCTCTTTCAAGCTTTTTATTTTCTTCATCTTTTCAAACTCTTCTCCATCAATGGCTTCAAGAAGACCTTTTAGAAAAGGGAAAGAAGTCCAAACTTCCCAACAACCCTCTCCTCTTGAACTCGTGAGGGGAATAACCCAAGAAGAAAAACAAAATTTCCTAAGAATCCAAGACAAAACCATCTTACCCTCCAAAATACCTTCCTTAGTGTGTCTCAAAACTTTAGGAATTGAGGATAGCATCATTGGCTACCTTAAAAATTTAGAATGGGGAAAGTTTGTTTTGTTGATGAAGATGGGTATGATGAGCTAACTAGGGAATTCCTTGCCACCTTAGTCATCCACAAAAAACTTCATCCTACCCGTGGCCATTATGCCATAGATTTTTGATTTTTTGGTCACCTATATAAGCTTTCCCTTAGTGATCTTGCTAACATCTTTGGTCTCCAAATTGAGGGTGCCTATACCATCAATGATTTCTACCTTCACCTCAACTCTTTTTGGACCAAAATTTCCTTTGAAACCAAATTCGATCCCAAATCCTCCCTTGCCAAACACATTAAGACACTTTCCCTTTGGCTTCTTCATAGAATCATCACCCTTACCATAAATGCTAGAGGGGATGGAAATGAAAAGGTTTCCCAAAGAGATCTTTTCTTCCTCTATGTTCTCGTCAAGGGACAACCAATCCAAACTGCTACATTTCTAGTAGACCAATTTCTTCACCTTTCTTCAACAAAAAAGGGTACCATTCTACTCTCTTCCCACATTTCTACAATAGCCAAACATGTTGGGGCTCTTACTCCACCCAACATAGCCATTCTCTAAAGACCAATCAAAAAATCCCTTATTGACTTTCAATATATGATTAGAGATGTTGGGATCCAAGAGAGGACTAGGAAAAGATCAAGAGTGGTGGTAGGTGAACCTAGTCAACCACAAGAGGAAGAACCACACATAACACCTATTGCCCCTCCATCTCAACCTCCAGATGAAACCAATAGACTTCTTCACAAAGTCTTGAGGAGACTTTCCCTTCTAGACCATATTCACCAAGACATATTTTATATACAAGGTCACATGGGTCTCCCTCAATGTAACCTACAAGAATGGCAATATAGTGAAGAAGAGGAGGAGACACATGAGGAGGCCCCTCATCAAGAAGAAGAGGAACCCAAAGATGGAAGAGATGATTAGATTTTTTTTAACAATTTTTTTGTTTTCCTTCTTTTTGTTTACTTACTATGTTTCTAATTTTTGTTATCTTTTTTATGCATTCCAATGTGGCATTATAAATTTCAAATTAATACAATTATCTATTTTCTCTATTTTTATCTTGTTTATTCTTTGTTCTACTGCTTTTTTTCCCTTTACAATATATTTTTCTCTATTTCTTTTTGATATTGCCAATGGGGGAGAAACATAAGAACTTAAATAAACTCAAATGAACATCACTTGATTATAACTTTAAGAATATGTTCTCCACTTTATATTTTTTTTGTCATTTGTTGCATAAATTGAGGATGAGAACTCTTGATGAATTGAATGTTATTTTACATTCAATTTCTAATTTATATTTAAGTTCAATTTGATTGTCAAAATCAAAAAGCAAGAGATTGTTGACCTAAGTTATTTCAAAACTTAGTCAATCTCTATTTTGATCTTGTCAATCAAATTGAAAGCTATCTAATGTTTGTTCAAGTGTTTGTTTTGCAGAATATATCATATTTATTGATTAAAATTGACAGGAAATCAAAATCCTCCAAAGTATATTGGATGGCTTTTGAGTCGCGACCATGAAATAGCGACCAAGACTATGTAATCGTGACCAAGAAACTTAAGAAGTCAATTTGATCAATTTTACTCAGAGCAAATTGCAACCTCAGTCACGACTGTGACCAAGGGCACGATCCTAGATTCGCAATGGCGAATTGGTAGTCGTGACCACGATATTCATACTAAGATCCAAGTTTGCAATAGATAGTTGAAAAACCAATGAGAAGATGCCACATGTTATCTAGCCGTTACAGACTATGAAGATCACAACCGCTAAATGGTAGTCGTGACCACGAAAAGGGAGTCACGATCGCGAAAAGGGAGTCGTGATCTCGAAAGGGCTTAGCGACTGCGATCCAGCTCTGATAGTGCATTTAATGCAAGATATTGTGGTTGTTGTGAAGATCCTTCTTGGTATTTCTTTATAATGAGAATTTGGAGAGAAGAAGCTATAAATACCCCCTCCAAAGACCCTCATAATGATCCAACAATTTTCATTTAAGCTAAACTCTTGCAATTTTATTTCTCAAAGCCTTTACTTCTTAATTGTTTTCATTTGGTTGTTGTAAGAGCATTGATAACTCAAAGGGTTAAGTGTTAGCCTTGAAAACACATATTGAAAACACATATTGTTATCATTTGGATGGCTGTGAATCTTTATTTAAACACCTCTAAAATTAATTCTGAATTCTTCAAAACTGATCGAAGTATTCCTGGCATAATCTGACACCTTTCCTACTCTGACCAGACCTTCTATACCAAATAATATTTTTTCAAAACTGACCAGATTTTCTCTCAGACTGACTACTAAAATGTTTTAAAATTAATTTCAAGCCTACTGATACTGACCAAAAATTTTTCTGAGCTGTATAACATTCGAAATTTGACCCAGAAGCCTTAAAAATGGATCAAAAAAGCACCTAAAAAAGTGAGCTGAGCCATGTCAAGCTCCGCATCCGCGCCTATTGAGGCATGGCGATAGCATCTCTCAGACGAGGCCATCCGCACCTCGGCCCGCGGCTATCAGCGATCCGCGCTGCCCTATTAATCCTGCAGCATCAAATTGACTAAAATGCCCCTTTTTATTTTTTTTAAGTATTTTTTAGCCCTATCATTTTCATCTTTTCATATTTTTACTTCCCAAATCACCCTCATCTCATTTTCCTATAAATAGCCCTTCTATTTCCTCATTTCAAAGACATCTTGAGTTAGAGTTGATAGCTATCCTCTAATTCCTTTCTTCTTCTCCCTCCGACCACTCTAATTAATTAATTAATCTTTTTAATTAATTAATTAACTCACCCTAACTAAGTTAATTAATCTTTTTAATTAACTAAAACTCTCTTTTTTTAATTAAAATTAATCACTCAATTAATTAATTACTTAATCTTTTTAATTAATTAATTAATCATTTTTCAAAATCAAATTAATCATTTGTCTTAATCCATCCTTCATCCAAATTAATTAATTAATCTTTTTAATTAATTAATCCATCCATCCGTTTCATCATATTAATTAGTTAATTAATCATTTTAATTAATTAATTAATCTCCCAATCAATCCAATTACCCGGTCCCAATAAAATGAAATTTCGGTCCGGTAAAACTCTCTACCTTCCAAAAGTAAAGGTATCAGCCTTTTCTTCTTAAACCCAAATCAAATCAATCAATCCAATTAACTCCTAAACCTCTCCACTTAATCGTGGAATGAACTACGTGGTTTTGATCCCCATTTAATAGGGTACGCAGGCATATTTGGAATTTAAATCCAAATCCTGATCAATCGCCTTTCCCCTTTTTAATTAATGTAATTTATGGATATTTTATTTTAATTTTCTCCTTGCACTTATGCCATGCTGCATTAATCATGATATTATAATTGTCATTTTATGTCATCCATGAAATTAATTTTTCAAAGTCAAATTAAACTTAAGAGCCAAATTTTGATAATTTAAAATAAAAAACCTAATCCCTGAGCTCAGCCTAGTTCAAGGCTAGTGATTTTATCCATGGGCAAATTAAAGTAAAAATCAATAAATTGGAGTCAACTTGGGTTTTTTTCTTAATGCTTTCCTAACTAAATAAAATTTAGATGGCGACTTCTAAAATTATTTTCAAAAATTAACCAATCTGAACCTAAGAGTTCCATCATGAGTCTAAACCCGAATAAGCATCTTAATTCCCTCTAGTGGACGGGGTCGATGCTCGAGCGAGGCCTCACAGCTAGCAACTCCATTGGGGACTAGTTGCTACCTTTTTTCAATAAAAAGGAAAATAAGAAGATTACTATTTGGTTAAGGAAAAATCTTTCCAAAATAATCTCTATTTGGCTCATTAAGTATAATTTGACTTTCATGCATCACTTTACACAATAAAGGCTCTTTGCCTAACCTTAGTTTTAGGAAAACTTTTGGATGTTGAATAGCATTGGCTCGACAACTCTCTTTGAGTATGTTGGGAGATAGCGAAAGCATTCCACCCCAGCGACAAATCCCTGATCATTTTGATAATGTAATGAGCAATCAGTACTGTTAGACCCACGCCAAGCTCCTTGCCTCATATGTAGTTAGGTATATTGACACTCTGGTAGGACAAGGACCCTTAATCAAATGACCCTTCACCCTTGTGCATGTAGTCATCTTAGCCTTAACCCTAGGTTCCATGTACCGTAATAATGGAGACATTTGTGCATATACCCATGAAACCTTTTTTGGCATACATCGTGACATTGCCATGCATACATAACATGAGAAACTCGACAAGGTTAATTTGCAAAACTTTGAACCAGTGGTCCATTAACCTAAATAATCCAAGCACTCACCCTGTCAACATGTAAACCTAGTGACCAACCCTATGGAGGGAATCCTTTTCCAACACACCTTCACATTCATGCCATTTTTCCTTCACAATTATGTTTTCTTACATATTTTTTTGTCTATTTTCTGTTTCAAGGTACTAATGGCCAACACCTCCAACTTCGACCAAGAAGCGATGAGCACCTTTTTCACCAATCTCCTCAAGAAAAAAAAGGAAACTTTTCAAGCCGCACTTGCCATTGCCCTTAAGACCCAAGCTGACACTTTCACTAATGCTCTTAACACCTAGTCTGCCATCTTTACTAATGCCCTCAACTCCTAATGCCAGTCCATCATCAATGAGGTCAAGGAAATGACCAATGCCACCATCACTCCTCATCTTGCTTAGCCTGCTTCCACCCAAGTTAGAACTAGCCATGCCCTCACTTTCACTATCGATCTCATAGATAATGGGAAAGCACCTGAAACTCCAACCTCCTTCGTTGTGGACTTGAACATAACCACTCCCTTTACCACTATGAATCCTTTTTAAAGTAGAGATTTCTCTAGCTTTCCTGAAGCTAAAAAATTGATGGAGAAAATTAAGGCCATGGAGAGAACACTCAAGAATGTCAAAAAGCATGAAAACATGATAGATGTCGACTCTTTAGCTCTCTTCCCAAATGCACAAGTTCTACCAAAATTTAAAATGCTAGTCATTGACAAGTTTAATGGCACCACATGTCCCAAAACTCACCTTAAGATGTATATTGGTGCCATGAGACCTTTGGTGTGGATAATGAGCTCCTTGCTTAGTTATTCCAATAGTCATTGACTGGAGCTATTTTAAGTGGTTATTAGATTTGGAACAAAATCATAAGAAAACTTGGGATGACATCTGCAATGCTTTATTCAAGCAATACCACTATAATATTGAGGTGGATGTCACCCACCGAGATCTAGAAACCACCAAACAAGGGCCAAGAGAATCCTTCACCTCGTTCCTTACAAAGTAGAGGACAAAAGCAGCTCAAATGGTGAACTGTCTATTTGAAGTAAAGCAAATTGACATCATCGTTAAGAACCTCCTCCCACAATATCATGCTTATCTACAAACACAGTACCTCTCTAGTTTTAAAGCTCTCATTGTCACTACCACCAAGATTAAGGATTTGATCCAATCGGGACAAGTCAAGGATTAGTTCTCTGGTTTAAGGTAACATAAGAACACTAACTACACCACCAGTATCACCAATTTTACCACCCAAAGAGAGGAAGATGTAAATGTTGTCTCCTGTCATCAGCCAATGAAGTTAGAAATAAGGAGGACTTTTTTTGAGTTAGGCATGCCCCTCAACATTGTTTACAAGAAAGCCTTAGAGGCTAATTTGATTAAGCCTTTAGACCCACAATCTCCCCCAAACCCCAAGGGTTAAAATGCTACTAAGCACTACGACTATCATTAAGGGCCGGGGCACAAAACTGATGGATGCAATGCTCTGCAGCATAAAATTCAAGACCTTATTGATAGTGGAGACATCATTGCTCCTAGACCTAAAGTCTAGCACAACCACCAATCATTTTCTGAACCACTAAGCTCACTTGACCATCTCAAGCTTCACCCAATAAACTGGTATTTTGAGAAGAGTACCAACACTATTGTGCCCCTGTCCAAGTCTTTCAGGTCTACGTCTAAGTCCTCTAAATCCATGTTTGAGTTTGAGTCCATCGAGTCTTATCATCTTGAGTCTATATTTTGCTTTCTAGGCTTATCTTTTAATGTAACCCATATTCATGGGACTTTTTTATTAGTAATAAAAAAAAAGAGTTTGAACTTTTTGATTTGCTTTAATTTTTCTGATTTATCTTTAAATGGGACATCTTAAAAAAAAATACAAAATTGTGAAAAGGCAAAAATATTAATTAATTATGGCCCAAAGGAAAAGAATAAAAAATCACATACATTGCATTTGCATAGTAGTAGCTTATGAGTTGTTCTGTATAAGACAAGCTAGGGATGATCCAAGCATCACAGTTCACGAGATCCCGACCTACACACACAAGAAACCTATCAAGGCAAAGCTATAGATCGAAAGATATCATGACCAGCTGAATACATTAATAAAGAAGAGAATGGATACTCTGTGCAAAATTCAGGGCTATCATCAATAAAGACTAGCCAAACACTTCAAAGTGAGACACAAGGGTTCGCAAGAAAGAAATCCAAAGCCCCTATTCATGATCCAAGAGAAAGTTCAAACTAAACTGGGTTGGACAGTATAAGAAGATCCTATATGGCAGAGGCACCATCTTCACAGACATGGATTGAAATGAATTCTTATCCTGGCAACCCGGATCAGTTGAAACAATATATCATCCAAAGATGACATTTGCATTTCATTTATATTTTTCATACATATGTAATTAGAACTACGTGGACCTTATTCTCTCTAAAAAATGAGAAAAATTAATGACAAAAAGTGATATAAGGGATACATAGGCAACCCAACTCAAGTGCAGTTCAAATCATAATACAAAATATTTTTTTTGCATCGCATTCTCATTTTCTTTATGCCTAGTACATCATTCACTTAATTATTTTGCCTAAACAAAAAGAAAAAAAAAAAGAAAAGAAAGAAAAAAAGCAAAAATGCTCACTAAAATGAAAACTTGAAAGAGTGGCTTAGGCAAAAATTAGAGCATAAAAGATGTCTCATTTAATGGTGATCAAATTTTACAATATACAAACCCATCATTTTGATATAAAGGATAACCCTTTCAATGTCCTTTATAGCTTATCATGTTTCATGTACTCCTGTCAACTTACAATTATTTTGGAGAAAAAGCAGAAAAAAAGGGGGTCATGTATGAAGTCATAGTCTAGCTAGTCCTCTCCACCTCCTAAGATGCAAATCTCTCGTGTCCTCATCAGAGTCAGAATCTACCACAATCTCCTCTAAAGGGTACACCCCTCTTTCAGGTCTCTGTAGCTCCCTCTGCCGCAGCAATAGAAGTACCAACAGAATCAAAACTACTCACCATAGTAGTATCAAAAACCCTTTCTTGAGTATCAGTAGTTCTCAAACTACACTAAAAAATCCTCTTTTACAATTCAAAAGATGCAATCCTCCTTTCTACCTTAACTATAGTAGTCATTCTCTGAACCACCACTGCAATATCATTTTGTCTCAAATCATAGTGTTTTTTGTCACTACCACTGTAGTTTGAGTCACTAATGCAACCTGTGTGTCATACTTTCAGTAAATCCCCAAGTCTCTTTCAAAGATTGAGTCATCCCCTCTGTTTGTGCTGTAGTCCTTTTGCTACTAGTGGCTCCTCCTGCAGTCTCTCTTTCCTCAGCTACATTACCTTTTATTCCCCTCAGCAGGGCAGCTTGGTACTATTTCTCAACTAGCCAAACTACCTTTATGAACCACCTATCATACCTCTCTGTTGTCCCTAGTGAAATCCCAAAATAAATAGCATGATAACTCCTCAGCTAGCCCACCCCTGATAGCTTTAGCAATGGGGGCTGTGATATGCATAGACTCTAAGAAGAAAAAAAAATTAGGGGCACATCTTAAGTCTGTGTCATCTACCTTAAAACCTCATCCCCTAGTGGAAAGTTATTAAAACCAATCCGAATAGGCAAACCACTTGATACCCATGGCCTCCAATCAAGAGAGATCTAATCATTTACTATTGGCAATGCTAAAAATATATTCTCTAGGGGCAAGCTACAAGTAACCATCTTATCCGATATCTGACTGAGTCTCAATAAAGCATGTGTAAACTGATAAGTAGGGGCCACCACTAGAAATGATCCATCACCCACACTTAATCCAAAACCTAAAACCAGACACCCACTAAGCACCCAAAATAGAAAGAGTAAGAATAGATAAATTTTTCTCACCTGAGAATAACTAGCAAGACAATTCATCTCTCTAAATCCCAAACAAAGTAGTCAAGGCTCATCAATATCTTTGCCAACATAGCTCTAACCATAAAATGCCTTTATTCCATTTGCCACTCTGGCATCACCCTGATCAATAAACCCATATCTGACACTCAAACAAAAAATCAAGGCCCTCATGTTGAGCCTTTGTCTCCCTCATATCTCCTTGGTCATCAGGATCATGAAACTTTTCAATCACAGTGATTAAATTCACCTGACCATCATCAACCACCATCTAGCCTGCAACATCTTAAGGCAAGTCCAAAACTCCTGAAAAATACAAAAGATGCCAAACTCCTCGAGAATGGCACAACTCCTCTTTAACAGCACCCATATTCTAAAACTTAAAGCAAACCATCGTAAAAATCTCAATCCACTCAAACTCCTCGTAACGCCACCATAGCAACTATTCCTTACCAACCCAAATTGAGTTTCTCAAATTTTATAAAGTTTCTCAATCTACAAATGCATGTCTCTGCAGGACACAAAAGTCACATAAAAAAATTGCATTCACAAAGCAAACGCGTGAATCCACCCTCATGCATCTATGCAATCATCCATTACAGATATTATCACAAATCATGCATGGCATAGAAGTCAAATAAAAGGTCTATAAATTCTGAAACATGCATGTATCATATGTGCACCAACATCTATGCAATCATCTGCAATCATACACCATCATGCATAAGTTGATCCAATAGCCTCACTAGTCTCTCCTAAAGCTAACCAGTACTTCCTCAAAACTAACTGATAACTCCTAAAGCTGACCAATGTCTCTTTGAAGCTAAATGATACCTTTTCAAATCTAATCAACAAAGCGTGACTTTCAAAGTCCCTTTACTCTCGAAAAAGTTCCTTTGAGCCTTCTAAAAGGCCTAACCCCTCGTATTCAGAAGCCCAAGTTCCTTTGGCACGACCAAATCTTCTCAGAATCTCTTGAGCCAACTCACCATAAGCCGAGGCTCTCTCTTTACCAATATCTTGTCAGAATATGTCAAGCCGACTCACCATAGGCTGAGGCTCTCCTCTTATTAAAGTCTTTTTAGAATTCTCGAGCTGACTCGCCATAAGCCGAGGCTCTTTTACCAAAATATTATCAAAATCTCTCAAGCTGACTCGTCATAAGCCGAAGGTCTCCTGCCAAAATCTTTCCAGAATCTCTTGAGCTGACTCGCTATAAGCCGAGGCTCTCCCTTTACCAAAATCTTGTCAGTATCTCTTAAGCCAACTCATCATAGATCAAGGCTCTCCTTTCACTAAAATATCTTGTCCAAAATTCTCTTCCACCCATAAATGTCTGGAAATGATCACCTAGACATCTATGTGGTTCCTTTTTCCATCTCTTTTATCCAAATCTATCAATTTCACTCATAAATGTCTAGAAACCATCAGCTAGACATCTATATGATTCTACTTTCCACCTTTTTTACCAAAGTCATCTTTACCTTGAATATTACTGTCAAACAGATAACCTTGATTGAGATTTACCCAAATCATATTTACCTCTACCATTAAGGCCATACAGATAGTCTTGATTGAGATTTACCCAAATCATCTTTACCTCTAACATTAAGGCCGAACAAATAGCCCTAATTGAGATTTACCTTAGATTATTCTTTACATCTAACATTAGGGCCGAATAAATAGCCTTAATTGAAATTCACCAAGACTATTCTCATATCCAACTTCAAGGCCAAACCAATAGTCATTGATAAAATTTCATTTATCCCAAAGGACCTCCTCCTAAAGGATGTGACATCTCTTCCCAATGTTCACTATCATCATAATCACATTTTGTTCAAAGCTAATTCTGATAAGGGAGCAGCTATGAACTCTTATTTCAGCACCTCCAAAATTAATTTTGAATTCTTCAAAATAAATCGAAGTATTTCTAGCACAATCTGATGTCTTTCTTACCCTGACCGGGCCTTCTGTACCAGACAATATTTTTTTAAATCCGACCTGATTTTCTCTCAGACTGACTACTAAAATATTCTAAAATTAATTCAAGCCTAATGACACTAACCAAAAATTTTTCTAAGCTCTATAACTTTTGAAAACTGATCTAGAAGCCTCAAAAATGAACCAAAAAAGTGCTTGGAAAAGCAATCCGAACCGCATCAGGCCTGACAAGGCTCAACAGCGCGGATCCATGTCCTGGCGACGCGGATCCACACCAATTGTGGCGTGACAGCAAAGTCTCTCAGACACGGCCGTCCACACCTAGGCCCGCGACCATCCTTGATCCGCGCTACCTTGTCAGTCCTGCAGCATCAAATTGACTAAAATGCCCTTTTTATTTAAGTATTTTTTAGCCCTATCCTTTTCATCTTTTCACATTTTCACTTTCCAAATCAGTCTCACCTCATTTTCCTATAAATAGCCCTTCCATTTCCTAATTTCAAAGACACATTGCGTTAGAGTTGATAGCTATCCTCTAATTCCTCTCTTCTTCTCCCTCCAACCACTCTTTAATTAATTAATTAATCTTTTTAATTAATTAATTACCTCACTCTAACTAAGTTAATTAATCTTTTTAATTAACTAAAACTCTCTTTTTTTAATTAAAATTAATCACTCAATTAATTAATTAGTTAATCTTTTTAATTAACTAATTAATCACTTTTCAAAATCAAATTAATCATTTTTCTTAATCCATCATTCATCCAAATTAATTAAATAATCTTTTTAATTAATTAATCTATCCAACCTTTTGATCATATTAATTAGTTAATTAATCATTATAATTAATTAATTAATCTCCCAATCAATCCAATTATCCGGTCCTGATAAAACTAAACTTCGGTCCGGTAAAACTCTCTACCCTTCAAAAGCCAAGGTATTAGCCTTTTTTTCTCAAACCCAAATCAAATCAATCAATCTAATCAACTCCTAAACCCCTCAACTTAATTGTAAAATGAACTACGTGGATTTTGATCCCCATTCAATGGGGTATGTAAGCATGTTTGAAATCTAAATCTAAATCCTGATCAATCACCTTTCCCCTTTTTAATTAATATAATTTATTGATATTTCATTTTAATTTTCTCCTTGCACTCATGTCATGCTCATGCATTAATCATGATATTATAATTATCATTTTATGTCATCCATGAAATTAATTTTTTAAAGTCAAATTAAACATAAGAGCCAAATTTTGATTATCTAAAACCAAAAACCTACTCCTTGAGCTCAACCTGGTTCGAGGCTAGTGATTTTATCCATGGGCAAATTAAAGTAAAAATCAATAAACTAGAGTCAATTTGGATTTTTTTCTTAATGTTTTCCCAACTAAATAAATTTAAGGTGGCGACTCCTAAAATCATTTTCAAAAATCAACCAATCCGAACCCGAGGGTTCCATCATGAGTCTAAACCCGAATGAGCATCACAATTCCCTCTAGAGGACTGGATTGGTGCTCGGGCGAGGCCTTACAATGGCAAGTAACATTGGCTTGACAACTCTCTTTGAGTATGTTAAGAGATAGCAAAACCATTCCACCCCGTGACAAATCCCTGATCATTTTGATGGTGTAACAAGCATTCAGTACTTTTGGACCCACGTAAGGCTCCTTACCTCACATGTGGTTAGGTATATTGATGCTCTAGTGGGACGAAGACCAAACCACCCTTTACCCTTGTGCATGTAATTGCCATAACCTTTGACCTTAGGTTCCATATACCATAATAATCAATACTCTTGTATGTATGTCCTGAAACCTTTTTCACCATATATCATGACATTGCTATGCATACATAACATGAGAAGCTCAACAATGTACCCTCAAACACCTCAAAGATCCAAATTGGTGGTCCATCACCCAAAACATAGTAACCTCACACACTCATCTTGTCAACATTTAAACCTAGTAACCAACCATATGGAGGGAATCCTTTTCTCGACACACCTTCACATTTATTTCATTTATTCCTTCACAATTATGTATTCTTACCTATTTTTTTTTGTCTTTTTTCTATTTCAAAGGTACCAATGGCCAACACCTCCAATTTCGACCAAGATGCAATGAGCACCTTTTTTACCAACCTCCTTAAGAAATAAGAGAAAACTTTTCAAGCTGCACTCACCATTGCCCTTAAGACCCAAGCTGATTCCTTCACTAATGCACTAAATGCTCAGTCCACCAACTTCACTACCGCTCTTAACACCCAATGCCAATCAATCATCAATGAGTTCAAAGAGATGACCAATTCCACCATCACTCCTCTTCCCGCTCATGTTGAGCTCACTTCCACTCAAGTTGGAACTAGCCATGCCCCCCACTTTCACTCTTTCCATTATCGATCTCACTGATAAAGGGAAGGCACTAGAAACTTTAACCTCTGAAGCTTTGGATTTGAATGCCACTGCCCCCACTCCCATTGCAAATCCTTTTCAAAGTGGAGATTTCTCTAGCTTCCTTGAAGCTAAAAAATTGATGGAGAAATTTGAGGACATAGAAAAAACACTCAAGACCATTAAAAAGCATGAAGACATAATAGATGTTAACTCTTTAGCTCTCTTCCCAAATGCATGGGTTCTACCAAAATTTAAGATACTAAACATAGACAAGTTTAATGGCACCACGTGTCCCAAAACTCACCTCAAGATGTATGTAGGTGCCATAAGACCCTTTGATATGGATGACGAGATCTTTGCTCAATTATTCCGATAGTCCTCGACTAAAGCCATTATGAAATGGTTGCTAGATCTGAACCAAAATCATAAGAAAACTTAGGATGACATATGCAATGCATTTGTCAAACAATATCACTATAATATTGAAGTGGATGTCACTCCAACGGATCTAGAAACAACCAAGCAAGGTCAAAGAGAATCCTTCACCGTGTTCTTTACAAAGTGGAGGTCAAAAGTAGCACAAATGGTGAATCATCTATCCAAAGTAGAGCAAATTGACATCATCGTCAAGAACCTCCTCCCTTAATATACGCAATACCTCCCTAACTTTAAAGCTCCTCTAGTTCAAGGTATCACAAGAACACTAACTACACCACCAATGCCACCAATTCTACCACCCAAAGAGAGGGAGAGGTAAATGTTGCCTCCTATCATTAGTCGATGAAGTTAGAAACCAAGAGGACTTTTTTCGAGCTAGGCATGCCCCTCATCATCATTTACAAGAAAGTCTTAGAGACTAATATGGTTAAGCCCTTAGAACCATGACATCCTTCAAACCCCTCGCCCAAGGGTTATAATGCTAATGAGCTCTGCAATTATCATCAAAGTCTAGGGCATAAAACTGATGTGTACAAGGCTTTGAAGCACAAAATTCAAGACCTCATTAATAGCAGAGACATCATTACTCCCAGACCCAAAGTCCAACACCACCACCTATCATTTTTTGAACCACCAAGATCACAAGATCATCCCAAGCTTCACCTAATAACCTCTATTTTTAGAAGAGTGCCAACCTACTGTGCTCCTATCTGAGTTTTTTGAGTCTATGTCTAAGTCCAAGTATGAGTCATCTGAGTCTAAGCCTAAGTTTTTTGAGTCTATATCAATTATATCTTTCTTTGAGTTTGAGTTTGTAGAGTCTTGTCCTCCTTTTCAGCTTATCTTTTAATGTAACCCATGATAATGGGACTTTTGTTAGTAATAAAAAAAATTTTGACTATCTATTTCACTTTAATTCTTCTATTTCATCTTTAAATGGGACATCTAAAAAAGGGAAAAAAATAAAAAATAAAAAATAAAAAAATATATGAGAAAGGCAAAAGGACCAATTAATTATGACACAAAAAATCAAAAACTGTATGCATCTACATAGCACTAGTGGAAAAGCTCATGGACTGTTATGCATGAGACAATGACATGATAAGGATGATCTAAGCATCACAATTTACAAGAGATCCTGACCTAAAAGAAGCTTATCAAGGAGAAGCCATGGAGAATGAAGATAGAATAGATCGAGAGGCATCATGACCAGCTGAATGCCATTGATGAAAAAAGAATCAATGCTTTATACAAAATTTAGGATTATCAACAGAGAGTAGCCGAGCACCTCAACTAGAAGGTGAGAGACTAGGGTTCGCAAGAAGGAAATCAAATTTTGGGAGAAATTCAAGCCCCTATTCATGATCTGAGAGGAAAGTTCAAACTGAATTAGGCCAGACCATACATGCTCAAGAAGATTCTATCTAACAGAGGTGCCATCTTTATGGACGTGGACAGAAGTGAATTCTCCCACCCTAGCAACCAAGATTAGCTGAAGTAATACATCATCTGAAGATGATATCTACATTTCATTTCTGTTTTTCTTGCATTTGCATCAGAACTACGTGGACCTTACTCTCCCTAAAAGAAATGACTAATAGAAAAGTGTTGTAAGGGATACGTAGGTAGCCCGACTAGGTATAGTCCAAGTTATAATAAAAAATATTTTGTTTGCATCGCATTCTCATTTTTTCTGTGGCTAATACATCATTCACTTAATTCTTTTGCCTAAACAAAAAAAAGGACAAAAAAGAAGAAGAAAAAGAATGCTCGCTTAGCTAAAAACCCAAAAAGGTAGTTTAGGTAGAAATTAGAGCAAAAATAAAAAAGTATCTCATTTAATGGTGATCAAATCTTGCAAAATACAAAGCTATCATTATAACAAAAAGGATAGCCCTTTCAATGTCCTCTATAGCTTATCCTGTATCGTGTAGTCCCATCAAATTGCAAGTATTTTGAACAAAAAGCAAAAAAATGTAATGTCTGAAGTCATGGTCAAGCTAGTCCTCCTCTACCTTCTAAGGTGCAAATCTCTCGTATCCACATCATAATCAAAGTCTATCATAATCTCCTCAAATGGGCACACCCCTCTTCTAAGTCTCTATAGCTCCTTTTGCTATAATAGTAAAAGTACCAACAGAATCAGAACTGCTCACCACAGCAGTATCAAAAACCCTCTTTTGAGTACCAATAGTTCTAAAACTGCTCCCGAAAATCCTCCTCTGTAGTTCAGAAGATGCAGTCCTCCTCTCTACCTTAACTATAGTAGTCCTTCTCTAAACCTCCAATATAATGTTGACCTCTTCTTACTGCAGTCACAATCTCCTTTGTTACCGCCACTGCAGTTTGTGTCACTACTGCAACCTATGGTATCGCATTTCTATTAGATCCCCGAGTCTTCTTCAAAGATTGAGCCACCCCCTCTGTTTGTGATGCAATCCTCTTATTACTAGTGGCTCCTTATACAGTCTCTCCCTCCTTAGCTGCATCACTCTTTATTCCTCTCAGCAAGGCAACCTAGTACTCTCTCTCAAATCTTCAAACCACCTTTATCAACTACCTATCATACATTTTTGTAGTCTTACATGAAATTCCAAAATGGACAGCATGATAACTCCTCAGCCAACCACCCCCGATAGCTCCAATAATGAAAACTGTGATTCATGCAAGACTTTAAGAAATGAAAACTGGGGGCACATCCTGAGTTTGCCTCATCTACCTTAAAACTCTCATTCCCTAGTGGAAGGTCATTCAAACCAAACCCAATAGGCAAACTACTCAATACCTATGGCCCCTAGTCATGAGAGATCTAATCCTTACCATTAGTAGTGCAAAAAAATGTATTCTCTGGGGGCAAACTGCAAGCAACCATCCTATTTGATCTCTGACCGAGTCTCAATAAAGCATATGCAAATTGAAAAGCAGGGGCCACCACTAGAAAATGATCCATCAGCCACACTTCAAAGATAACACAAAACCTAAAACAGACACCCATAAAACACCCCTAACAAAAAGGATAAGAATACACAAATTTTTCTCACCTGGTGAATAACTGGCAAGACAGTTCATCTTTTTAAACCCTAAATAAAGCAATCAAGACTCATCAGTATCTCCGTCAACACGGCTTTAATCACAAAATGCCTATGTTTTATCTATAATACCAATCCTGCCACTCTAGGATCATCCCAATCAACAGACCTGAAACAGGTATTCAACTCATAAATAGAAAACCAAGGCCCTATCTTGACCTTCTACCACTTTCATATCTCTCTGGTCACGAGGATCATGAAACTACTTGATCACAACGGTCAAATTCACTTGACTATCACCAACCACTATCTAGCCCATGACATCCTGAGGCAAGTCCAAAAACTCTTCAAAAATATAGAAAATATCAAATTTTGAACTCTAGCACTACCAAAGTTACCTCCGAGTTACAGCCAAGCTAAAGCATTGAACTTCCCAAAGGTGAACACAACTCCTCCTTAGCAGCACCAAAACAGAAACCATGGGCCACCGAATCATAAAACCTAAATTAAGCCCTTATAAAAATCTCAATCCACTCAAACTCTTTGTAATGCCACCATGGCAACTATTCCATACCAACCCAAGTTGAGTTCCTCAATCTTGTTGAGTTTTTTAGTCCACAAATGCATGTCTCTGTGGACACAAAAGTCACATGAAAAAAAATTGCATTCACAAAGCAAATGCATGAATCCACCTTCCTGCATCCACTACAAGCATCATTACAAATCATCTATCGTGTAGAAGTTAAAAAAAGATCAATGAATCCCAAAACATGCATACATGAACATGCATCATCTATGCACAAACATACATTGCATATGCAACTATCCACCACCATTCTCAATCATGCATAAGCTAAGCTAATAGCCTCTCCTAATGCTAACCAGTACTTCCTTGAAGCTAATCGACACCTTCTAAAGCTAACCAATGCCTCTTTGGAGCTAAATGATACCTTTCTAGATCTAATCGATGAAGTGTGATTTTCGGAGTTCCTTTAATCCCTGCAAAGTTCTTTTAAGCTTTCCAAAAGACCTAACCCCTCATATTTAGAAGTTCAAGTTTTTTTGACGTAACTAAAATCCTGTCAGAATCTCTCGAGCTGACTCACTATAAACTGAGACTCTCCTCCTATCAAAATCTTTTCAAAATCTCTTGAGCCAACTTGCTATAAGCTGAGGCTCTCCTTTTACCAAAATCTTTTTAGAATCTGTTATGCCAACTCACCATAGGCCGAGATTCTCCTCCTATCAAAATCTTTTCAAAATCTCTCGAGTCAACCCATTATAGGCTAAGGCTCTTCCTTTGCGAAAATCTTGTTAGAATCTCTCGAGCTGACTCACCATAAGTCGAGGCTCTCATTTCACTAAATTATCTTGTCTAAAATCCTCATCCACCCATAAGTTTCTAGAAATGGTCACCTAGACATCCACATGGTTCTTTTTTTCATCTCTTTTATCTAAATCCATCAACTCCACCTATAAATGTCAAGAAACGATCACCTAGACATCCATGTGGTTCCTTTATCCATCTCTTTTATCCAAATCCATCAATTTCACCCATAAATATCTAGAAACCATCACCTAGACATCTATATGGTTCTACTTTTCACATCTTTTACCCAAATTTATCAATTCACCCAAAAATATCTAGCCACCAATCTAGATATCCCTTTGGTCAATTTCTCGCTTTTATTTATCAACCACACTTTCCACTTATAAATGTTTAGGAATGATTGCTTAAACATCCCTATAGTTCTTTTACTATCCTTCTTTTTCAACTATGTCTCTCACCCAAGCATGTCCAAGCACCGACTTAAACATTACTTTAGTTCCTTGTACCATTCCTTCTTCCAGGTTCACTATCATCAGAATTATCTTACATAAAAGACAATTATGATAAGGATGTAATTGTGAACTCTTAATTTTACACTCTCATTATTCGGCTATAGCTTGACTCCTGCTAAGATTAATGCACTACGCAGAGCTAGTATAGCAATTCTACCGACTAGATAGCGAGCAGGGGGTTAGGGGGCAGTGCCCTCGGAGCAAAAAATGGGCTTTCAGTCATATTAGTACTAGAATACTTAATTTTCGTACACTGACACTTTTCCTACCTTGACTAAACCTTTTATACTAGACAATATTTTTTAGAAACTGACTAGATTTTCTCTCAGACTGACTGTTCAGCTATCCTAAAATAAATTTCAAGCCTATCAATATCGATCAATAAAATTTTTAAACTTTGAAATTCCAAAAAACTAACTCGAAAGTCTCAAAAATTGACCCAGACACTCAAGCAAATTTCCAGTTGGCTTGCCACTGAAGCACCCGGTTGTGCCACCGCCCATCTGGGTGGCGCTTCCACCCTCCCAGATGGTATGCCACTTGGCTCACTAGCGACACCACCCAAAAGCCTGATGGCGCCACTGGTCCCTTCGATGGCGTGATCCCCACCACCCTTTATGCAGTTTCCAAAATGCCCCAAATCTAATTTTTCAGTATTTTTTCAGCCTTACCATTTACATCTTTTCACATTTTCACTTCCCAAATTACCCTCACTCCCATTTTCCTCTAAATACCTCCTCATTTTCACCATTTTTTCTCACTCCTTGAGTTAGATTTGATAGCTATCCTCTAATTAATATCTTCTTTTCTCTCCAACGACTCTCTAATTAATTAACTAATCTTTTTAATTAATTAAAACTCTTTTTTAAAATTAAAATTAATCAGGCAATTAATTAATTAATTAATCTTTTTTTAAAATCAAATTAATCCTTTTTTTTTAAGTCCACCCTTTTATCCAAATTAATTAATTAATCTATTCATTCTATCACATTAATTAGTTAATTAATCATTTTAATTAATTAATTAATCTCTCAATCAATCCAATCATTTGGTCCTGATAAAACAGAACTTCAGTCGTGTAAAACTCTTGGTTCTCCAAAAGCTAAGGTATCAACCTTTTCCTGTCACCCACAAACTCAAATCAAATTAATCAATTCAATCAACCTTTAAACTCCTCCACTTAATAGTGGAACAAATAAACTCCTCCACTTAATCGTGGAACAAATTATGTAGGTTTTAATCCCCATGCACTGGGGTATGTAGGCACGTTTGAAATTTAAATCCAAATCTCAAATCTAATCCTAAAATTAATTCTATCTTCCCTTTGCTTTCAATTATAATAAATTATTTATTTATTTTTGGAATTAAGAAGTGATTATATGGTTCTCCTAAATCCATAAGGATTAGAGGGAACACTCTCCTTAATTTGTAGATGTTTACTTTAATCATTTTATTAATTTCCCATGCACCATGCATTCATACTATGCCATGTTCATCTTATAAATGTTATTCATGAAATCAATTTTTCAAAATCAAATTAAACTTAAGATACAAATTTAAATTATTTAAAACCAAAAATCTAATTCTCGAACTCAACCTGGTTCGAGGCTAGTAATTTTATCCTTTGGTAAATTAATTGAAAATTAATGAATTGGAGTCAGTTGGATTTTTTCTTTAATTTTTCCATTTCACCAAAATCATTTTCAAAATTAACCAATCTAAACTTGAGGGATTCATCATGAGTCTAAACCTAAATGAGCATCCCGATTCCTTTTAGCGGATTTGGTTGGTACTCGGACGAAACCTCACAGCTACTTGTAAACACATGGCCATTTCACAAAACAACAACAATGCGTGGCCATTTCAACAACATCAAGCTGCTTGTAAAGTAAAGGCATGCTTGTATTTTTTAATTTAATTATAAGTTAATTTATTTGCATTAGTTAATTATTATTTTAGAAGAAAATCCATTAATTTTTTTATACACAGTTAATTAATTTAACTAATTTTTAATTAATTAAAGTAATATGTATATATTAAAATAGTAAAATTAAATATGTATATATTGATTAATTAATATGTAAATATTAAAATTAAGTAAATAAATACAGAATAATAAAGATAAATATACTTTATGTTTAAAAATTTATAATTTACAAAATTATTTTCTGCAAATTATAAAAGGGATACAAATCAAATAAAGGTGTTTGGATACAGAATTTCTAAGGCCTAGAGTTTTTAGAGAATTTCTCTTTCAACCTAAGCTCTCCTAGAAGAAGTCTGTCTTGTTTGAAGAGAACTGCCCTTTTATAGAAGAAGTTGAGTGGCAGTTTTGAAATTTGAAAGGCAGTAGACCCGTTGGAGGACAGGCCAGCTGGTTTTGTCTTCTGAAAAGCTTGAACTGTAGCTTCACAAGTTGGAATTGTAGATACTTTAAGTCATTTCTTGACAGAAGTGGAGTTTGAATAAGTGGAAAAACTGTTGTTTTCTACTATCGATAGAAAAAGTAAAATACTTTTTTTTTTTGCAGCTGCTTTTATGAGGTGGCAGAATACCTTTTACAAGTTTGAAAATTTAAATTTGAATTCTACCTTTTGATTAGCGGTAGAATACCAAAATAGTCATCTTCATTATCATCTCATAAATCAATAAAAGGTTCAGATGAGCTTGAACTGGAGCTCGAGGTTGAACTTGCTTTTTATCTTAAGGACGGTGCTTCTGAAGATCCTGGTTTAGAAGAAGCAGAGGCTGACCTGTTTTTCACGATTTGTTGAACCATTTGGAAGAAATCATCCTCTAATTTAGCTGCAGCTAATTTTGGAATAACAAATGATTTTTGAGCCAGTAAGGTTGTAGTTTCTTGAGGGCATTGCATGACGTTATTTTTTATTAGCCAGTTTTGGACCTTGGTTGTCATCACTTTATTTTGAAAGGAATCCCACCATTTGATTTTAAATCTTCTGATGAGATTGTATTGACAATCCTGAGTTTGATGATAAGCAAAATATCAAATACATACCCATGGTAGAAAAATTTTTGAACAAAACAAAAGAAAAAGATTGAATCTTTTTTCTGTTTTTGTTGGTTTGAAATGCTGTTTGAAAAGGTCATAACAGGGCTTAACCTCAGGGATTAAGGTTTCAAGTAAATTCCTAAAGTGATTCCACCATTGTATGAACTAGTAGGGTATTTTTTGTGTTTGAAAATTCTTATCAAAATAAAATAGCCAAGAATGACTATGTTTATGGTTTTAAAGGAAGAAGGCATTATACCATGCTTGTTTGTAGTTCCAGTAATTGAAAGTATGGCAACGGTTGACTCAGGTGTGGAGGTCAGTGGGGAAGGATTTTAAGGCTGAAAGATCTTTTCCCCAGTTTGAAGGGTGGATGATTTTCTTAATGATGCATGTGGAATATGCAAGATCAGGGTGTTTGTCATCCTTTTTGAAATGGTTAAATTTTGCTAAGCCAGTGGTTTCCAAAATAGCTAGGTAATATGTTTGGGGTTTGGTTTTATCCCAAGGTGTATAATACCATCTAGATGGAAAAATTTGTGTGGCTACTTTAAATGGATTGCGATTGTAAAATCCTTCCTCCATTGTCAAAATTTTTTGAAAATGGATTTTTTCCAAATACTTAGATGTTTCAAGAACTTTTTTATTTTTTGATAAAATAATTTCCTAAGTATTAGGTTTTGAAATATTTTGAGATGAACTTTGAGAGGGAAAATTGATCATCTCTGCTTTTATTTTTGAAGCAGAGTTTGAAGAGGATTTACCTTTGGCCTCAGAGGAGGAGGTGTTTAAAGAGGAGGCTCCATAAACCTTTTGAATTGCCAAAAGAGTTTCTAGTGATTGGGCCAACTATTCAACCCATTTTTTAATTTCTGTTTGGGATGTTTGGGTCTCAGGTTTTTCCTCAACAATACTGATTCAGGATTTAACTGGTTGGGCTGATAAGGGTGTGTTTGAAATAACTATGTTTGAAAGGTTTGGGCTTGAGGATTGGGCCTTGGCCTTCTCCTCAGGGTTTGAATTTTGTGGGGCTTTGTCCTTATCCTTTGGTTTTCGAGGCATGCCACCTGTTTTGGAGAAATTCACGGGTTCAAAAATCCAGAATTGAGTTTGTATCACCTTTTATACATTCAATATCAAAATCAAATACAGAAAGGATACCTTGCCATCTTGCAAAAATCTATTTTGATGCCAAGTTTTGAACATCTTTTTGTAAAACTTCTTTTGCTGATTTGCAATCAATTCTTAAAAGAAATTTTTGGTTTAAAAAATCACTTTGAAATTTTTAAATGCACAAAACAATTGAAAGAATTTCTTTTTTTATTATAGAATAATTCTTTTGACAATCTTTCCAATGTGCAGAGGTGAACTAGACTATACATTCCCACCCATTTTGAATCTGTTTCAAAATACCACCATAACCTATATATGATGCATCTGTCTCCACTATTTTTGGAGCTAAAGGATCAGCTATATGCAGACATGGGATTTCTAAAATTTTTTTTTTTTATTGTTTGAACAACCCTAGTATGCTAGTCTGACCAAGGAACTGGGTTCTTTTTTAACCTATGATGCAATGGTTTTGCTAGACGGTTAATGTTAGGACAAAAATCTAAAACATAATTTAGGCTTCCAAGAAACCTTTTCAATTGAGTTTTATCTAAGATTTTATCAGGAAAATTAGATGCAAATGCAAGGGATCTTTTAATTGGTGTAATGGTGCCTTGAGTAATGTAATGACCCAAAAACCTTATACGAGTTTGAAAAAGAGATATTTTTTATTTTGAAACTACCAAACCATTTTTCTTTGCAATGTGGAAAAAAGTTTGTAGATGTTTGAAATGTTGATCTATAGAGTTTGAAAAAATTAGAACATCATTAATATAGACAATGCAAAAGTTTGAATAAGGATTGAAAATGTCATTCATTATCCCCTAAAATTTTGAGGGAGCATTTTTTAAACCAAAAAGCATGATGTTCCACTCATACTGACCAAACGGGACAGTGAATGCAATTCTATATCTATGATCAGGATGAATTTGAATTTGCCAAAATCCTGATTTCATATCAAATTTTGAAAACATGAATGCAAAATGCAGTTTTTGAAGCAAATCTTTTTTATTTGGAATAGGGTACCAAATCCATCTTAAGGCTTTGTTCAAAGGTTTATGATTGATTACTAACCTAGGTGTTCCTCTTTCTATTTCACTATTCTTATTGATATAGAAAGTTGCACAAGACCAAGGTGACCTAGATTTTGTAATCAAACCCTTAGAATCTAAATCCTTAATTTCTTCTCTACAATGTTGTTCTAGAGATTTGTTCATTTGGATTGGTCTAACTTTGGTAGGAATTTTTCTTTCATCAAAATCTTTTTCATAGGATAGATCAACTATGTGATGTTTTCTGTCCCAAAAAGCATTTGGAAAATCAGAACAAATTTCTTTTTCAATTTTATTTTGAAAAGAAGTGATTTTATTTTTAATAAAATCAGTTTGAATTTATTTTTGAATTTTTTGAAAATGGACATCTTGCTTAAGATGCATGAGATGTCTTGTTTTTCCTTTTATCAAGGCATTAATCTCAAAATTATAAATTGAATTTGCTTTTATAAGATTGAGATTTCTTTTCTTTGGTTTTTCAAGGAATGGAAAAATGATTTTTGAATTCCTTGTTCTAAAAATGATTCCATCATCAGTGAATTTATAAGGAGTGATCAAATTAATGAAAGGTGTTCCTAATATAACCATCTAATGAAGGTTTTTTGGTAAAAAAAAAACATTTTTCAAAGCAATATTTTCGTTAACTATTGAAGCTTCAGTTTTCCTGCCAATAGTTAATTTTGAATTATTTGCTGTAACAAGTTTTTCTTTTATTTCAGAATGATATCATTTTGGAACCAAGTTTTAGTTGATACAGTTGAGATCTGCTCCTGTATCAAACAAAGCAATTGTTTCCAATTGAAAATCTTTTGAAAAAACAATCTTGATTTGGATTAAATATTTTCAAGAAGTAATTTCTCTCAAAATATTTATAAAATTGTCTAAAATGTCTGGAACTTTTTCCAAATTATCCAGGTTTTGTAGTTCAGAATTTTCTATGTGATCATCTGAACCAGTATCATAATTTGAATCAAACATTTTTGAAATAAGATTTTGCATTAAATCATAATCCTTTTGCTGTTTTAGCTTAAGGTCTTTCAATTCTGACTTAACTTCCTTAATCTCTTTTTGAAGGTCCTAAATTGTAGGGACATGTTTTCTAGACTTCTTTCCTCTATCTAGAATGGCTGTAAGATAATAGGAATTCTTACTAGTAGAGGGTAAGATGGAAGGTTTTTCTACAGGCTTCTCTTCTAGTGTCTTAAGAAGCTGATCTAAACATTCCTTTTGAAGGACAGGGTCATTAATATACTTAACAGCTTCAAGAATTGCTTCTTGGCTTTTTGTCAGCATATTAATGTGTTTGGAATTTTTATTTATTTTAGAATCTACCTCTGAACTAGATTCTGTGTTTGAATTGGAAGACGAATTAGCTAACTCATTTATTTGAAGTGGTTTTTCTTCTGAAGACATAAAAAACTCATACTCTAAAGACTCAACTAAAAGAGCAGAAATCTTATCTATGATTTCTTCTTTTAATTAGAGTTCATGCAATCAAGTATTTAGTCTACAAAATTTAGAAGTGTGACCTTTCTTTCCACATTTATAGCAGGTGACATCCTTAAGACTAGTCTTAGGTTTGGACTTGCTATAAGACTTCTTGTAAGGTTTGGAGGCCTTTTTGGAGGATGGTTTCTTATAATAGGTTTCATTCCTAGGTTGGAATTTCCTATTATAAGAAGGTTTAGATTTCCTATAGGGTTTGTTTTTACACTGACCACTACAGGTTTTTGGTTTTGACTCTATGGGATTGTAGTCAAACTATTGACAGAAATTTCCTAATTCCTGTCTAGTCTTCCTCATTTCCCACTTGAGTTGTTTTTGGAGTTTTAAGTCTTGGTAGATCTTAAGGCCTTCCTTTTGAGTAAGACTAATCAATTCTCCATAGGTGAAATGATCATAAGGGATCTGGTTACCAAAAGCTTGTCTAATGACATTCCTAACTTTTTCTCCTAGGATTTTGGGTAATCCTGCAAGGAATTTCTCATTCCAAAAAGGTTGGTTAGAATTTCCCTAAGCATTATCCTGGTGAGGAATGTGTTTTTGTAGTTTTGAAAATCATTAAGTCTCCTACATTTGAGGTTGCTAAGGAGCTCAGCATTCTTGTCTTTAAGATGGGACAGGTCTCCTATGAAATGAAGAGATATGGTTAGGACGAGGGTTGACACAGCATCTTCTATGGTATTACCTCTCTCATCTAGTATAGGGGTTCCATCTTCAAGGGTTTGGACAGAATGGAGTATTTCTAACTGTTGGCTTAGGGACAAATGATAATCCCACCATCCTTTAAGCTATCCTGAAAAATCAGCTATAAGGAGTTCAGCTATAGCTCTATCTGAGGTTCCTGTTTGGGTTTTATAGGCATTGGTTGCCATGGTCATCTGTTAGAGTAGACTAAGGATATTGTATTCTGACATACCATCTATATTCCACTCATAGACAGATGAGGCATTAAACCTATACTGGGTCAGGATATGAGATTTATTTTCTAAATCTATATCAGGAGCAGTAATCCTAGGAACAATGTTTTGAGAGGTTAACCTATTGACTTGAAGAATTTCTTCCTGTCTAAAGGCTTCTTCATTAGAAGTTTTTATAGTTTGTTCTGTAATACTAACAGTTCTATGTTGAGACTGTGGAGTGTCTGGAACCATAGGATTGGATGACTCAGAAGTTGAGATTTGACCTATCCTATGAGTTGGTCTCTAATGGCTTGAACAAAGTCTAGTATATTATTTTGAAACTGCTGTTGGACAGGTTTTGAAAATTGGTATGGTTTGAAAATTGGGCTCTTAAGCTTCTTGTTCAGTAGATTACCAAACTTAGAAGGTTTGGAAGTACTATCTGGATATGAGTTTTTATCATAGTAAGTTGTTTTCCTATGATATAAAGATGGGCATTTGAAAAATTGGTTTGTCTGACAAGATTTTTGATGTTATCTCTATCCTCATCTTGGACTTTTTTGTAAGGTGTTGTATCTATCTCATGTTCACCGTAAGGGATAGACATTTTCCTAAGAGGTGGATGTTCTGACTGGACAATCTGACCATCTACTTTCCATTCAGAAAGTTTATTCCTAGTGGTGATAGGATTTACAGACTTGTTTGAATGACATAAACATTTATCTTTTTTGAAAGGATAAGAAATATTATTTTCTCTTGCATGTATTTCAAACCAATCAAAAAATTTAAATTGAATTTTGAACTAGTTGCAAAAATCATAATATTTTTCTTGGATTTTATTTTTGACTTCCAAGAAGTGTTTGAAAAATTAGATCTTTTTTTGTTCATTCTTTTTTGAATAAAAATTTTCATGAAGAAGTTTTTTATCAATTTGAAAAGATTTTTCCAATATATATATATATATATATATATATATATATATATATATATATATATATATATATATATATATATATATAGTAGATGCAAATATCAAATATATACTTAACATTTACCATTTTTTTTGTATACGAATACTATTTATTGTCACAATCCTTTTTTTTTTTTTTTTTCCAAATTCGCAATGTATAGATATAAAATGGTTACAAATATCAAATAAACTAACAGTAAATAATATAAATGAAACACTTTTCCCTAGATTGTCTAAATGTTAATTTTTAAAGTTCAGAAGACAATTTTGAAATTTTTTATAGATGAGATCAAAATGAAATTTTTTTGCCTTTTTAGTTATTTTTGAAATTTTTCCTATTTTCTTTGGTGTTTTTTAAAGTACCTGAAAGGCTACATGTAAAATATTTGATTATAATATAAATATTTCCAGATGAATTATTTTCAATTTCATTATCACATTCAAGCAGTCCGGTTGCTATCATGAAAGTGAAAAGAACTCGATACAGCTTAATTAATTCAATGCTCCCCCAAGCTCACCAGTGACGTTTGCAAATATTTTTATTTTAGAATTTTGAAATGCAATTTTAAAATAAACCATTCCAATAGTGTATGAAACAAAGCAATTTACATGTATACCATGGAAATCAAAATCTCCGCAAAGCATAAAATAAGACAGCAAGGAAGCCGTGAATCAAAGCAAGTCTTGTTAATGTATGCACTAATGCAATGAAATAAAAACACATGAAATAAAAATATATATATATATATCAATATCTTTTCATTGAACAAAAATTAAAGATTAAAATATCTCATCATTTATTTATTTGAATGTGTTAGATAAAACCGTATTTGGTGTAAAGAAGAATTTTTTCTGAATCATAAAATCATTTAGCAAGATCACGCATAGTGAATCTCCTGCGTGCATTCAACCATGAGCCTCTCCAACTGCCAAGTGAAGCCATCTCATTTCTAGTCTTAGATTGATACCGTTACTACATGCATATATAATTAAATTGAATTATGTTAAGTTTGACGGCAATTATCATGATACAAGTTCATCTTGTAATAAAATCTCATATATATCAGTCCTCAGATTCAATTCCTTATCGCGCATTACGTCTTGGAGGTCAGACAACTCCTTCGCAGACAGTACAGAATTCAATTTTAGAAAACCGTCAAGCCACAGTTTTTTAGACCTGAAAAACATGGAAAGAAAATAGGGTCAAGCCAGAAAAATCGCACTCACACACCCACACCAGCTAATCGCATGGTTACAGGGAAGCTCTCGAACCTAGAATGTACCTAACCAATTCGCAGTTTCAAAGCAGCAATCAATGAAATAAAACATAAAGGCCAACAGAAGAGGTTCAACACTTCGCAAGTTTGTGTTTGTGATGCACACGAGAAAAAGAAGATTTAGCATTTCTCAAAATATAATTATTGCTTTCTAATAAATTAAACTCTCTCTTTTCAACTTTTCTTATTATTCAGAGATTTTTTCCTCAAGGAAAGTAGGAATATCCTATTTAAGAGTCCAACAAACAAAGGCTGCTTTCTTCACTGAAATGCTATATATATGTTCAGATTAGGCTGAATATTCGTACTAGATTTGATTGTGGTTGTATTTGTAACATAAAATTTGTATATTGTATACGAGACTAGTGAAATAATGGATTTGCCTCTACAATCTCTACAAGCTGAAATCTAGTTGTATTGAGATCAATAATAACCACTCAACCAAAAAAATAAATAAATAAAGAAGAGAGAGAGAGACAGAGAGTGAAACGCTATTGATAAGAGCAAATCATTAAACCTACTACCAAGATGCTAGTAAACAACAAGATGTACTCATGTACATGACCAATCCCAAGACTTAGGGTCCACTTTCACAATTAACCCAATATTGCTGCCCTAACTATTCTGAATTTCTAAGGATCTTTTGATACCGACCTATTTCAGGATTCTAGATATGTAAGTACAAATATTTAATAATATTGATATGTTACTTCAAAATATTAATTTTAACATGCTGTAGGGTATTATCATACAAAACTATTCTGAATTTCTAAGGATCTTTTGATACCGACCTATTTCAGGATTCTAGATATGTAAGTACAAATATTTAATAATATTGATATGTTACTTCAAAATATTAATTTTAACATGCTGTAGGGTATTATCATACAACTTGTTATTATGATTGAGACCACAAAAAAAAAAATTGATGAGTTATTTGTATTTAATTATTAAATCACAAAATGCATATTCATCTTCTTGGGTTTCAATAATGGAAATTGTCAGTTTTTTGGTTTTATTTGGAAGGCATGTGCGCCTAGGCATGTCTCCTCTTTTCTCCCTTCGTGTTCCTTTCATCCAAAAGTACCTACAGTAATCTGAACTACTACTCAGCTTCAAATGGTTGCCACTTTATTTTCTTCTCACTTCAATCAGCTCTAATTCAAATGCCTCACCCCAAACTAGCCTTCTTTAAATCTGCACTCTGAAGCTCATCAACCACTTCAGATTTGTCCTACATCAGTTTGGTATCAAAGGAAAAGATTCTAGCTACTTGAACTTGATGGAAATCTGTGGGATTAAGTTCAAAGATTACAAATTGAAATCAATGCTTAGCAAGTCCAAGTGATTTGATGAAGAGTTTCAGTTTGACCCAAAAAAAAAAAATTAAATAAGTAAATAAAATAAGTGGGGCTTGCTGAATTGATTCTTTAAAGCTCAAATGTGATCCTGAAAGTCTTCTTCCTTTCAAACTATAATTTTGGCAGTTATATATGATAAAGAACTAAAAAAACTTGTAGCACAGAGGTAGCAATATGCATTCAGGAAGCTCATTGTTAAAGTCTCTTCTACTTGACCAAAATTGTATCAAATCACAAGATTTGTTCAAATTTTCTGTCACATGCAAAGGAAGAGCTACAATGTAAATAAGCCTGTTGAAGAAACTTCAAAGCCCATGTAGCTGCTAAATGTTTCAACAAGTAAACCTATTGAAGAACTTCTAGCCCATGTAGAGGCCACATGTTTCATCTATTGAAGAAACTTTAAAGGAGATAAAATCAATATAGACCTACCACTAGAAAAGATGCAAGCAAGAATTTCATCATAAACCACAAAAAGGTTTGAAGAATCAAATGCAGTGATTGTTGATAATACACTAAATGATGTTTGTGCAATTGAAGTCAAGGATGATACAGCTAACCATGAAAAGTATGAGGAAGCTATTTCAAGGAAAGTAGGAACGTCACCATTGAGAAGACGTAACAGATTGCAAAGGAGAGACATGAAAAAGCTATGGTCAAGGAGTACGTCAAATATATGTCAATAATTGACCTCATAAAAGACTTATATATCAAGCATATAAAAAGAAACTAACCAGCTTTATGCTATTTTCAAACCAAGTCCAGCCAAGCAAGTTTCAAGTTTCTCTTCTTTTGTGTATTAAATATCCTTGGATTTTCATAGGAATTACAGAAGTTGAGATCAAGTTTCCTTAAACCAAGGAAGAACAATGCAGACTGGAAAAAGTACTTTTAGGAAAGACTGCTTCGATTCTAGGCTTAGTCTGGTTCACAATATTCAAGTAGTATAGAAACATTTTGGGAGCCAGAAAGGAAAGAAGAGAGACAAAATTGGAGAATAGGAACACAAAGAAATTCAAATTTAAAGGTTCAAGCTTAAAATTATGGTCCCCATAGCCCCCATTTAACATGGGTATTACTGAGGACAGTATAGAATATTTGCTTTTTTTTTTTTTTTTTTTAGTTAAATTCATGTGTCTAGCTAAATAAATAAACTGCTAGTCTGTTATTTTCAATTAGGGGCAGTTCTGTAACAACTCCTAACAAAGGATTAGGAGTTGTTGAGTCTATAAAAATTTAGTATTGTAATGCTTTTAGGTCAGCTTTGTTACTGCAGCAACCATGCTGTTTTGAGTTGTGTGATGCAATTCAACCCTAAGGCTATGTTTGTTTGAGTGGATGGAAAAGTTGGAGGATGTGAATTTTGTAAAAAATATTGTCTAAATACATTTCCTTTCTATTTTGTATCTAGACAATATTATTTATAAAATTCGCATCTCCACTTTTCCATCCTCTTAAACAAATAAAGCTCAAGTGTGATGCCATGGGATCTTGGGTGTGATGTTCAAGAAAGTTTAGGTGTGAAGCCTAAAACTATTTTACCTTATTTTACTGTTTACATTACTGTTCATAGTGCTTTAATTTCTCCGACACACGCTCACTATTCCCTGTTACAGCCCCACAATTCCCTGTTATTACTTAATTTCGTTTCTCAAAATCCATTCTTTACAAACCCTAGCCTCCCGTCTATAGTTTTTACTCATCTTAGCCTCCATATAAACCCAAATTCATCCCTTTATAACCAATCCTCCAACCTGTCCTGCGTCAGTTTGGTATAAGAGCTTCAAGATCCTAGGAACTTGACACTTTAATCTTCAATGATGGAGTATATTCTTTGAAATAAAATTCAGAAATTACAAACTGAAATCAGTGCTTACAAGCTTCGAATAGCTGAGTTGCATTGTCTAAAGCACAAGTATGGTGAACATCAAAAATAACTCTAAAACAAAACATTGCTTATTTGACCGCAAATGTGTCAAAATATTCAGCAGTTATTCCATATTGAAAATCAATCAATCTATACAATGGTTATTCCACAGTCTTCTCAAACTTTGGTTAAATTTTTAAATATTTTTATAAACCATAAATGGCTGTTCCATAAATTTTTTAGATTAAAAATTCCATGTATAAGACTCATGGTATAGCTATTCTCCTATTCAATTCTATTATTTAAACACAATGACGCATAATTATGAAATACACATTTCTAGTATTTATTTTTATTTTTATTTCTTTCATTATGTACTTCATATCTAAGATCTTCCAACTAGGAAAAGTAATATTATTATATCTAAGAACACGTTCTTCAGAAGGTTATTTGCCTCTGATTTAATACTTGTCAGTTATTTTCCTATTTAGTATAGAAAAATTACTTTTCCTAGTTTCAATAATGAAACTACAGGTATTCTAATCTGGTTTGAGGTCTTTGGGCATGCGAACTTTTTTTTTTTTTTTTTTAACTCTAATAAGCTCCAATTCAATTTCCTAACCCTAAACTCCCTTTCTTCTTTAAATCTAAACCCTAAACTCATCAATTGCTTAATATTTATGTCTCATCTTATATCATATTAATTATCGCAACTAACATTAAAAATACAGAGAAAACTTGACTGAATTAAGAAGCTTAATGGAATTTTTATTAAAACAAGAAATTTTAAAATTGACCTCAGAAAAATAAGAAAAACATAAGTAAATTATGTGGCATTAATCTTTTGCCAAAATGGGCTGAAATGCTTTAGTAGAAATGGTTCAAAACATACCAAATAAATTGGCAGAACATTCATGATTTTGGACACAATTGAATGAGAAGTTTCTTTTTTTCAAGGTTTTAGTGCAAAACATACATTCTGGCCCACTCCAGTTGAAATATAATGATATTGACAATTATTATCATCACATCTATTGTGCCCAAACTCATACTTCACTCAAAGCTTGTTTAAAATGCATTTTTAAACAACAAATATTGGAAGAAATATGTGAAGTTTTAAATTCAAAAGTTTTATTTAAAAAAAAAAACAAGAAGTTCTTACCTGATTTAGTCTTTTTTTTCTACTTTATGCAAAAGGCAAAGCAATGTTTGGTTAAACAGCAAAAGGCAATATTTGAAAAACAGAGAGTTAATGTTTAATGAAAAACAAAATTTAATTCTTTATTGTAATATTTTTCTTTTCTCATTTAAAGCAAAAGTCGCAATTATTAAGTTGCAATTTCATCATTACTTTTTAATTTCAAGCAAAATCAAAATTCATATAAATCACTGTTCAGGAAGCAAAAATAAAAAGGCAAAAAAAAAAAGCCAACTAAATGGAGCCTTGGACTATTTGTTTTAAAAGGAGTGGGAGAAATGAAAGGAAAGGAAAAAAAATTCAAGAATGTATCTAATCCATATTTAGGAATACATGTCAATTTCATTCCCTTTCCTCTCACTTTCCTCGTACCCAAATATAGTATTAGTTTTCCAGGTTCAGTCTATTATCATAATGCCAAATTCAGTTCACTATTTTAATAATTTCCATTTGAAATAAAGAAGAAGAAGAAGAGAGAGAGAGATAGCAGTATTAGCTGGTTTCTTCAACTAATTAGCAAGCTCTGGAAGAAATATCCACATTCATAACCTAATCAGGCACTTACCAAGGACAAGCATGAATAGCTCGGAAGAAAATACGCCTAGCAGCAGAATGATTCTGTGCAATGTCAATTTCATAAGCAATGTATATACGCCAGAGTATGACCAATTCATGCAAGTTCTCATTTGCCAATGCTCTTTCCAACAAACTTTGGATTCTATGCTGGGAGCCTCCTCTGCTCATCTCAAATGACAATGCAAAAATCCAAACAGTAACAGAAGGTTTCCTGAAAATATCAAAAGCATTATCAATATCATCCAAGTTAACCAGCACGCACACAATTTACACACACATTGATCTAGCATTTATGAAATTAAAACTAATAGCAAAACCAGAGAAATTATTATCTTACTGATAACAGTAATCATCAAATATCCGCCGCAATTGATTGGGTGTTGTATAAAGATGGCTTATCCCCACTAAGGACTTGAAAAGTTCAGGGCTGCAAGGATACATTCGCAGCCCCTGCAAGATGGAGTCCCAAAGTTTAGATAAGTTTGTCTGCGTATGATGTCTTAGAAGCATCCTCATATAATAGTTGAACAATAATTCAAGTTGGTAACTGTGTCGCCTTCTTTCTGCAGATTAGAAACATTGAATCAATCGCACCTAAATAACAATTAACATGAATAGATGACCATGATAAAAGTTTTGTCTCCTGTCCCTTATCGACTACATCAGAACTTCCCTTCTAGCGCATTAGAGGTTAATGTTCTGGCTGATTGCTTAAAGTTTAATAGTAGCTTACAAGCTTGTTTAACTTGTCATAAAATTAAATAATGGATATTTTGGGAACATAAGCTTTTGAATAGTTCAAATCCTTGTTTAAAACTTTACATTTTTTTTCTTTTTTAAGGGGGAAAAAAAAAGAAAGAAATTGACATATATTCTGTAGTCAATGAGAAGAACAAAAAACATACAAGTTTAACAAATGGATCCTGTTCATTTTCTTCATAAAATTCATAATCGCATGTCTATTGTTAAACCAGATTTTTAGCATATGGTTTTTCTGTTCAATCAGCTGAAAACAACAGCCAATAGGCTTTCTGCCCTACTGGTTCACATACAAACAGTCAATTGACAAAAGACAAGCATCCATGCAATAATGAATGCTTATAAGTTGAACTGAGAAGACAAACCAATAAAACAGACAAGCATAATCCCCAAATATCCCCCCATTGAACAGTCCTTACACAACAACAGTTGATGCCATTCACCAAGAAAGTTAAAATAAATGTGAAATAAACAGATAAGAAATTGCAATAGACGTACACGACCCCTATCCACCATCATGGATCCACTTCAATTGTAAACACTAAGCACTGTTACTACATTTAACAAATAATTTGTGTCTACATATTTTCAGAAACTGACAACCCATGTTTATAATATTGAAAAACAGCAAGTTGTATTTTTTTAGTGAAATAAAATGCTCTTTATTTTGAAGCAAGATACAGAATCTTCTACATCAAGATCATGACTCCCATATCTGTTATGTGTCAGTTTGTCCTTGTCAGATAGGTTGTAAATACAAATCAAAAGAAACTGTTGTGAGGGTATTCCAGTGCAGGGTATTTTAGTCAATACAAATATAATGTAAAGAAACCGTACTGTAAATATATATTTTTTGCCTAACCAAAAGTTAGTGGTTACGGCTTCTAAATCTCTTCTCTCCTATTCTTTTTCTCTCTCTCTGATAACATGGTATTAGAGCAACAAAACAGAGTGAGAGAGCAACCAAACTTTCTCCTTTCTTTTCTTCTCGCTTTTCTTTATTTTTCAAATCAATTCATATCTCTTGTCTTGGTCAAGTAAATCAAGGCACCCCATCTTTTCTCTTTTCTTCTCTATCTGATGCAACCCAACGGTGGTTGCATGTGCAATTGAAAGCGTGATCCAGGGGTGATTGCAGGATTTGTGCTAGGTGATCCAAGGAGTGATCACAGGATTCAGGATTTTTTAAATAAGTGATTGCCCAATTGTTCGATTGACAATTGTAATTTCTGAATTAATTTAGTGATAAAATACTGAGTGTAGTGTGACATGGCTGAGAAAAATACTGAAAAGAAGATGGTCATAGAAATTATATCCTCCTCTACTAAGACTACAGACAAAAAATTAAATGGAAGAAATTATGCCCAATGGAAAAAAATCATTAGAAGGCATCTGGTTAGTATTGATATGAAGATTCATTTGACTGATGACCCACCTCCATTTTCTGATAATGAAGCACACAAGAAGTGGATGAAAGATGATATATTGTTCAATCAAATTCAAACTGCATTGGAGCATTCAATAGATTTCATTGTGAAACTATGAAAAAATTATGGCATTACTTGGAGTTTTTGTATGACAGCAAGAAAATTTTGTTTCATCATATGAGATCTTGCAGTCACTTCACCATGCCAAACAGCAGGAGCAAACACTAGTTCAATACTTTACTGATTTTAAATGGGTTTGAGGAGGTGAAAGTGTTGCTCCCTATAACAAATGATGCTAAACAGATGGAGCCACAACAAGAACAAATGGCTGTCATGTGTTCCTTGCTAGGTTGAGGACAGAATATGACAGTGCTTGTACGCAGGTTTTGGCTAGTTCTGAGCCTATGTCTTTAAGTGATACATATTACACTCTTCTTCGAGCTTCTAAAGAATCTGAGAACAGGACCATGGCACAAGTCACATGTGAGCCTATATGGTTGTATCATCTTGAAGAAATTGGTGTTGGCAGTTCAAACACTAATGCAATTATGATGTAACAATCACGCAGCTATGCATATTGCTAATAAACTTGTGTTTCATGAATGAACAAAATATATAGAAGTTGACTGTCACTTTGTTTGTGAGAAACTACAACAAGGGCTCATTTCTATCAAACATGTTAGAACAGCAGAACAAGTAGCAGATTAGTTTACTAAAGCCCTCAGTGGGAATCAGGTTGAGTACATTTGTAACAAGCTGGGCATGATAAATAACCATGCTCCAGCTTGAGGGGAAGTCTTGCGAAATAAAGGGCATTCCAGTCTAGGGTATTTTAGTCAATATAAATATAATGTAAAGAAACCCTATTGTGAATATATATTTTTTGCCTAACCAAAAGTTAGTGGTTACAGCTTCTAATCTCCTCTCCTATTCTTTTTCTTTCTCTCTAATTATAGGAACGTTTCTCTGAAATCAGAAATGATGACTCTGAAACTGCAGGTACCATAATTATTTCACTTATTCAATCTAAATGCACACCTTTGCACCCCAAAATGAATGATGTTGGAGAGTAGAAGGAATATTATGGAATGGCTTACTAACCTGGAAGCACCATAACAAAAGTTTCATCTAACACTTCAATACCTGCAGCCCACCCAGTCGCCAACTCTTCAAATAAAGCTGCCGAACAAATTAGGGCAATAGATTGATCATCTATGATACCACGTATCCATGCTGATTGTACTGCTTTCAGTTTCTCTTTAAACCCTTGGTGTGCTCTCAGCAATAGCAGGTTTGATGGTTTATATTCAAATGGGCGGTATTTTGCTCCAGTTCCTAAGCAGGACAGAATATGCAATGCTCGAGATGATGATTCTTGAGTATTGCCATCACTATTAGTAAGTTCAACCTCAGCATACCAGAAATATAAAAGTGGAGCATTAGATTGTAAATGCTGCAAAATAAAACAAAGCAAGTTAATATGATATCTTGATGAAACCAGCACCAACAGGATATCTTGCAAAAAGAAAAAACCAAAACAATGAGTTCTGATTTTAAATATCTGACATTCAATTATCAGTCCAACAAATATAAGCAGAATGTTTAAAAAGAATGAAAATGCTGCACCTAAGAAACAAGATCAGCAGGGATAATTAGTAATAGAATTTGCAAGATATGGAAGAACAAATGTACCAGAATCTGTAAGGTAAATGTATAATGGGAAAGAGAACATAAACTAGAGATCAAGAGATGCAAGACCGTTTGCTAAAGATTTTAGATCTACCACTGCATATTTTAGAAAGAAATTTGGAAAAAAAGTTTAATTGAGGTTGTTTTAGGTATTTTAATTATTTAGGGTAGTTTTGGTTTTTTACTTTATTGTTGGGGTTAGAGTTGTTTTATTACCCTACATACTATCATCAGGAGCTCTTTTAATGCTAGCTTCATTATGTTGGAGCTTATATAGTCTTAGAGTGCGAACCTCAAAAAGCTAGCGATTAACTATATATAAGCCCATTCATCATCTTATATTTTAATCCATGTGGGATTTATATCTTAACAAATAAGAAAACCACATGGCAATATTGAACAATATCCACAGAGCCACTTGGTACAGGATGACTTTAACAATTCCTTAGTCTTAGCTTTATAATATCATACAGATTTCAATATCATTGTTTTTTCAATCTTTATTTCTTGGTTCTACATCATGAGAGTTATGAATCATGTGCTTGAATCTTTCACTTGTAAATTTCTAGCAGTCTATTTTGATGATATTATGATGTATAGTAAATCTAAAGAGGATTTAGATAATCTTTGTCAAGTTTTTGTTACCCTTAGGGAAGCAAAATTGTATGTCAACCTAAATCAACAAACAGCTGCATAAATGTTAGAAACCTATTTCCAAATTTAAGTAGATTGACAATCAAATACTGCAGGTCTGCAGCTGAGATAATTATTTCTATACAAACTAAAGCTCTGCACTTAAATTTAGCAAATAAGTGGTAATGGGTTCAAAACAAAATATACATAAAATAGAATTGTATCACTGAAGATGAGCTACAAAGAATAGAAGCAAAATAACAAAACGTAAATGAGTAGAAATGCACCCTCATGCCATAAATTTATTCAATCGAGAACACATTTCAAAAAAGTACAGAAATTTACCAATGGAAGCCCTTCAATTGATGATAATGCCATGTCAAAAACTCTTCTTGCATGATCAATATTACCGTAAGCAGCTTCTCGAAGCGCATAAACTCCACATAGCAACAAATCCTATGATACAAGTTAGATCAAAACCAGATATTTATTTTAGTATAGAAATCCAAGAGTATCATGCTTTCCTAACACAAAAACTCAGAGATCATGTATTTTCTTTAGAACATGTTAGGAATAGTTGCTGTATGTTACCTCAACTGTGATCCATGAAAAAATGTAAGATAAACCTGATCCATACCTCTTCCAAAGTAGTATGAATAGTATGAAGAGGGATGTATCTATGAGAGAAATACATATTCTGTCTTCACTTATGTCCCACTCTTCTCCTTTACTAGAAACCCAAACCACAGGGGGACTACATACACTAAAATGCTTCGGCAGCGAGTCCAGGAATAGTGTCAAAGCAGAAGCCTTTTTCCTTCATTCTTTCTCATTCATCTTTTTTTTTTTTTTTTTTTTTGGTTTCCCTCCATTCTTATTTTTTCCCTTTACCTATGAATACTGATTATTTGGCTAAACTGATTAGAATACTTTCATAATGTCCATATAAAGCTATCATTTGTAGATCATTCATGCCCTCTTTCGGAGTTGGAATAAGAAAAGAAAGGAAAGGAAAATGGGTTGGGACAAAAGTTATCCATTTTTTGGGAGTTTAATCAGTTTGGACAAAACAGGATATCGGGGTTAGTTATCCTGTTTAAACCTGTATTTTGTTTCCCTTCAAAATTGAGGGACTAAGAGATTTCCCTTGTTACTAAAAATGACTTTTTAATAGTACTATTTTACTCTTGATAACTAATATCCTTTCTTATCTCTTAAACTTCCTAACAAAAAATATTTATTAATCATTTTTTTTTTCATTTCTTTTCCTATCCTATGGATTAAAGATTGTCTTTTCCTTTCTCGTTTAAAAAAACTAACAAAGAAGGCCTCAATGTTTTAGTTAAGCTTATATTCTAGATGTTTCTTATACATTGAATAGCACTCTGATTAATATGTAGTTGACATATGATTAATACATATCATAATACATCATTATAAGACATATAATTCAATTTGTATGATTGTAATGATTCTTCCAAATAGTAATTAATTATTTTTTCCTGAATTATCCAAATACAATTTTTTTATTTTACTATCATTAAAGTAGATTGGACAGATTTTATAATACAAAGTTTTTAATAAAACAACTTAATTTAAAAAGAATTTAAATGGTTTTAATTATTGAACTATAAATAAATACCGAAAATTATTACAACTTGCAAGTGTTATATTAAACCAAGCAAACGAATGAGCCATATTCCTTAAAGAAGTGACATTCTTTGTTAAGATTACAATGGCCTGATAATCTTTTTATATGCTCAAATTATTCCCTTTTTTCAATCCTGTCCAGTTTTTAAAATTTTATCAATTCACTCCATATTGATTACAATCGTATCCAACAATTTTTATATGTTTGTAATTCTATCCACCTATTTGCTGAAAGTATAGAGAAATTGATGGAGAATAGGAAGACAAGAAACTTCAAATTCAAGGATTCAAGCTTAGAATTATGTGTTAGATTTAATATGGGATTTATTAGAGAAATTATAAAGTAATTTCAGCCTTTTTAGAGTTGTAATGGGTATATTTATATAATACAGCTGCTGGTTTATTACTTTAGGTATTAAGGGCAATTCTGTAATTTCTAGCATCGCTGGAAATTGTTGTTCAATTTTTATTTTAGTAGTTTTTTATTATTCAGTCTTTATTTAGGAGTTTCAGTGGGTTTAGTATTTCCTAGTTAGTATTATTCCTAATCCAAACATGCTTTGGATTAGTTTCAACTCTATAAATACTTAGACTTGTAATCATTGTTCTACAACTTTCAGATTCAATAAAATAAATCCTGCATTATTGCTAAGAATTGTGTGACTCAATTCAACTCTAGGTGTGACTGCTAGACCTTCTAAGTGTGACTCTTAGAAGTTTTTTTCCACTTTTCCCCTTACTTATTCTCTGTCCATATCTGATTCTTGTAAAATCAACTTTGGATTTTCAATTTTAACCCTTTAATTTTCTGAAAATTCAAAGTAGAACAGATTATTTAAATCTGTCCTACATCAATTTGGTATCAGAGCCCCAAAATCTTAGAAGTTTGATGTTTTGAATTTCATCAACAATGGGGATATTTGATTCATGTTTTGAAGGAGGTAATCCTACAAAATTTTGTGATTGGATTGATTTTCTTGAATCTTATTTCGATCGCTACAACTTCGAGGAAGCAAGAAAGGTAAGATTTGCAAGGTCGAGTTTGATGGAATCTGCAAAATTATGGTGGTACAGTATCGAGTATGATATACAAATAGGGAAGCAACCGCAAATTAATACATGGCAAGAGATGAAAACAATGCTTCAAGAAAAATTTTTGCCACCGTATTATAGCAAAAGGCTATGTGAAAAGGTATATAATTCAGCGTATAGCTGCATGCCAATGGCTAATCACTTGAACCAATTTGAAAAGCAGAATTCTTTTCATCAAGAGCGCGAATCAAATTTTGATCAATTGAATGATAAGATAAGTTCAAAAAATCGGATAGAGGCTATGAAGGATGAGTCGCATGGAAGGATCCCTTCAAATCCTAACAATCAAACTTCCAAAACCATTAGTAGTCGAATCTTTCTACAAAAATCAGCCCTAAGTCTACAAATTGAATCCAAGATTGTTGGAGAACGATGTCCACAAGTTAATCAAAACCTACAAAATCAAGGACAAGATACAACTAGAGATATCACCAAGAAAGTCAAGGTAGATGTCCCGGATTTTGAAGGCAGTGTAAATCCCACAATATTTTCAGATTGGTTGCGTAGTATCGAGTCATACTTTGATTGGTATGATATGGATGATAATCGAAGGGTGAGGTTTGCCAAGATGAAACTAATGGGATTGGCAAAATTATGATGGTATGGTGTTGAGAATGAATGGCAAAGAACAGGGCAACCATTAATGATAACATGGGATAATATGAAAGAAAAGTAAAAGAAAAATATATGCCTTTTAACTATCTTTCAAAGATGAGGGAACAGGTGAATACTTTACAAAAGGGCAGCATGTCAATGGTATTGCAACCTCTCCAAAAGCAAGCACAAATGCAAGAACTTTCACTAAGAATTTCAGGGCAACAAGGCATACAAGCTGTACAGCATTCACATATGCTTCATGAGTCTACAATAGAGGCTAAACTGTTAAGCCAACAACAAGAAAAGCCTCTGCTGCAGGTTGTTCAACCAGAAAGGGAAGTGAAAAGGCCACAACTACCATCTCAAAGGCTTAAAATGCAAAATCTACAACTGGAGACTCAAAATCATGAAGCAATAAAACCAAGACAGCACATAGATGAGCCTATTCTGCAGATTGATCAGCCAGAAAATAAAGCTGAAAAGCTAGAATTGTCTTCTCAAAGCCTTAAAAGACCAAATATGCTCCTAGACTTGAATCCACAAGAACAAGCGCCAAAAGCAACAATGTGCGTTGAAAAGTCAATTCAGCATGCTAATATTACTATGAATACATGTGTAGCGTCTGGAAAGGTAAAGATGAATCTTGAAGGAGAGGAATCTTTAGACAGGGGTATGGATGAAGAAAAGGCAGAGCATGTTGAAGTAAAACAAGAAGACATGGGAAAATTAGAAGGGACAAAAGGGTTTAACTTTATTGTTGAAGATACCAAAGATGTTGGAACGCAAGAAATGGACTCCGTTATTCCAAGTAAATTAATAAGCAAGTGCAGTATAAGATTTCAAATGTTTCTACTTTTATTGAATACCAAGGAAACAAAATGGTCATTGAAGGAATTGTTTTGTTTGTTTCTTAGGCACTTCAAACTCGAGGTCGAGTTTTTTCCAACAAGGGGAGAATGATGGAGAATAGGAAGACAAGAAACTTCAAATTCAAGGATTCAAGCTTAGAATTATGTGTTAGATTTAATATGGGATTTATTAGAGAAATTATAAAGTAATTTCAGCCTTTTTAGAGTTATAATGGGTATATTTATATAATACAGCTGCTGGTTTATTACTTTAGGTATTAAGGGCAATTCTGTAATTTCTAGCATTGCTGGAAATTGTTGTTCAATTTTTATTTTAGTAGTTTTTTATTATTCAGTCTTTATTTAGGAGTTTTAGTGGGTTTAGTATTTCCTAGTTAGTATTAATTTGTTTTCTTAGTTGGAGAACTAGTGTAGGATTCTTAATCCAAACATGCTTTGGATTAGTTTCAATTCTATAAATACTTAGGCTTGTAATCATTGTTATACAACTTTCAGATTCAATAAAATAAATCCTGCATTATTGCTAAGAATTATATGACTCAATTCAACCCTAAGTGTGACTCCTAGACCTTCTAAGTGTGATTCTTAGAAGTTTTTTTCCCCTTTTCCTTTTCTTAATCATTGTCCAGACCTGATTTTTATAAAATCAGCCCTAGAATTTTCAATTTTAACCATTTAATTTCTGAAAAATTCAAAGTAGAACAGATTATCTAAATCTGTCCTACATCAGAAATAGTTTACTATGATACTTCAAAATTCGTCCAAATATAACATAAATATACATAATAAAATACTATTAACTTCACACTAATTTTTTCTTAATTTTATAATTTTTTAAGTTGCATTTTAAAATTTTTTACTCTTCTCAATCATACTTGTTTTTTTGAGTTTTATCCTCAAGACTAATTACTTTGATTTAAGAGTTCTAAATTCCACTAATATGATCTTTTGTTGTTGTAATTTCTTGATTGCTTTATCTCAATCGATACCATACGGCTATACGACTAGCTATGTTATATAGTAGTGAGTGTTGGATGATGAAAGGGCAATACATATCAAAGATGAGTGTTGCTGACATGAGGATGCTAAAATGGATCATATGTGGTCATACTAGAATGGATAAAAAAACGTAAAAAAAAGCATTACATATAACGTGGGAGCAGCATCGATTAAAGACAGGATAAGAGAAGGTAGATTAAGATGGTACGGACACATGAGCAGGAGACCTACGAAGCCTCCAGTTAGAAAGGTCAAGCACATTGTGACAGAGGAGAGGAAGAAAGGAAGGGATAAACCTAAACAACTTGGAGGAGAGAAGTACAGTATCATCTAGAGGCATTACAATTATCAAAATGTAAACCAAAATCATTCAAAATGAAAACAAACAATCCATACAGCCAACCCCAATTAATTTTGGGATTAAGGCTACATTGAGTTGAGTTGAGTTGCTATGCCATTAGTTGCACATATTTAAGGATCATTGAATATGATTGTAATCAATGTGGAAGTTGAGGATAAAATTAACAAAATTTTAAAAACTAGAGAAAAGTGAAAATTCATGAAATGTTGAGGATGTATGAGATCACTAAGCTAGTATCAATTTTCTAGTAAAATTAATGTAAAAATTATTTAAATGAATGCAACAAGAAATTGCATTAAGTAGAATTATATAGTTAAAAATGCAAGAAAAAATAAGAAACAGATTATGATGAGAAATTTCCTACATGAACCAAACCAAACAGCAATTACAAGGTCGCTTTAGAATAGTTCGTTAGGTTTATTGTATAGCACCTAAATCACTCAAAAAGAGTATTTTCTTTTCCTTATATGGTCAAATTTAACATGTGAATTTTATTCAAATTCTAATAGAACAGTCAGTTATTATAGCTTCACATTCAACTTTCCATTCTTAATGAATTTAGAGCCTTTTTCCTCTCTAAAAAGTTACTTTTTACTCCTCTAAGACACTTAGGTCAAGATGTCAAATTTTCTACAAGGTAAGCAAGGGCGAGAGAAAGGAAATGTCGAGATCTCAATCAAGTACAGTGTATCAAGGATAAAGGAAAGGTTGTGGTGAAAGATGAGGACACTAAAGAAAGGTGGAGTTACTTTAATGAACTTCTCAATAACGGCCAAGGTGGTAACATGGGTGACATAGACCACATGACTATAGAGAAGAATGTGACCTTCACTAGAAGGATTCGATATTTGGAGGTCAAGGAGGCTTTGAAGAGGATGAAAGCTGGGAAAGCCTGTGACCCCAATGGAATACCAATTGAAGTATGAAAGTGTTTGGATGATGTAGAATTAGCTTGGTTAACCAGATTGTTCAATAAAATCCTAACTTCAAAGAAATTGTCAAATGAATGGAGTCCATTTTTAAAAACAAGGGAGACATTCAGAGTTGCACAAACTACATGGAACCTAAGCTCATGAGTCATACTTTGAAGTTGTGAGAAAGAATTATAGAAAAAGAATTATATAACATAGCTTACATGGTGCTACATCTATCTCTGCTAACCAATTCAAGCTCATGGCAAGTCGATCAACCATGGAAGCAATCTTCCTCGTTAGAAGCTTGATGGAGAAATAAAGAAAGACCTGCATATGGTTTTCACTGACTTAGAGAAGGCTTATGATAGAGTCCCAAGAAAAGTTTTATGGTGGGTGTTAGAACGTAAGGGGATATCGATTAGGTACATACAAGTGTTGAAAGACATGTACAAAGGAGTCCCTTACCTTTTTGCTTTGGTTATAGATGAATTAACCAAGCATATACAGGAGGAAATCCCTTGGTGCATGATGCTTGCAAACAATATTGTGTTGGCAGATGAGACTCATGAGAGAGTTAATAGGAAGCTAGAGTTGTGGAGGAGCACTTGGGAGTCCCAGGGTTTTAGATTAAGTAGAACCAAGACGGAATACATGCATCGCAAGTTTAGCAAAGGCTGAAGTGGGGAGAATAGGGGAGTTAGCTTGGATGGAGAGGCATTGCCCGAAAGCACTCATTTTAAATTTCTAGGCCCAATCCTTCAAGAAGATGAAGGTTATGAGGAGGATGTTAGCCATAGGATAAAAGCTAGGTGATTGAAATGATGGCTTGCCACGAGAGTCTTATGTGACCGCAAGATTACCAATAAACTCAAAGGAAAATTCTATTGTAAGCTATTTGACTGGTTATGTTATATGGTAGTGAGTGTTGTGCTATGAAGGGACAACATGTATCAAAAATGAATGTCGTCCAGATGAGAATGCTAAGGTGAATGTGTGGCCATACTAGAGCTAAAATACATAAGGAAAATATCATAAATAAAGTGGGAGTCGCATCGATTAAGGACAAGATGAGAGAATGAAGATTAAGATGGTTTGGGCATGTGAAGCGGAGACCTAAGGAGACTTCAATTAGGAAGGGGTAAACCTAAACTAACTTGGAAGAAAAGAATACAATATGATTTAAAGGCATTATAATTATCAGAAGATGTCTTGCACAATTGTAGAGTGTAACACAAATCCATATAGCTGACCCCAATTCATTATAGGATTAAGGCTTAGTTGAGTTGAATTTATTTGAATTGTAAGACATATATACGAGTTTTTATAGATTCCTATAATTTTTTATCTAAAATGTTTTCTTGTCAAATTTTGTTGTTCATTGTGAATTTTTTATCTTCAGAATTGGAACTATTTTGGTGCATTAATTTTAAATAATAAAGATATAAGACGTACTTATTATATTACCAACCTGTAGATTATTGTAGATTACTATTAACCTAAAACTATATTATGTTAGGATTTGAGCTTTTGCTTAGATACTCTAAACTTACGTGTCATATTTTGGTAGTATAACTTGTATTTCTTTTACTGATTTTGTGTATGCTTATTTCAGCAAGTCTAGTAATGGAGGGGAGAGGTATGGCTGAGTTTATGTGTGAAAATTGTGTAAGTATGTTATTAGGTATAGAGATAAAGTTAAGCATTGTCTTGATGTAAAAGTTAAGCATGGTTATACGTACCATTTGTACGAAGATCTCTTGTAACCAAGGGCATATTACATATATAAGCACTAAAGAAATCAATGAAGTAATGTGCCATTCATTAGGTTTAACGAATGGCAGCATAGTTCTTTAGGTTTATCAAATAGCACCTCCACAACTCAAAAGAGTTTTTTTCTTTTCCTTACATGGAAAAAATTAACATGTGAATTTTATGCAAATTCTAAAACCCTAATAGATGATTCAGGTATCAAATTTTAAAAGATAATGGGTGTTTTAATTGTATTTTTTAATTATCTTTTTTTTTTTTTTTTAATTTGTGTCTATTACCACCCCTTTGCGTAGGAATGAAAAGCCAGTAATAAATAAGATTGACTGCTAATATTTGTTGCCATTACCTTCTGTTTATCTAACCGAACACCTAAATATAAGGATAGCAGTTTTGTTTCTATTCCACCTCTCTAACTCCCAATAAACAAACAATACCTAAGAGTTTTAATTCCATAACCTGTGTTGTGATCTTTGCTTTACAATTTCCTACTGTAGGACCGGTGGTGACGCAGGACGAGTTAAGGGGTGAATTTGGGTTTATATGGAGGTTAGGATGAGTAGAAACTATAGACGGGAGGCTAGGGTTTGTAAAGAATGGAGTTTGAGAAAACGAAATTAAGCAATAACAGGGAATTGTGGGGCCGTATTGGAGAAACGTACCATGAACAGTAAAACAAGATAAAACAGTTTAAGCTTCACATTTAAACTTTCTTGGACATCACACCCAAAATCTCATGGCATCACACCTAGGGTTGAATTGCATCACACAACTCGAAATAGCATAATTGCTGTTTTTTCATTACGATGCTAGGTATTGATAGACTCAAACAACTCCTAGTCCTTTAAGGAAAGGACTTCAAAACTAGTCTTCATCCTATAAGGATTTGGACTACTAAAATAAACAAAAAAGAAATAAATTCTTCCTACACCAACAAAGACTCAAAATAAGACTTAAAACTAGAAATAAAGACTCCTAAAGAAAATGGGTCAGATTTCCTGGCAAAGCTGGAAATCACATAATTGCCCCTGATTTAAAAATAATAGACCAGCAGAATATTTATTTAACTTGACACATAAATTAAACTCAAAATGACCAGCAAGAACTCTATAATTTTCCCAATAAATCCCATGTTAAAGTTGGACCATAATTCTAGACTTGAATCCTTGAAAAAGTAAGTCATAGCCATGCCTTTGAGAAAATGCTTTACTATTTTTACCATATCTAAACCCATACATAGACATTTCTTGTCCTCAAACTCAGCCATATCTCTCACCTAACCGCACTAACAAGCTGGCTAACTAAGCCATCAAGTTTTAACAACAAATTCCCCCCTAAATGCAAAAAAACTAGAGAGTATTTAAACAAAAATCTCATCCAACACATCTTAAGAATTTTCCTAAGCTTAACCTTCCTCATGCAATTTAAAATAGATGTTATAGGATTTCAAAGGAAATATATATAATAGCTTATAATTATCTTTAACGAAAAATATTCACTGGTTAGAAATCACAAAGAATCATGTGAAATCCACATGCATAAATGGTTAGAATATCCATTTGTAACGATTAATGGTAGAAGGCCTCCTTTTCCCTTTTAATGGTAGAAAGCCGAATATTCACATCCACTTGTAAAAATAAAATATTCAAGGGTTAACACAGTGATAGATTCATATGAACAACTGAAATAACTAAAAAATTATAACTTGGATTTCAATTGCAGTCCTACTTTCACGGATATTATATGGAGTACTTATCAATAATGTATTTACATCCTTTTAAAATTTATACTCAAGCGAACCACAACAGAAACAATTTATGTAACTTCATTGAAGGAGTAAAAAACGACATTTAGAGCTTTGTCACTCCACTGGTTATCAATTATTGTCTATAAAGACAGAAACATATTGCAAATTTTGATGTGAAAAAACAATTGCAAACCATGAAACTGAAATACATTTCTTGTATCCGTACTAGTAATATATGGCAAGAATTACCTGTCTATCATTTTTTAAGAGGGACTTAGCCAAGGTCCGACATGGAGTGGAAGAATCCGGTCTCGAAACAGATAACTCTTCAGCAACAAGAGCAGCTTCTTCTAATATGTGATTACGTGGAAAAACAGTTAAACAAAGTAAGATAGCATTACGAACAAACTTCATGACATCAGCCTGCTTAGCATTGTCACTAGTGTTGCCCAATAGGAAGACCAAACCATTGCCAGTTGAACTCAAATTCCACACTATAGAATCTGGTAACACCTCTAGGCTAAGCATTTTCTCAGTCCAACTTGAACTGTTTGTGCAAATCCTAAAAAGAATAAAGAGAAATTCAGCTTATTAAATACAGCAACTAGAAAAATGCACAAAGAGCATGTTGATCATGATCACTATAGTTGTGCAGATATTAAGCAAAAATGTCCAATAAGCATCCACGTGTTTGAAAAGCACATCACAATTCTCTCTTTCCTTCGAAAAAATAAATTAGAATATAAATCAACCAACAGTCAAACTAGGAGTTGATTTACACATATAACAGGTGTCAATACGACATATACACCATACAGCATGAGTTGAGCAGATTTGTAAGGAACCAGAAACAGACAGAATAAAGACCTCAAGAATCTGGATCATCAGTTTATTTCTAGCAAGCAAAGGTGGGAGCTTGAATCAGTTGGATTGCGTGGAAACATCATGTGAGATCTATAGCCCTTTCTTTATTGAATTAAAATTGGCTTTTAACGGTGAGTTGCTTCTTATGATAATTACAGTATGTTAGAACCATTAACGTATGGCAAGCAAGAGATGATGTTACCCTTTAAATAGGATCCAAAATGTTGTAAAAGATCATCAACATGAAGTTAGGGTGCACTGTAGATTCTTATCCAAGACGTTATATGATTGGCTGATTCCGTTTGAATAACTAGAAACATGTAAAGTGTATGGCCACCCAATGATGAAAGTTTCATTAGGCTATCAGCGCATTCAAAATCCATCAAATAGGAGCCATTACATCAGGGCCTATTGAGTACCACAAGAGTCTTCTTGTTTTCCAGCCCGTTTGGAACAAACAAATGAATTAGATATGTAAGAATTCATTTACAAATGAATTCTTATGTTTGGAAGGACAAAGTAGAATTCAATTTAATTTTATATTTTTATATTTGGAACAAATCTATAATTGAATTTCTTATTTCCTAAAATACCCTCCATGCAATAAATATTATTAGAAAAAACTAACACAACTAAAACTGATGCAGTTAAGGAAAAAGAAGATAAAATTTAGGAATTATTTTTGTTTAATTTTTAAATTAGGAATTTTATTTAGTTTTCCTAAGTAAGTTTATTTTAGATTTCTTTAAATTAGGAATTTTATTTAGTTTTCCTAGTTCAGTTTATTTTAGTTTTCTTTTTCATCTTTATTTAGTATTCTTAATAAGTCTTTTATTTTGGTTAGGATTACTTCTTTTCAGTCTAGGATTAGGATTCTATCCTAAGTAGTGTATAAGTAGGGCTGTTATCATACAATATTGTATTATTCTTATTATTATTTCAATTCAGAATTTTAATGGAGGTTTTCTTTAAACCCTAAATATCTTGTTCCAACCACAATCACTATCTAATCTAGCCCTAATTGTTGAAATCTAATTGCCCTAAACCTTTTCTCCTGCATCAAGTGGTATCAGAGCTTGAAACCTGGAATTTTTTTTCAAACCTGAAAATTTTCAATGGTTGGCCGAGTTAGAGGACAAGGTAAAGGCAATCAGCCCCAACAAATAGAGTTGGCGGAGATGCGAAGAATGATTGAGGATTTGACCCGGGCTGTACAAGCCTTGCAGCGTCAGGAACCTGAGGAAGCCCGAATGGAGAATCCGGAAGGCGACTACAAACAACTTGAGATTCCAGAAAATCTTGAGGTTGAAGAAGAAATTGAGGGCAACCCTTTTCATGAAGCTGGACCTGCAAACCAAGCGGCACAAGGTGTATTGGAAGGCCGGTTATCACACGCTCTTGATTTGAATGGTGGAGGAATCAAAATTGATATTTTTGATTTTCAGGAAAAATTACATGCAGATGATTATTTGGAGAATTATTTTGAAGAATTAGAACCAATTTTTGACGAATATAGCGAGGAGATAGAGGAAGGTGAAGAATTAGAACCAATTTTTGATGAATATAGCGAGGAGATAGAGGAAGGTGAAGAATTAGAACCAGTTTTTCATGACCATAATGAGGAGATAGAGCAACTTAATGTTCATCCAGCATATGGTGAGTCCTTGGTGGTGCAAAGAGTGATGATGACAACAATCAATGAGAAAGAGGTTTTTACAAACAGCAAAACCAACAAAATCAATGAGTACTTATCTGCTGAAATATGTGCAACTGAAAGTAGTGGAAAGAGTTTCATAAATGCTTTAATTAGCCAACTATCAAGAAGTGGCCAGATTAGGGAATCACTTCAATATTCCACTGAAATTCAGCAGCTACTCAAGGAATTCAAGGAGTTGGTTAATGATGATTTACCAAACAATTTACTTCTTCTATGGAGTATTGAACATGCCATTGATTTTGTATTTCAATTGTTGATTCTTCAACATTACAAAACTCGAGGACGAGTTTTTTCCAAGAAGGGGAGAATGATGCAGTTAAGGAAAAAGAAGATAAAATTTAGGAATTATTTTTGTTTAATTTTTAAATTAGGAATTTTATTTAGTTTTCCTAAGTAAGTTTATTTTAGATTTCTTTAAATTAGGAATTTTATTTAGTTTTCCTAGTTCAATTTATTTTAGTTTTCTTTTCCATCTTTATTTAGGATTCTTAATAAGTCTTTTATTTTGGTTAGGATTACTTCTTTTCAGTCTAGGATTAGGATTCTATCCTAAGTAGTGTATAAGTAGGGCTGTTATCATACAATATTGTATTATTCTTATTATTATTTCAATTCAGAATTTTAATGGAGGTTTTCTTTAAACCCTAAATATCTTGTTCCAACCACAATCACTATCTAATCTAGCCCTAATTGTTGAGATCTAATTGCCCTAAACCTTTTCTCCTGCATCAAAAACAATTACAAGCCATGCTTATAATTAATATTTATTTTATAAAATATAATAAAAAATAGTTGAGAGAGACAAATGAAAAAAGAGAAAAGAAAGAGAGTGAAAGTGAGAGCAAAAAGAGCAACAACAGAGAAAAAGGAGAGGAGAAAGGAGAGAAGAGTAATAAGATGAAGAAGCAAAAGAGGAGGGAGAAGGAGAGGGAGAGGGGGAGAAGTTCAGGAAAAAGAGTATTTTTGTTCAAAAAATTTGTTTTGTTAGTTTTGTGGAATTCATTTGAAAATTATACTTATTTTAACAGAATTTGGTTTAATTATACGCAATTCTATATAATTGAATTCGTCGAATTGAAATGAACATTTTTTTAATGTTCCAAATATGAGAGTTTTTTTAAAACGTGAAATTTGAAATGAATTCTACAAAATTTTGTAGAATCCATTTGTTCCAAACAAGTTTTTAATTTCAATAAAACCAAATATAGTTTATTGTTGTTTTTTTTAATAAAAACAAAAGCAGTTTAAAGTTTCAAGAAATTTGTAACAAAACTTCAGCCTTTGATCTTATTTTGGCAATCTACCTAAGTAAAAAAATTTAATTGTCATCCTAATTGATTGCAGCCTTTGTTTTTCAAATTTCTAATTAAAAAATTTTAATTGTTTACCTAACTTACTGCTCTTTCCCTCTTTCAAAAAAAATCCACAACTAAGGCTGAATAATCAGTCCAGCAAGTTGTCCTAAGTTGGATCCACATCAATAAACTTCAAATTCAGAAAGAAAACACAAGAGGCCTGAAAAATATTAACTTGTTTCACATATCTGTAATTCTATATAATATAATTGAATGCAACATGTTTTGCTCTGAATATGAAAGAAATTTGAGATAGCTGCAGCGCAGACAGATGATCTGAGAAAAAGATTATTCAAAAAAGATTACCACTTGGACATGTCCCCGCCAAAGAATTCAATAAGCTGTGATATTAGACATAAGCGGGCTTCTCCAGAACTCAATGAAAACAGGTATTCACTCACATCCTCAAATATTACAACTCTCGAAAATTGTTCATCAGCTTCTCTATCAGGCGTCCCAAGACTCTGAGATACCCCGTCTGTTTAGAAAATTCTCATCAGCTACATGAATAACCATCGACATAAAAATCACAGAGCACATGAACTACAATTATACACTCACAACTTTAACTACAATCACACCTTACCAAGTAATGTTATGATAAAAGCATAGAAACAGAGGGGGAGAGAGAAACAGCGCACCAGATTTTACATGTACAGGCATCCACTGTTTGCAATCTCGCAATGACTCTTCTTTGGACCATTTAATCCAAGTTGAAGTGTCTTTAACCTCGCTACTAGGCCCAGCATCCACATCAATGCCAAGTTGTTTTAGCAATGCTTCAGTATCATCTTCCTGCTTTATATCTTCATTCTCATATTTCTCTTGCAAATCACCAGAGGCCACATCATTGCTGCTTACATTTTCAGGGTTTTTATCAGTTTCCATGTATTTGGATAGTGGTTCTGACCAGCCAGTCCAACCACCTCTCTCATCATCATGTGAAGTTTCCTCTTTCATAGTCCTCTGCCTGTTGTCCTCCTCTTTCTCCAACCATGAGGACCAACCAATAGCCCCTTCTTCTCCAACTCTCGGGCCATTGCTATTCCAGAAGTGTTGAAATAGTCTCAGTTTACCACGTTCACTTAGAAGCAATGGAGGACAAAACAAACTAAATTCAATCTCAGCCTGAAATAAAGCAGTGGCCAACTCCTGGTATCCAGCCTGCGATTCAAACCTACAAAGATTAAGAAATACATCGACCAGACCAAGTTCTAGCTGAACTATAGCAGGATCCACAGAAGAAGGCTGTGCGTTTTGATAAATCTGCATTGAAACAATTTTAAGAAATATGACTAAACATATTATTGAAATAATGCATACAAATCCAGAGCCATATCAGATAAATGAAAGAACCATGTAATCTTTTTGAAACTTACAGAAGAAAAATAAAGGGATAATTACATTCAACCCTTCAAACTTAATTACATTCAACATTCCAAACTTTGGGAGTTATTGCAAATTGAACCTCATACTTCAAAGCATCATGATATCAATCCTGAACTTTATAAACCATGAAATCACATAAATTTAATTTCTCACGTTCTCATTAGTTTCTCTACAAAGCTTTAAAAATCAAGAACATGGACACTCATCAATTAGGAAAAGTATAACTATTCACCTTTTACAGTAATAATAACAATTTGATATGTAAATTTCAGTTAAAAAGATTCAAACGTATGAAACTTCTTAAGATTTCTCACACTAAACTCAAATAGTTTGTATATATCATATGTAAAACTAAAATTATTTTCCATGTACCTAAAAATACTAAACCAATTTTCTCAAATAGAAAATTGATTGAGAGTAATTTCAAAAAGAAAATTCAGCGAGAGTGCGGATTGAAATCCAAACTAATATCAGGGTTGGCACTGCTATGTTTTAAAGCATGTGATTCAATTTGCAATAACCACAAAATTTCAGGATATTGTAGCCAAATATCCCAAAAATAAAATTAGACCACAAATTCATAGTTTTTTACAAATGCTTTATTTGGGCAGTTTAAGATGGTAAAACCTTTGCACTTGGTGATTGAAGTTCAAAAAAATTGTTTTTTCAGTGTCATAAAATTTAGAAGAAGCCCATATGCGAATACTTTGATAACAAAAAATGTTCACAAACATGATGTAAAAGAATGTATGTAAAAGATCAAGATACAGAAATATGAAATTCAAGCTATCTGCAATATGTCAGAAACAAGAAATACATGAAGATAAACTGAATTAGAACCTGCCTAAACTGCTTGCTGCTGGTAGTAGATAGAGCTTGGATTGCATGTGCATAAATTTTTCTCATGTCTGAAACCTTGAATCTGGAGAACTCCCCTTGAACAACCCGCAAATACTCTTTCCACATCTTGGAACTCCCTGAATTGCTCATAAGTACCTTTTGCCATCTGCCAATCAGCACATCAGTGCTGTCTCTGCTCTGATAAGCTTTCAGAAGATAAAGCAACAGTTCCTCATTATCAGTGTTAAGCTCAAGAGCTTTTTCCAATATGCTAATCTTCTTCTCAAGCATCTGCAAACGAGCACCTTTCTGGGGTTGCATACTTGCAACCCTGTCTTGAAACTCCGCAAAATCTAGCCATAATTTTTCATCATGAGGACGCTCCCTTGTCAATTGGTTAAACTTCCGTGTCTTGCGTAGTACTTCATCCTCCCAAGATTCCTCAACAAGTGAAGATGTTGAGACTGAACGATGATCAACACCTTGTTGGGATATTTGGTTGTTTGAAAATGGAATGAAATCATCCGAAGCAATGCGAACAGGTTGCTTTGGTGCAAGAAGCCGAAGGCGCTTTAAGTTCTTTTGGCATTCGACAGCTGCATACTTTGCAGACCAATAACGACCATTTGACTTTAGTTTAACGTCCAACGCATCAATATCACCATCTAAACCCAACATCGAAGTCCTTTGATTCAACCGGTACAGACCATGAAAATTCATGGCAGATAGCTTTGCAGAACTATAAGGTTTGTAGCGGGGAACATCCATTCTGCGTTGTATTTGAGAAATATTTGTAAATTCTAAACAGATGATAATAAGTATTTGATTTATCACAATTAATCGGAACTGAAACAGATGATTATTGTAAAATTCATCGCCATGAATGAAACTGAAGAAATTAATTATAGAGACGAAAAGGGACAAAACAAGGTACCTGTAAAGAGAGCCGTATACCAAGTTGTCAGCATCTCCATGGGAATCAAAATAATAATTTTTAGGAGTTTTGGTATGAGAATCGGCCCATACCCTAACATTCGATTTTCTGAAACCGACATCGGCACATTCATCTCCAGATCTCTTTCCCCTTTTTTTCTTTGTGTTCTTCTTCTTCTTCTTCTTTCTCTCACTACCACTATCAACATCAGAAGAAGAAGAAGAATTAGAATATTCCTCTTCTTCCTCTATTAATTCATAGGAAGCGGACGATGGCAGTGGCTTCAGTTGAGCCTCTTGTAGATTGGAATCCTTTTCTTCTTGGTCCGATTCTATTGGAGTTCGGTTCTTCTGGAGAGAGGAAACCGCATCGTCTATTACAGAGATGTTGGTAGTGAAGCTGGTGTTGCACAGCCATTCTTGGGGAGAAGCGACGGTGGCGTAGTTGTTGGTGTTGGTGTTTGTGGTGCTTTGCTGAGTTCCGGCTGACACAGCAAACAAAGGGAACAGAGATGTTTTTCCTTTGGCTTCTGTTTCTTCGTTCTCCATTTTGAAGAAAAAATAAAATCTCATTCCTAAGTATGGAACATAATAAGTTTCTCGAAAGTAACAGAAGGATGGATGGGAGGGAATCGGGTTCTATTTTTAAAAATTATTTCTCGAGTGGGAAATGAAAATTACAGCACGCACGCCTTGAATCATACGGGTTCAAGGCCAATTTCGCTTGATCCTTCTGTTTTTTTTCCTTCCCAGAACCTTGGTTAGGATGGCCGAGAATTTCATATTTAGATTTATTTTTTTAGAACTAGTTACCAATAGGATTGATATAATAACCTATTAGAAATTTAGAAGTATATGATTATTTTTAGATCTTTAAGATTATTTTTAGATGTTTAAGACTCCTATTATTTTATATCCCGTATAAGTCGAGTATAGTAACTGAAAATAGTAGACCGAACCAATATACTCAACCGTTTTAATACTCATTTGTAAAAAATTTGGTACTTAGGATAATAACTATATCGAACTATATCAAAAATATATTTTTATTTGATACGATACAAGTTCTTAATTTATATCAGAATCGATAATTGTACTAAATTAAACTATATTGTACTGAATTAAAAGTACAATGATTGGAACCCATTAATAGGTCCATTATTTAGCCTATTAAAATTCAAAAGACTATATAATATATCTTTTAGGTCCATTGTAATTTGTATGTGCAAGTGTGCTACCCTAATAATAATAATAATAATAATAATAATAATAAGTATGTGGATGATAGCTAGCATGCTTATGGACCATCTTCCTTTTGATTGATTCACTTGTGCATTTAGAGTGAGGGTCACTGGGTTCAACGGCTCAAGGGTAGATATTCACTCAAAATCAAAATCTAACCTTAATTTTCTCCTCACACTGCCAAAGAAAGAAGAGAACCCATCTCCATCTTCTCCTTCTCCATTATGCCAGATCGAACTCCAAATCATTTGTCTCTACTCACAAATTATTATCCTTTCACCAATTCTTCTATGTTCCACCAAATTTGATCTCTTAATTCATAGATTCTTCTCATTCTCTCTCTCATCTCTCAGATCGAAGAAGGAATATTATGTGCAAATTAAGCAAAAGCAACGTGGTGGATGAAATTTCAAACATTTTGAAATTTCACTTTCACCCAAATGAGTCCAATACATATTCAAGCAACCATTTAATTAGTGTGTAAAACACATGTAAAGGAAAGAAGAGCAAGTGATAATCATATTGTGTCTTGAAGCGTGTTAATTTTAATTCTTCTTCATTTTCCAAAAGCTCCCGATTTGTGAATCCTCTAGATCATTCACACCAAGTTTCATCTCCAATGTTCACTTAGATTTCCTTAAATGTTCTTGATTCCCTCTCTTGCTAGCCCAAATAGATTCAAGAACTTCTTAGACAAACAATTGGTAATTTGATTTCTTTTTGTTGCTATGGAAAGCTCTTTTTATTACAAGAAACTTTTGTTCTTTTACAAAGAACAAAGATCAAGAAATGAAGAATAAGAAATTTAGTGAAGAACACTTTTTCTATTATTTTCTCTCAAAACTAAATCACCAAGTTTTCTCAAGTAAAAGATGTACATCAAAAACACCTTAGCAAAATAAACACCATCATATCCTTTATATAGCCAACAACTCTTTATTGAGTATTAGGGGAAATTTTAGATGTTTAGTTTGTTTTATACTTTAAGTTTAAATAGGAAAGATCATCTTACCCTTTATGATTTATGATTACTTTCATTAAGTCTTAAAAGCTTAAAAGACAATTTTGACCTTGGTAGACTTTCTCCAAGCCCCTAAACTCATCACATGGGCTTTAGGGTTATTGAAAATCTCTAATATCTAAAATGCCTCTCTCCATATCCCATATGGGCTTAGGCTATTTAGTATTTTCTCTCAAGCTCAAAATTAATTTGTTTAACCTATCCATAGTCTTAATTGATTTAATCCCTCTCATTTATATCATATATAAATTAGGATTTAATTAATAAGAAATCCTTTTGGGTTTAAACTTTAGGACATGTTAGTTCCTTATGAATTTAATTACAAGTTCATTATTTTACCACTAATTAGTTAAATAAATACTTTAATTAATTATCATGGTAAACCTTTTATACTTGGAAGGTAAATACTTTTTGGTATGTGACTTTGTAGGTTCATGTCTAATTAACAATACAAATGGGAAAATATTTTTCTCTACTAATGTCAAATCCCTATTTCATCCTTAGTCCCATAAATCATAAGTGATGCCCAGCATAGTATATCATGACTATCTAATTAGAATGAATGTAAGTGTTTGATTACTTATTCATTTCATGGATCATCGATCATAATTAATGTACACTATAATCCCTTCATTATGAAATCCTTATTTTGGTTAGGGTCATAGATTTGTCAAACCTTAAATGTTTTGATCATATGTCTATATGTCTATTCTAATTCTTGATAAAATTGATTCTTACTAGAAACTCTTTCTAGTGAATTTTTACTACCTTGGTCAATGATTGATTATTAAGAATAATCAGATAGCATAGGATTTCTTCCTTACTTATTCAAGTTAATGATTTCATGGACCATCGATCATAATTAACGTACACTATAATCCCTTCATTATGAAATCCTAATTTTGGTTAGGGTCATAGATTTGTCAAACCTTAATATGTTTTGATCATATGTCTATATCTCAATTCTAATTCTTGATAAAATTGATTCTTACTAGAAACTCTTTCTAGTGATTCTTTACTACCTTGGCCAATGATTTGATTATTAAGAATAATTAGATAGCATAAGATTCCTTCCTTGTTTATTCAAGTTAATGAATTCTTTCTTGGCAATCACTTACCTCCACATATAACTAGTTAGAATTATCACATGCCATATACCTTTACTTGAACAGCATTAGTATGTAAGTAGTAATAAATACTAACCACCAATGAATGAGATAAAATGTTCCCTGAGTCAAAGGACTATTTGTACAATTATGACCTAGATGATTTATTAACTAGCAATTAAACTCCATGTTATCATCATCTAATGTCATAGTTTAACTATTCATCATAGTTTATATCGATAACATTTGTCAAACAGCATGATGCTCACTGTTTCTATAATCATAAGTATCATATACTAATTATAGATTATAAATAGAGGTGATGGTTTTCTAGAATTAATGATGCCCAGTCATTAATCCTATGACCATGAATATTTTAAAGTATTTGTTGGAGAGCAATCTGTCATTTATATTCTCAACGCTTGATAATGAATCCTCTTACAAAATACTAATGGACTACAAATATATATTTAATACAATGGACCAATTTCATTTAAATAAACATATATTATATATTGCTATTTAGGGATAAAATTTTACATTTACATAAATATACACTGTTCTAGGGCATATACTTTAACGTATATATCTGTTGTGGCTCTCCTAATCCGTAAGCTTCCATCAACTGTGCATGCAAGTAATTTTAGGTAGTTGCTTAAGGATTTGACTTAGTCAATTTTGATAGCTTCTTAGTCAAATTTTATGGCTTAGTAAATTTTGGTGGCTTTTTAGTCAAATTTTGTGGCTAGCTCTTCCAACATCAAATTGTCTCTTGGCTAACCAATTCTAACATTAGAGAATTTATGTTCATTCAACCATGGGCTCAATGGGCCGGCCATCCAAGTTTTCAAAATCCCATTAGCAAGCCCATATGTGCACATTTCAAACTTTGTAACTTAATAGATTTTCCCTTTCTTTTGTTTCACTTTAGTATAAATATTTTTATCTTCTAATGTCACTGTGCACTCTAGACATTATTAGATAAATCTTATTCACTCTATAATGCACGTTTTCTAGCCTTTCAATAGCATTGTTCAAGTATGTTAATGATGTAGACTCATTGGGTTAAACTAAGTTTGACTTCAATTGTACCATTATAACTTTAATTGAAATCAACTTCTCATGTCACTATTATTATCTCTTAATGATTTAAGAGATGCTAATGCCTATTCACTAGCACTTTAGATTCACATTTCAAATAAATAATCAACATAGTCATATTAAATCAAACTCGGTTTGACTTTCATTTTACCATAAAAGTGCTCATCGACATTGATTATATTCTTTACTCATTGTCACATTATTCATTAAAATTACTTATTATGGTATTCTTGTGGTTCTTAACATTATAGTGTCACCATTACTGACCCTAATAGGTTAAGAAAACCTTAGGTATTACATCTGATGTACTACCCCACATTATAGGGGTACTTTTGCTTTTTCAATAAGCATTAATAGAAGGTTCATAGGGAATTCACAAGAAGGAATTCAATGGAAAATATGCCAATACAAGAATAATTCTCATCAAATGTCACATTATAAAGTCAATGTGGAAGGGCTCATAATGGAGCACCTCAATGAAACAAGTGTGAGATGGATTAAGTTTTATAGTGGAAAACATAGAAAATTATGAGGCAAAGGAGATTATAAGGGTTAAAGAGAATGTAACATAAGGGATGAAATAATTTGGATAAAGGAACTTTATTGATAAAGATAAGATTATAGAAAGGCTAATAGAGAAAAATTATAGAGACAAGTGAATGATAAAAAAAAAAAAAAAAAAAAAGAGGTTTAGTTCAAATAAGATGTGTTACGACCCAACTTTCAGGCCATGCCTGTCATAAAGTTCAGAAAGACATAAGGTCACCTAAACCCATAGAATACTATAGATCTTATTATCATGTTGCCTATTTAATTGGATCTTTTCTCCCAAGATCAAAACTATATTGTTCATTACCAATTCCCAATAATTATTTTAAATATGTCATGATTATGAATATGGTATCATTCTTAATTATATCCAAATATTATCCATACATTCTTAACTATTATCATAAATATATACATATTTAATACAAGCTATCAGTTACTCATACTGTTCTTAGACAAAATAGACATTAACACTATGCCTTCAGTCACCATGGAGTTCTATGCCATATGTCCTCAAAATGATACAAGTAACATCTTCACAATATCTAAAACAAGTCCTAAGCGGAGAAGCATGACTCGGGATTACCTTGCTAATGATTCACCCTGACTTGGAAAATTTTAAACAATTATAGGATGAGTCTAACTCAGTGAGTACAAAATAATATAACCCAACATACAAGCAATATAAGATGTTATCAATTGAATTAATTCAGGATGGCAATAGAGTGATGTAAATCCAAAATTGGCTATGTTGAACTTTAGGATGCAATTTAGCAAAAACAAGAATGTCTTGGAAGCGGAAATCTTCCCATACATAAAGTGGAAGAGTGGCAGCCTAAGCCTTGCTCACTTACATATCTCACATTATGCGAGACTGATTAGGTCTCATGGTTACGCTTTTCCCCCTAACAGAGGTTGGATTATCTTGCCCTACTTGCAGGCTTATACCAAGTGCACATGGTCTGATGTGTTACCCCACATCAGAAGGGGTTTTTGCTTATCATGGTATTCATGACGGGCATATTTAAAATCGATATCAAGTATTCAATAACAAGTAATTGGTTTATCAATCATTGCGCACGAAATGACATTAATGAAAAAGGCTCTTTATGTTCAAATTATCATATAAAAAGGATGTGAAATTCAAAGACTCACATTCCATGGGCACTACATGTTCAATGTCCCTTTTGGCATGTGTTAATGGTAGCATTTCAATTAATAGTTGCAAAGAACATGGTGCAATTACATTACATTATTGAGTACTCACCTTAATGTCTTTGCTCCTAATGACTATTTGTTCTTGGCTAGCTCAAAGTCCCTCATGAACTTGAACATCCCCTTTGCCCTTTCCTTATGGTTCTGCACATCACATTTCAATCACATAACAATTAGTAACTAGTGATGTTACTAATTATATCTTTTGCTTGCTCATTGCTTTAACTTATGATAGAAACATCCTAATTGTATCATATACATACTCATTCTTATTCCTAATCAATTCAAGCTAAATATCCCATTAAATTTCAAGAATTCAAGTTTAAGTCTCAAAATCTCCAAATTACTCCATAAACCCTAACTTATTCCATCTATGTCAAACTGGGGGAAACTCTCGATTCCTCATCAAACCTCCAAATTAGTTGTAAGAATATGGAATTGATATAACATATAACCCATATATTCACTCAATCATCACAATATAGTATTAGAACTTTAAACTCTTCTTATAATCATGTTTGTGTTTCAAAGCTGCCTAAAGCTTGAATCATATTTCCAAAGTTCACTTCAACACTTTTAAATCATTTTTCTTCATCTAAGATCAATCAAAATATGTCCTATGCATGATTATCCTAGGTTGGCCAAATCCCATATATGATGCAAAAGAAATTCTTTAAATAACTTAATCATAACAATCAATCACTTAATCATAACAATCAATCTTAGAGCATAAAAAGAAAGGATAGGCATAACTCTTTACCTTGATTAGCTTTGTTTTGCTAAGACTCTTGTTGTAAGTGGGGTGGAGAGAATTTCTTCTTTTGGTGTAGATTTTTAGTGTAGAGAAAGCTAAATGAAATTTCTCTACACAATCTTGCTTATATATGTAATGGATTGGATGGTGAGGATTTATCAAGCTATATCTAATGGTTAGAAGTTAATCTTAATGGATGGTTAAGATGGTGTTAAGATGGATGGCTAAGATTCTCTCTATAAGGTGAGGGTTATCACAAGTTGTTGGGATGTGCCAATTAAACCTTAACTCTTATGTAGGGAAAGCAAGAGTTTCATTTGGTTTTGAATTTGACTTAGTCAATTTTGGTGACTAAAGAGATACCCATCAATGATTCAATCTCTACACATCCCTTGTCTATTGTCTTGGCCAACTATTTCTTGTTCATAAGCTTAGATGTTGTATTATTCTTAAGCAAGACTCATCGTTGGGTTTGGGCCTTCCCATGTTGGGTTTGGGCCCCCATTACATCAAGACCCATTAACAAGCCCATAAGCCCATTTACAAGCTTGAAAGTTTTCCTTTTAAATTCCTTTCCTTACCTTTCACTATAACTTTCCAATTTACATTTTCTAACTTCTTTTCCTACATCTTTAACTATCATATGGACTCTATCTAAATCATTAGAACATAGTTAATCATCATAAAATCGTGTACCAAGCAAACATCACACATTATGTCATAAGGTTACTACTCGATTTCTTATCATTCCCATATCACACCATCATTCAAAGATCTAGTCTTTTAGTGTCATTCGCACTCAGAGAGAACTATGAAACACTTAGGTATTACAGGATGAATATTTGAATATGGAAAGAAAAATTAGCCAATAAGATGTTGCAATTAGGACTAGTCCTAATGGATTATTTATTTGATGTAATCGATTGGTTAAAATGATGTTTCTGATGTTAAGTAAGAATAAGAAGTGTAAATGTTTAAGTGTGATGCATAATTTAAGAGTGTGACAGACTACAGGAGTATGGGAGAATAGAGTTGATGGGATTTTAACGAGATTGGTACATGTTCCAAATGAGTTAGACCTAGAGAAAAGAAAATGTGAAATCACCATGGAATGAGTGAATCAATGAGAAGTGCATAAAGAAGTTATGTAATATGACATGTGTAATTCTTAAAAAGAATTTGGCTTATAGAAAGATGTTGCATTTAAGACTATAATTATTACTTTAGTGGGAAACACTATGAAGTGGAAATGTCTCGCTATAGTAAGAGCATGATTTGAAATGTTAATTTGAATGTTAAATTTTACTATAACGAATAAATGATATCTACACAATTAGGACAAGGCCTCTTAATGGGAAAGTAAATAAGATTTGCTATTAGATATGAAAGTTAGAAAATGAGAAAAGCCCACTAAATGAAAACATGACATGGTGAATCAAGACGGTCAAGGAAACAGACGCCCCGTCCTATAATGCTATAGTAGCAAACTAAATGTCCAAAGGTAAATGAGCTCACTTAAATTTTCACACTCCATGATATATTGAAGCAAGTTAAACAATAATAACTATTTGATAAGGAACTTAAATTATGAGAAAATTTTTGATGAAGCATGGCTCTTTATTTAAAGGCTTATAAGGATAGTGGCATTGTTTTGTTTATGGTTGCTCTGATAGATACCCTTTAATACCACTCCATTAGTGACAAAGTTGATGGTATTAGTTCCCTACGGATCAATTTTAGAAATAAAGAGGATAAGTTCATATAGAGAATGATGTATTCAAATGTAAAAAAAGAAAGGTATTTCAAGGTAACCATAGTTCAAATAAAGGCTTGAAGTTATATAGTAAGAAGGAAAAAAATTAGTCAAAATAAGAACATGGATATGAGGAAAAGTTGACACAAGTCTAATAATAAAGATGCTTAAATTTTTTAAAAGATGAAGTATGAAAGGGGGATAAGGAATATCACTTAAGTATTAAAAATTTTTATGGATCATAAATGGGCCATATATTTGAATGATAGAAATGAAGATTCAAATAACCATATTAGAATATACCAAGGGATCGTGTTAATCAAGTGAAATTATATTTCTCCATTATACTTATCGAAACATAAGTCAGGAATTATAAAGAAAGGTGAGTGATAATTTGATAATCAAGTAAAGGAAATAAGTAAAGGAGAAAGAAATGCATAAACATGAATGTCAATAAGAAATAAAATTTAAATGTATGACATATAGAGTGATTAGGTTTGATTGGATGTAATACAAAAGAGAACTTGAAATTTTAAAAAGAATATACATGCCTTATTGATCTCAACAGGAAGACCTTACTAAGGAATAAATGAATCTTCTTTAGGAAGAGAAAAGAAAAAATCAAATAATAGGATACAAGGAACTGAAAAGGAGTTGGATTATAATAGTAGTATTATTATATGAGATTTATTGTGATAAATTTACTAAGTCAAGTAAAACAAGAAAGAGTACGGTACTAGATAGAATAGAATTATTCAAAGTTGACAGTAGATATTTTATCGCCTTAATATAATCGATATGATGTTTGTTGCTTTAAATAGGAAACCAATAAGTAGACCCTTCCTTATGATAATATGCAATGAGATCTATTACTAAGAATGTAACAATCCACATTTACCCTAGAAGTTTTAGTGACAAATTATTTGAATTTAGGGTTATTGTGACAAATTGTGTGACTACATGAAAATTTATATGTGACGTGATTTATGGGTTTGGGGCATGTTAAATTAATTTTAATGTGCCTAATATGAATTATTATTTTGAAATAAATGATTTGAATAAAATGCATTAGCATGAAATAATTTATTTTTCGTAAAATAAATTTTCATGTAAAAAGGCGATTTTTAAGCATAAATTAATTTTATGAGTATTTTAAAAATATTTTTAAATAAATGTTTTGGGAGAAATTTTAATGAAAATAATAAGAAAAATATTTTATTTTTAATTACCTATAATCAGCCCTAAATACATTAAAAAGCCCAAATACCCAAGAGTTCATTACACTAAAATACTCCTAACCTAACTTATTAAGGGTAAACTTGAAAATTGCACTGCAAATCCTAATATATAATGAGAATTTCTAGTAGCCACTATTTTGTTTTTCAGTATTTTGACAGAAAAATTCTCTCAAAATATTTCTCTATACCAAAATTCTCAAAAACACTTTTAACTTTGCGATTTAGCCACCGTTTCGTATGTTTTTCTTTCTTTTCAATTTCCAATCTGATTTTTATGAAAAAAATTAAGAAAAATTTATTTTGAACTAGTTATTTACTGACTTTTATAGATTGAATTTAGTTTGGGTGAGTTTTTGAAAGAGAAATAAATTTCTGTATCGAAAACGTCAACCTTCCTATGCGATTTTTGCCAAAGGTGAATCGTATAACTCAAAAAATTGAAATTTTCAAACATAAATTCACTAAGGGAGGCAGCGACTACATATTTAGATTCTAAACTAATTTTTGATGCATTTAGATGAAAAATATTGATTTAAATCATATTTCTGCATATTACTATAATGACTAAAGGGTTTTAGAAAACAAAGGAATTCAAGGTTTTTGTGCTAGAACTTAGAAGTGGAAAATTCTATGATTTCATGTACATATGGTTGCTGATTTGTGTGTGGATGAATTCTAATATGATATTTGTTTTGTTTGGATGAAAAATAATGATTTAAATCATGTGTTTGCATATCTCTGTAATGAGCGGAAAGCACGAAAAGAGCGAAAACTCATGATTTTCACCCTAAACCTTGAAACTTGGAATTTTCATGCATAATTATGATCAATGGCTACCAATTCATACATATGGATGTTCTAAACTAATATTTTCTGTGATTGAATGAAAAATAATGATTTAAACCACTTGTCTACATATTACTGTAATGATCGAAAAATATTGAAAACAAGAAAACTCATGGTTTTTCATCCTAAAACTTAAAGTTGGAATTTTTCATGCATGTGTATGTATATGTGGGTTGATTCCTACAAGTCTATGTTCTAAAATGATTTTTGTTTTGTTTACATGAAAAATCTTGATTCAAACCATGTTTTTACATATTACTGTAATAGACGGAAAGTGCGAAGAATAAGAAAATTCAGGTTTTTCTTTGAATAGGGCATTTAGCCTACCTTCATATTTTTATCCCAATATCTATAATTTTATGTGATGTATTTTAATAATTATTGGTATGTACGTATGTATGATAAATAGTTAAATTGCATGTTGAAGGAATGATTATATACTAGCTTAGAGGTACTTTGGTATACTTAAGGTATACTTAAGGTATCTTAACCTTATGTTGTGGTTAGAATGTGAATATGATTGGATAATATGGAAATAGATTTTATAATGAATCAATAATGTATTAATGGTCTTGAATTTATGAAGAGATTGATTAAAAGAATTGGTCATAAGAGATAAGCATGATGTTTGAAAGATTGTTTGTTAAGATGAAATGTATGGAAGTGTTAAGTGTACTAAGATAATTGTTAAAGTGAATTGATATTAAGATAATGGTATTTATGTTGATCTTAGAAAGGTATTGACATGAGTTATAATATTTTTTTCATATAGGCCTATTAAGGCTAAATACGCAAGACTTTTAAAGTCAACATGATATGTGCAAATAAATGAGGTGCATTTATATGTGCAACTCTAAGTATACGTGAATGTTATACATGTATGGGGTAGCTATGGGATAGGATAGCATCATGATTAAATAAATACTAAGTATTAAATTAAATATAATAATAGAGCTTGAGGAGTCTTAGAAGTCCAAAGGCTACATGAAATAGGAGCAAAGGAACCACAAGGTGAGTAAACACTGTATTCATGCTACAAGCATGGGTAACAATATGTTTTGTTACAAATATGTGATATCATGTTATGTGAGCCTTTGACATTCTTGAAACCCAAGTCCTTTCCATTCTAAAATGAAATTCTATGATTTCCTTGTTAAGCTTGGGTTGCCAAAGGATAATTGGTCCAAACCATTTTTGTTTATCCAGTGATAATTCCTTTGTGATTATTGCCCTAACTTATATTCTTTCTGGAGCTATACTATTCTTGTATCTTTTGTTCAAAACGTTAAATTGCTATTGTTATTGGGATATATGTTATTGTTGGCTTAAATGTTATTATTTTATGTGATTACCATTAGCTCTTACTATGGTACCTTTAACCCTTTTTATGCAGAAATCCTCGTACTGATACAAGTAATCATCGGCTATATGCTCCTCATACTGATGTGAGTAATCATCGGCTATGTGATCCTCATACTGATATGGGTAATCATTGGTTATGTATTTGAGTGATTATGGCAATAGCCTTCACTCTATGTGTTCGAGTGATTATGGCAATAGCCTTCACTCTATGTGTTCGAGTGATTACCACAGTAGTCTTCACTCTATATGTTATGTGTTATAAGTGTGATTTCTACGAACCTTTCTAAAATTATAAACTATGAATCATGAACTATAAGTTATGAGTTATGAGCCTTTCTAAGGATATGTGTTATCATATAAGCCCTATTGTTTACTTATTGAGATCATCTATCTCACCCCTTCTTCTTTGTGTGGTTCTAGGTGAGCAAATGTGAGGAGGCAGGGTGATGGCTCAAGCATTCTACTTTGCTTGGGGATTTCTTATTTAAGATAATCAGTTTAATATGTTATGAAGAGTTATCCTTAGATGCTCTGGGAATATTTATTTTTGGATGTTTGTTTTGAAATGTTATCTTTTGAGGTTTTAATTAGATTCTAAATATTATTTCCCTATGGATTATGTTTAAAGTATATTTTAACTATGCTTTTGTAACTTAAGGTTTTCAAAAAAAAAAAATAATAAAGGGTTTATTTAAGTTAATGTAAGAGGTTTTGGTATGATCCTAGGCAGTATTTGTATAAGTATAAGTGGGTTTTACAAGCGTGGGTGACCTTATGTCTCCTCATGTTCTAAGACCGTCATATCTCTAAAGTTGGGATATGACAAAGGTGGTATTAGATATGTAGTTTTAAAAGTCTAGTTTAGACTTGTCTACGTATTGGGTTAAGTAAGTATAATCCTGGAGCATAGGAATTTTCTTATCATGTCATTTATAGTTCATCGTTAGTTTAGTTCTGCAAAATCCTAATAAGCTATAGTACTCTTTGTTATTGTTTGCTTGTGTGCCTCACGATTCCTTTACCAGATGACCAAGAAGATGACCCCTGCTCGAGGACTGCGACTCGGAGCACCGTGTGTGGCATGCAAGAAGACTTAGCCAAAGATGTTCCAAAAGGCCATACCTGTGATCCATTTGAAGAGAAAAAAGACTCTTGATGAGGTGGACCCTGTGGAGTGTCTATGTTATAAATGAATTGAGAGTAAAATGTAGAGGTTTGAAAGGCACTACTTGGACTTGATGAAGGAAAATCAACGTCTAAGGTCCCTAGTGCATGCTATAAGAAGAGACGTGGAATAGATTAAGGCCAGAGATGTTGAATAGATGGGAGACCATGCACCCAATTTTCATCCTGACAAGGGGCACAGTTGAGGTTTGCGTTGGTCGTGGATAACTATTGGCCTAGGGGTAAAAGACTCCTGCGATGTGAATGATGTTAAATTGATTGCCTAGCAACTTAGTATGCATTGATTTCTTTTATTGCCTATGACATTATGGACTTATATATGATAGGGAAATTCATGATGTACATGATTATGATACAAAATACTTGCTATGATATGTGATACATGCTATATGATATGTGTCCTATGATGTGATATTATAATGGATGCTCATGTTAAAGGCATACTAAGTATGATAATTTAATAGTAGGGTTAAGTGGATTAGAAGGAGAAGTGAACTAGGTTTTGATCCAATTTAGATTAATATTGATAAGTATAATGTTATGAGGTATAAAATGCTTATATGTAATAATGGTTTGATATAAGAAATATATGAAGTTATTAAATGATAATTGTGATTGAGGCCATAAGAAGAGAATTGATATTTAGTAATGATCAGTAGGAGAATGAAACAAATCAGTTACATTATATATACATAAGTTTACAATATGAGGTAGGTGAAGTATATGTTTAAGAACTATGAGGTAAACATTGATGGATGAAAACTTCTTATGGAGTTGATAGAACTTGGTATCCTAGGATTTGATGTGATCTGGGAAATGGATTGGCTATACGAGTATGGAACTTGTATTGACTGTGGAGAAAAAGCAAATAGAATTTCAAACTAAAGATGGGGAGAAATTTGTGCATCAAGGAGATACCTATGATTAAGGTCCATTAGCATAATTATGGAATGGATAAGTGTACCTAGGAAGCCGAGGTAGGGATGCGGCAGAAGCATCCCAGCTTCTTCAAGAATGTATAAGTAAGTATTTAAAATTTAAGGATGAATTTCTTTTAAGAGGGGGAGACATAAAATGATAAGTATTCTCAGACTTGTAATGATGATAAAAGGATAAGTATGATGCTACGCAGTTTTGAAAATTTAAAGTTTTGAATATACCTGAAAGGGATTTGAGTTCTCTAGATGAGAAATGTTTTAAGGTGTTAGACACAATAATGTTCAATTAAGGTTACTAGAAAATTTGGTAGTGATTTTTAGTATAAAAAGAATTTTTAGTGAGATAACCTAGAATGGCATAGATTTGGAAAGATATGAGAGTTGTATAAAGATTTCATTGAATAGCAATGGTATTAGAAGGTTTATTATTTTAATATGGATAAGTTAAATGATTAGGAATGTGAAGTATTGCAAAATGTAAGTGGAAAACCTAAAGTGAGATAATATTATGAGCTAAAGGTATAAAAATTATAAGGCATTAAGTAATTAGGTCATAATAATGATGTATATATTATAGAGTAAGTCTGGAATAGTTATGAGAAGTTTATTTGGGATTGTAATTTAATAGAATTCAAGTTCATTTGGGATATGATATATATAGGAATGTTTGTTAAGTTTAAATATGTTTTAATTGATGAATGATGGGAGTGTAGAAATCATAATGTTGGCAAGGTATTAAACATGAAAATATTTATTGAGGATATAATAGATTAAGCAATAATTATTAATATGCAAAGAGAATTATCAAGTATCAATTGGAGCTATTAATTTGGAATTATTTGTTGGACTCTTATAGGACTAATGTGATAAATAATGAATGAAAGTACTGAGTAAGGTGTTATTATATATGTTAACATTAATAGAGATATAAGGAAAAGAAATAATTGGGGGTTATGTTTGATTGAAGGCGAAATTAAAGATTCTATTATTTTTGTTTGAGGTTAAGGGATACAAAAAATTATTAAGGATTAGTTAAGACTTGTTTGAACAGGAGATTAACATAGGTGTAGCTTAAGCAGAAGGTTTATCAGTGTGATTTTTTATGGATTATGAGAATGTGCCTTACTGCATTTGATATTTTAATTATAGTTAAATATTATGTTGAGTGGCGCAGCAGAAGCGTGTCGAAGAAGTTAAGCAGAGTGTGTTGTGCTTTAGATTTGAAAATTTGAGGACGAATTTTTTTTAAGGGGGAGAATGTAACAACCCATATCTACTCTAGGAGTTTTAGTGACACTTATTTGAATTTAAGGTTATTGTAACAAATTATGTGATTACATGAAAATTTATATGTGACGTGATTTATAGGTTTAGGGTATGTTAAATTAATTTTAATATGCCTAATATAAATTATTATTGTGAAATAAATAATTTGAATAAAATGCATTAGTATGAAATAATTTATTTTTCGTAAAATGAATTTTTATATAAAAAGGCGATTTTTAAGTATAAATTAATTTTATGAGTATTTTTAAAATATTTTTAATAAATATTTTGGGGAAAATTTTAATGAAAATAATAAAAAAAATATTTTATTTTTAATTACCCATAATCAGCCCTAAATTAATTAAAAATTCTAAATACCCAAAAGCTCATTACACTAAAACACCGTTAACCTAGCTCATTAAAGGTAAACTTGGAAATTGCACCCCAAATCCTAATAAATAATGAGAATTTCAGCCAGCCCTTGATTTCTAGTAGCCACCATTTTGTTTTTCAGTATTTTGATAGAAAAATTCTCTCAAAATATTTCTCTATACCAAAATTCTCAAAAACACTTTCAACTTTGCGATTTAGCGACCGTTTCGTAAGTTTTTCTTTCTTTTTAATTTCTAATTTGATTTTTGTGAAAAAAATTAAAAAAAATTATTTTGAACTGGTTATTTATTGATTTCTATAGATTTAATTCAGTTTGGGTGAGTTTTTGAAAGAGAAATCAATTTCTCTATTGAAAACATCAACCTTCCTATGTGATTTCGCCAAAGGTGAATCCTATAACTCAAAAAATTGAAATTTTCAAACATAAATTCACTAAGGGGGCGGCTACTGCATATTTAGATTCTAAACTAATTTTTGATGTGTTTAGATGAAAAATATTGAATTAAATTATATTTCTGCATATTACTATAATGACCAAAAAAGTTTCAGAAAACAAAGGAATTTAAGGTTTTTGTGCTAGAACTTAGAAGTTGGAAAATTCTATGATTTCATGTACAAATGTTGCCGATTTATGTATGGATGAATTCTAATATGATATTTGTTTTGTTTGGATGAAAAATAATGATTTAAATCATGTTTTTGCATATCACTATAATGAACGGAAAGCGCAGAAAGCGCGAAAACTCATGATTTTCATCCTAAACCTTGAAACTTAGAATTTTCGTGCATAATTATGATCAATGGTTGCTGATTCATACATATGGATGCTCTAAACTGATATTTACTATGATTGAATGAAAATAATGATTTAAACCACTTGTCTATATATTACTATAATGATCGGAAAATACCAAAAATAAGAAAACTCATGGTTTTATATCTTAAAACTTAAAGTTAGAAATTTTCATGCATATGTATGTATATGTGGGCCAATTCCTACAAGCCTATATTCTAAAATGATTTTTGTTTTGTTTACATGAAAAATCTTAATTCAAACCATGTTTTTACATATTACTGTAATAGACGAAAAGTGCGAAGAATAAGAAAATTCAAGTTTTTCTTTGAATAGGGCATTCAACCTAGATTGATACTTTTATCCCAATGTCTATAATTTTTATGTGATATATTTTAATGATTATTAGCATATATGTATGTATGATAAATAGTTAAATTGCATGTTGGTTGAAGGAATGACTATAGACTAGCTTAAAGACACTTTGGTATACTTAAGGTATCTTAACCTTATGTTGTGATTAGAATGTGAATGTGATTGGATAATATGTAAATAGGTTTTATGATGAATCAATAATGAATTAATGGTCTTGAATTTATGAAGAGATTGATGAAAAAATTGGTCATACGAGATAAGCATGATGTTTGAAAGGTTATTTGTTAAGATGACATGTATGGAAGTATTAAGTGTTCTAAGATGATTGTTAAAGTGAATTGATATTAAGATAATGATATTGTGTTGACTTTAGAAAGCTATTGACATGAGTTATAATGTGTTTTTCATATGGGCCTATTAAGGCTAAGTTTGCAAGACTTTTAAAGTCAACATGATATGTGCAAATAAATGAGGTGCATTTATATGTACAACTCTAAGTATATATGAATTTTATACATGCATGGGGTAGCTGTGGGATAGGATAGCATCATGATTAAATAAATACTAAGTATTGAATTAAATATTATGATAGAGCTTGAGGAGTCTTAGAAGTCCAAGGGCTACGTGAAATAGGAGCAAAAGAACCACAAGGTAAGTAAACACTGTGTTCATGCTACAAGCATGAGTAACAATATGTTTTGTTACAAATATGTGACATCATATTACGTGAGCCTTTGACATTCTTGAAACCTAAGTCCTTACCATTCTAAAATGAAATTCTATGATTTCCTTGTTAAGCTTGGGTTGCCAAAGGACAATTGGTCCAAACCATTTTTGTTTATCCAGTGATAATTCCTTTATGATTATTGCCCTAACTTATATTCTTTCTAGAGCTACACTATTCTTGTATCTTTTGTTCAAAACATTAAATTGCTATTGCTATTGGGATATATGTTATTGTTGGCTTAAATGTTATTATTATATGTGATTACCAATAACTCTTGCTATGGTACCTTTAACCCTTTTTATGCAGAAATCCTCATAGCGATGCAAGTAATCATCGGCTATGTACTTCTCGTACCAATGCGAGTAATCATCGGATGTGTGATCCTTATACCGATGTGGGTAATCATCGGCTATGTGTTCGAGTGATTATGGCAATAGTCTTCACTCTATGTGTTCGAGTGATTATGGCAATAGCATTCACTCTATGTATTCGAGTGATTATGGTAGTAGCCTTCACTTTATGTGTTATATGTTATAAGTGTGATTTTTGCGAACCTTTCTAAAATTACAAACTATGAATCATGAACTATAAGTTATGAGCTATGAGCCTTTCTAAGGGATATGTATTATTATATAAGCCCTATTGTTTACTCATTGAGGTCATCTATCTCACCCCTTCTTCCTTGTGTGGTTCTAGGTGAGCAAATGTGAGGAGGCAAGGTGATGGCTCAAGCATTCTACTTTGCTTGGGGATTCCTTGTCTAAGATAATCAGTTTAATATGTTATGAAGAGTTATCCTTAGATGCTCTGGGAATATTTATTTTTGGATATTTATTTTGAAATGTTATCTTTCGAGGTTTTAATTGAATTCTAAATATTATTTCCCTATGGATTATGTTTAAAGTATATTTTATCTAGGCTTTTGCAACTTAAGGTTTTCAAAAAAAAAAAAAAAAAGAGTTTATTTAAGTTAATGTAATAGGTTTTGGTATGATCCTAGGCAGTATTTGTACAAATATAAGTGGGTTCTACGGGCATGGGTGACCTTATGTCTCCCATGTTCTTAGACCGTCATATCTCTAAAGTTGAGATGTAATAAAGAAATTGGAAATAACTGCCTAACAATGGATTATGATTGAAGGAAGATGAAGCTCGAATATTGTTAAATCATTCTATGTAAAGTTGAAGGTCACAAGCGAAATACAAGACTCAATGAATAAGGAACTATAATAGATGAAATTAAAAATAAGGTAAAAAAGAGTTAAGTTCTAAATTTGTAGTAAAGGATAATGCTCGTGAGTATGAGAATGACAAAGATGGATTGTGTATGCAAGGAAATAACTATATATCTGACTATATAAGTGTGTATATGGATGTATACAAGAGCAAGTATGAAAATGACAAGAATATTAAATTATGGAGTAATTGAGAAAATTAGTAATAATAAAGAATCTAAGAATATATATATGCTGATTTGGGATTCTATAGAATTATAGAGATTCGATATAAAGTTGTGAAATTGGTATGTAGAGATAGGACATATAAGCTAATGAAGGATTTAAGGTGAGCTTTGATATGTTTTTCATTTGTAAATAATTGTGTATATACTATATGGATATTATACATTCAAAAGATGATAAAACGATTAAAGTTGTAGAAAAAGCTTTAACAAAGGACAAATTGATTGAAAATTTGGTTTGATAAAATAAGTAATCAATTTCTTGTAGACATATATGGTTAAGGATTGATTAATTATGGAATGAATTCTTCAATAGTAAGTGAAAAGCAAAAATGGAAATAATTTGTCTAAAGAGTTGGCACTTATAATTTGTAATGAGTATTAAGAGTGACCATGACCACCAGACATGGAATTATAGCATTTTAAGTTACTCTTATAAAGATTTAGAGTGAAATAATAAGATCTTTTTACAGTGCTTTAAATATTATAATGCAAGATAAAGTGTCTAAAAGAATCATGAAAGATATTTATATTATCCTAATATTCTTAAACCAATGATGAGTTTGACATAAGATAAGAGACTTATAGTACGTAAAGTGACAAAATAAATATTATATATTTGATAGTTTAGAAAGTCAAGGTAACATGGTTTCACAATAGATCTTATAATATAAGAGTTGTTATTAAAGAGGAATTATCAGAGAAATTTAAATAATTAAGATAGCGAGAAAATAATTGAAAATTCATGGAGATAATAAATATCTATAGGGAAAACAATTGAGACATGTAACTTGACTATTATCATTTATCTTATGAATTAAGGGTATTTGTTTTGAAAATTCGAGGATGAATTTTCTAAAGGGGGTATAATGTAATACCCAAGGTTTCCCTAATCTATTAGAGTCAGTAATGGTGACACTATAATGTTCATTTACTATACAATTCAAGGATTTTTAACATAATAAGAATCATAAAAATACCATAAAAAGTAATTTTAATAAATAATGTGACAATGAGTAAAGAATGTAATCAATTTTGATAAGCACTTTTATGATAAAATAAAAGTCAAATCGAGTTTGACTTAATGTGACTATATTAAATATTTATTTGAAATGTGAATCTAAAATGCTAGTGGATGGGCATTAGCATCTTTTATGTCATTGGGAGATAATAAAAGTGACATGAGAACTTGATTTCAATCAAAGTTATAATAGTATAATAGAAGTTAAACTTAGTTTGACTTAATGAGCCTACATGATGTACATACCTGAATAATGCTATTGAAGGGCTAGTAAACATGCATTATAATATGTATATGTGAGGCCTCGCCCGAGCACCGGTCTGATCCGTTGAGGGGAATTGAAATACTCTTAAGGAGAAACTCCACGATTGGAACTCGCTATGAGTTCAAAAAATTGAGTTTTGCAATTTGCTATTTATAAAAAGGAGTAGCCACTTTAATTTACTTATTTTAATTGGAAAAATTAAAGGAAAACCCAAATTGATTGACTCCAAAATGCTTGATTTATCTCAACGGAAAAGCACTAATCCCTGAGTGATCAATGAGGGCTCGGGGATAAGGTTTTGGTCTTTAAACAAATGTTTGGCTAAAAGTTGTGAAATAACTCTTAAAAAAGGCAATTTTAATGTATGCATAAATAGGAGTAAAATGATGAATGAAATAGTTATAGATGATAAAACGAAATGACAGTTGTAAATACATAAGCAAAAAATAAATCCTACTTAATTATTACAAAATAAAAAATGAATGAAATAAATGAGATCTTTCCTCTAGCCCTTATGGGTACTAAGAAAAGCACATATTTCCCAACTTAGTTAAAGAAATGAACATACAGAATCCAACATATACAAATAAATAAAACTTAAACTATAAATATGAAAGGGGAAAATGTTATTGAAAGAGATTTTGGAATTTATGCTTTACAGAATGACAACCTACGTATCCTATTGAATAAGAATCAAATCCCACACAATTCTTCCTTCTTGCGAATGAAGGGTTCTAGAAAAAATGTTGGTTTGGTTTATTAATTTAATTTTGATTTTTAAATTAATAAATTTTAGATATTTTCTATTTTAGACCTAAAGAAAGATAAAATAGAGAGAATTCTCTATCTAAATTTAGAATTTTTGAAATGGAAAGAAGAAAATGGATTATACCTTTGTTTTCCTTGACCTTTGGTTGAATGAAGCGAGCTTAGCTCCGAATCTAAGTTCCACCTTGGATTAGGGAATCTTGAAGTTGAACCTTATATAGAAAAGGTTAGCAAAACATAATAATAATTGAAAGAATTTAGAATGACAGATTTTAGTATTAATTTTGATTTTAATTTTAACAGAATTTTAGCATAAAAAGAAGAGCTTATAGGTGAGTTTGCTCCTTCAAATTCATCCAAAGAGCTACAATGGAAGCTCTATTTATGGAGCAAGTGGAAGGGCTCAGTGGTGGCATTGGCAGCATGTCGGCTGGCAAGCCACTTGCCGCCGCACGCATCGGGCGTGCCGTTGACTCACCGGATCAACTTGGTTTTGCATTGTTTTAGCTGATTTTGGTCCATTTCTGATTCGATTTGAGTCTAGTTTGATTTTATGGGTTCGTAATCGAGTGCTAATTGTCTGAAGGTGAAAAATTCAGAAAATTTATTTTTTAATGGGACGTTGGCCCCTTAACCCTGCCTGCTAACCTACTAGCGGGACCGCCGTATTGGCTCTATGTAGCGCCCTAATCTTAGCAGGTGCCAAGCTGCGGCTAGATCCCAAGGGTGCAATTTCAAGGGTTCACAATATAGAATTTATCTAGTAATGTATAGAGTGTGTAATGATATTGGAAGGTGAAAATATGTATACTAAAGCGAAAGAAATGAAATGAAAAAATTTGCCAAGTTACTAAGGTTGAAATGTGCACATATGGATTTATTAATGGGCCTTTGGACTCCAAGGCCCAAGCCCATTAGAATGGCCAGCCCATAAATGGATGAACATAAGCCTTACTAGAGATGGAAATAGTTAACTAAGGCTAAATTGGTGTAGGATGAGTTAGCCACCAAATTCCACCAAAATTGATTAATTCAAACCCTTAAACAACTTGAACTCTCACTTTTCCTACATAAAGTCTAGATACATTTTTATTATTTTCAAACCACATGACAATCATCATTCATCTAGATAAGATCTTAACCATCCAACTTGATTAAATCATAACCATTTATTTTGATTAAATCCTAGCCATTAGATTAAGTATGATTAAATCATCACCATTCAACATTCTATATATAAGTAAAAATTATGTTCATTTCTATCATTTTGCTAATTCTACACCAAAACCACAACACCAACCAAAGAAAAACCTCTCTATATTGTCATTACCATAGCAACTCAAAAATCAAATCTTCCCAAGGTCAGAAATTATGCTCACCTTCTTCTTTGTTTATTCTATGTATGACTTTGGTGTTAAAGTTAACAAAACCTTCCTTTTCTTCTACATATATAGTTCCACCAAAAGAATAAAAATAGGAAAATATTTGTTTTATATGTTAGCTAATGAAATATGAAACTTGGGCTTGAGAACTAAGGGTTTAACATGAGAAAATAAACAAGGAAAACAAGAAACTCATCTAAGTGCCCCCAAAAGGTATGATTCGACCTAACATATGGATTTTTAAAGGAAGTGTTCTAAATTTCATTTAAGGATATCTAATGTGATTTTAGGTCGAGAAAAATGGCTTGGAAGTGTCAAAATGAATTATAGAAGCTTGGTTCAAGACTTGAAAATTTGAAGGCATAAACTTAGCTTAAAAAGAGATTTTGTGTTTTAATGCTTGCTTTTAATGTTTAATTGATCATATGTGTTCTTTGTTATGCCAATTTCATATTTCAATGATTAATTTGAAGACTTGATAATGAATTATAGGATTTCTCCAATATTACCCAAAGTTGGAAATTTTGGAGTTTTATGAATTAAAGTGATTCAATCTTAATTAATTGATGGGAATTGATTATTTAAGTATTAAGTTGATAAATCTGTGACCAATTTGAGGTTTGATGGGAAATTGATGGTTTTCACCAAATTCTAGGGTTTATTGACAAATTGGGGATTTTGTGAACTAAACTTGAATTCATAGAATTGAAGGGGAATCAAACTTAAGAATAGCGCAACATGATTTGTATGATGTTAATTTCAAAATTCAATTGATAGAAATGATTTTTTCCAAATTTAATCAACTAGGTTCAATTATGGAATTGGAAGGTGAAAGTAGAATTAGTTCCATGGAATATTGGAAATTGTTTAAATTAATTTTAATTAAGTATTATGAAGTTGAAATGTGAAATTGGAAGGAAAAGAATTATCTTTCCTTAAGTGAATACATTTGGCTATTTGGAAAATAATTACGGAAAGTGTTAAAATTAGTGACAAGCATATGTATAGTATTTCTTGACCTTAAAAGAAATATGATAGCACTACAATAAACAATATAAAAGTGTTAACAAGTTAAGCTAAACTTAAACTAATGTCATAACAATGAAGTGATTGATATGTAATTGAAATGCAAATATGTAGAAACTAAAGACAAGGAGAAGGACATTGTCTAAGAGTGCGAGGAGCACCACTTGCATCAAAGTTAAATATAAATAGAAGCAAATAAGTCCAAGGTGAGTACTTAATAATATAATATGACATATGCCACATTCTATGAACCATTATTGATGAAACTATTTTTGTTAAATAGTCCAATTCCATGTTGATCATGAATTGCCTATTGAATATTGAGCTATTGAATATGATTTTTTTTTATGGCATTTGGTTGTCGTAAGCCCTTTCATATTGATGTCACAATATAACCATTGATGAGAATTATTCTTATATTGGCATATTTTCTATTAAATTCCCTATGAACCTTTTATTGATGCCTACCGATAAGTAGAAATACCCTTCTGATATGGAGTAATACATCGGACCTTGTGCACTTACAGCTTATTTGGATGGAGGATGAGGAAGGAGAAGGGAGGATAAGTAATGGAATGGTACCTATATACCCTTGTTTGGGAAGAATGGAACTAAATTTTTATAATGGAAAGGAAAGGTAAGGAAGGATAAGTCATACACTTCCTTACGCTTCAAAATGCAAGTTTTCTTACACCCTAAATTGGAGTGTAAGCAAAGGTAAGTGTGGAGAGTCTTACATTTTTATATTTACCACTCCTCTTCCAAATAAGGGTAAGGTTACCATATACACTTCCTCTTCTTTCCCTTCCATTCCCATCTCTTCCCTTCCCTACCCTTCCCTACATCCCATCCAAACAGAGTGTTAGTATAAGTCTACAGGTAGGATGAGAGTACCCAACCTTTGTTAGGGGGGAACGCTTAACCGTAGGACCTAATTAATCTTGCGTAATGTAATGTATGCGAGTAACCAAGGCTTAGGTTGCCACTCTTTAATTTATATGTGTAGGAAGCATTCCGCTTCCAAGAGATTACTATTTCTACTAAAGATATTGTTTTTATCTTAAATGAGTAATTGATCTATAATGACAATTTTGATTAACATCGCTCTATTGTCATAATAAGCCCATCTTGATAATAACCCACATACTCACCCTATATTGTATTATTATGTACTCACTGAGCTTTTTCTCATTCCTTAGAGGTAAGGTTAACAAGTCAGCAAGGTAAATTCTAAGCTTAATTCTTCTGCTTAGAAGTTGCTATGCTAATTTCAAGTGTTGTAAATATTGGTTATATGATTATGAAGATCATTAGTTTAGAGGTCCATGGTTACCAAAAGTTTACTACTAATGTGTTATGAGATTGATATGTACTAAGAACTATAATGAAATTATATTTATGTTGGTGTATATAGTAATGAACATATGTAAATGAGATGAATATTATAATGACATAAATAAACATTGGGTTAGATGTAAGATGACAAAATAGTAGTTGGCAATAAGGCAATTGGGTTTTGATCTTAGGATAAGGTTCAACATGGTAAAGAATTATAAGTTAAATGGGGTTCTACGGGTTTAGGTGACTTTATGTCTCCTTATGCTCTAGAATCGTCATGGCTTAATAGATGGGTCAGGATAGAAAGGGATCATGCAAGGAGTCCCTAAGGGGGAAATCAACAAAGCAAGCAAAGTAATATAAAGGAAACAAAGCAATAATAAAGAAAAAAAGAAAAAGAAAAGAAACAACAAAATAAGGAAAACAAAAGAAAAGAAGATAAAGAGCTAAAGAAAAATAAGTTACGAGGACGAGGTTTGGGGGATGTAGGTCAGATAGAACCAATGATCAGATTGTGATTCCACTTTCTCAACTCAGCAGAGCGATAGCCCTCGAATGATGACTCGGACTGTATTGTTGGGAAACTTCCTCTAACTGACTGAGAAGAGCAACCTCAAAACGATAACCCAAACAAAATAAAACCTTAAACTAAAGTGCTTGTTCCTTTTAGACCAAGCTAAAAAATAACTACTTGCTTTACGATTAGAAAGTTTAATTAAACAATGCTGAGTGTGGAATGAGCTGGGGGGCTTAGTTTATATAGGTTGAAGGTTGCAGGTGAAAAAGCTGATTTTTTGATATAAGATCATGAAAGTGGAGCAATGACTGCAAGGGGCCCCTAGAGTTTTGCAGGGCTTATGTGTAGTCACCATTTAGCAACCACACATGGCTTTGTAGTCACTATAAAGGCTCCTGTAGTCACTGCACAAGCCCTTGCAATCACTGGCTTTTATTCCATTCGTTCAACCCATTTTCACCAGTTCTCACTTATTTCTCATTCATTTTTTGCGATTCTAGTTGCATTGTGCTCGCTATTCAATCCTAGATATGTTTCAATTTCTAGGGTTTCATTTCCTAATTTTTCCATTTTAGCAATGTTGGCTTCTAGAGGTCTGTTTACCGAGCCTAAGTGCTGGAGGGTGTAAAGCTAAGGAAATCCATTTCTTCGAAATGACACTGCCCCTTGACCGCTGCCAGTTAACTGGCTAGCAGGATCACCATATCGGCTCTACATTGTGTACTAATCCTAGCAGGTGTAAAGTTATGTGTGAATCATAAGGGTACAAAATTAAGGGTTCACAAGTTGATGCTCCCTCAAAGTTTGCAATATAGTCCTTAAGTGCTTTTCATGCTGTTCTTTGCTTTTTTGAGTACACCAAGATATCATTTATGAACACTATCATGAATTGTCCAAGTTAGGCTTGAACATTCGGTTCATTAGGTCCATGAAAGCAGCATGTGCATTAGTCAAGCCAAAAGGTAAGATAGTAAATTCATAGTGCCCTTATCTAGTTCTAAAAGCCATCTTACAAATATCCTCAGCATGGATTTTCAACTGATGATAGCTTGATAGGAGATCAATCTTTAAGAAATGGCTAGCCCCTTACAATTGATCAAATAAATCGTCAATCCTCAGTAGTGGATATTTGTTTTTAACTATAACTTTATTCAATTATTAGTAATCTAACATAGCCTCAATGATCCATCTTTCTTCTTAACAAATAACATCGAACACCCTATGGCGAGTTGCTAAGCCTAATAAAGCCCTTCTCAAGTAAATCTTAGAGTTGGGTCTTTAGTTCCCTTAACTCAGAGGGTGCCATGCGATAGGGAGTTATCGACATAAGTTGAGAACTTGGTAGAAGCTCAATGGAGAACTCAATCTCTCTATCAGGTGGCATCCCTGGTAATTCTTTAGGAAACACATCAAAAAAATCTTCAATCACCGATATCTCCTTAGCGTTCTTAGGAGTCTTCTCTATATCCATCATATGAGCTAGAAATGTTTAGCAACCCTTTCTAACTAACCTCTTTGCTCTAATAACATAAATGAATCTTATGGATAGGTCACTTTTATCACCTTGATAAACAAATTCACTCTCATCTTTCTTCTTGAATCCAATTTTTTTTTCTCTCTACAATCTATGTTAGCACTATGTTCACATAACCGATCCATCCTCAATATAACATCAAATTCTAAGACATTTAGCTCTATCAAATTTGCAAGAAGTTGTCTACCTTTAATTTCAACTACACAATCCTTGTGTACATGATTAAACTCAACAATTTCACCTAAGGGTGTAGTGATAACTAAAGGTTTATGCATCATTTCCTTAATTATATTCAATTTCTTTGCAAAACAAGGAGAAACGAAAGAGTGGGTTACACCAGAATCAAATAAACATCTTGTAAAAAAGGACTATATAGGTATTATACCTATAACAATAGTGTTAGAGGCATGGGCTTTTTGTTGATGAAGAGCATAGACTCTTCCTTTCTCCTTGCCTTCCACATTTTAAGCAGCACTCAAAGTTTGCCCTTATCCTCTGTTGCTTCCTCCTTGCCCTCGATTATTAGTATGATTCATTTAAATGATAGGTTAAGATGCTCTAGAAGTAGCCTTTTGATCGCCATTCTTTTGGCAATCTTTAATGAAGTGTCCCATTTCCCTATACTATAAGCAAGCTCCCATAGTCCTTCTACATACTTTAACGTGCTTCCTTCCACAAATGGTACAATTAGGAGCAACTTGAATTTGTAGTCCAGATTTGTAGGTTCTTGTATTTCCTAGTGCAAAGGCCATAAAAACATTCCCATATAGAGTATGGCCTTGATTTCCCTGCTAGGATTGGAATGGAGTAGAAATCACAGTGGTCCTTCAGACACTTACTTTATGAGTAATTACCTTTTTGCTTACTACTCTGCCCTTTCCCTTTGTTCTTATGCTTTTGATCTCTCTTTGCTTACTTCGCTTTTTCAGATTTGTGTCTAGATTCCATAAGTTTGGCCCTATCGACTAAGTTAGCCATAAGGGTCACATTGTAAAGTAGAGTAATTAGCCCTCTTCAAAATCGACCAACTCTGCTTACTTTAGTGGGCGCTATGTACGGTGCATTTTTGCTCAATCTCTTAAATTTCTTTGCATAATTGGAGACAAACATGCCAAGTTTCTACTTACATTGCTCAAATTAGAGTGTATGGTTTTATCTCTGTCCTTCAGTCAAATATTCATCTAATAACTCATGTTTAAATTCTACCAATAATGGCAATTCATCTTCATACAGTCTATCTTCAATAATCCTTTGAAATCAATCCCATGCATCTTTTTTCAATTGCATCCATATTAACTAAACCACTTTCTCATTTGAACATATTAAACATTAGGCAACCTTATCGAGTTCATCTAAGAACTCTTGCAAGTCCTCCCCCTCCTCTCCCTTGAACTTGGGAGGATTCATCTTCCTAAAACTATTAATCGAAATCCCTCATCAAGTAACATCCACCTTCATACTCTATGAGGTGGTTAATAAGGGCATTCCTCATTTTATTAAGCAGGTGGGGCCACTGTTAGAGGTGGTGGTGGTGGCACCTATTGGTGTTGTCTTAGTTCTGCTGATTCCTTCCTCAATTCTCTAATATGCCTTCTCATTACTTCCATATCTTTGTGCTGACCTTGCCCTCTACTATCTCCTCGTGTTGTCTTGAATGAGATGGTTCTTAGTCTTTATTTTATATAGATGCAGCAGCAGATGTTGCATCAGGAGCAACACTCTCATTTTCATAAGATTCATGCTCTTCAGATTGTGCTCTCCTATGAGGCGGCATCTATCGTAACCAATCCAAAGGCATTCAATTCAAAAAGTCCAAGCAATAATTCACATCAATCATAATTTGCTCATTTTACATACACATGATCATTAATTTTCACAGATTGTATTATGTTTCATTTGATCATTCTCATATCAATTACTGGGAACAAACAATAACACTTTAAAATTTTGCAAATCATAAATTGAACATAATTATGATTTTCCATTTATATATATATTAAACTTTTGGGTTACAACCATGAGTTCAAAGCTACAAAGTATCCCATATTGTCATTTGTCAGCTCAAGGTTAGGCTATTATAGTCATATCTATACCACTCACCTTCACTACCCATCTTATAGTTAGATGTCTTTTACCAATAGTACACATATACCTAAACCCAATAATTCACTAGGTAACTAATACTTTTCCTACATATTACATATACATACACACACATACTTATAAAAAATCATAGCTCCTCCCCCCTACAGGGTAGCAGCACCATACATATCACGATCCTACCTGGCATAGTCATCTTCATCGCCACTCTTGGCAACTCCCCAAACCACATAAGCATTAGATCTTAAAGCAAAAGAATAAACTAACATCTAGTGGGACAATCTTCGGTAGGGTGACCCTTTCTCCCATAATACATGTATACATATAGAGGTTTAAAAGCATTCCTAGTAAAGCTTCCCCAGCTTCTTTTCCACCACCTCTCACATTGACCCCCAAGCTGCAATAGATTAGCTTCCACTTTAAAATACTGCATCTATAGTGCTTCATTTTCCCTCTTCAGATCCATATTTTTCTCTCCAAGGACTACTAGCTCTTCTTCTAGATGCTTCACTCTCCCTTTCAGCTCAATGACCCATTATGGTTCATTTTCTTTTGTAGGTTCTATTGCATGCACTATATCTCCAAAACTAGAAAAAGAATAAGGCATTGCCCTATCCAATAGGCATTGTCTCTTAGGCGACATCTACACGCAATAATAAACATAACATAATAATAAAAATTATCATCAACTAGATAATAATAATCAAATTCATAATATATATATATATATATATACACACACACATACATATATATACACACACACACACACACACACACACACACACACACATATATATATATACACACACATATATATATATACACACGTATATATATATATATACACACACACATATATATGTGTGTGTGCGTGTATATTCAACATTTAAAAAGGAGTAATCAAACATATAGGTCATTAACGCAAAACTATCTTAATGATAGACTTTAATGATGATAAGGATTCATATGCTCTATGGTTTAACTTAGATGTCATACCTTTATGTACATTAAGTTTATGTATATTAAGTCTATACTAGACTAACTTACACTCTGATACCATCTTTATCACACCTTGCCCTTAGAGTGTGACGGTCTTAGGGCATAGGGAGACATAAGGTCACTTGAACCTATAGAATCCCTAATGTTATACTAATCTATACTAAAATCTATTATACTATTACCCAAGATCATACCCTGCACCACAGTATCAAATACCCAAAATATACCTAACATATACTATTTATATACCAAAATTTACCAATTTATGACTTAGATACCAAACATATGCCATTAATATACATAGCCATATTCTATTCACACCATAAATTCTATTTACTTAATATCATCATATAACCATAAAACTTAATTAATTACAAGCCATATAGTAAATAAATTCATAGTTTGTGGAACTAAAACCATATGACCGTGGAGCTTTAATTGACTTGCAAGTTACATTCCTATTATGATCACAAAAATAAAATAATATCCATTGCAGCAGGGCAACTCCAAGTGCAGAAAATATCTTAAGAATTACCTTGATGGCTCCTCCACTGGAACTAAAAATATTAACCACTAAATAATAAGACTACCTTAGTGAGGAAGTAATAATATAATGCAATAAGCAATTTAGAATCCAATGGAAGGTTCAATAAGACATATATGGTTTATTAAGAAAATGAGACCATTTAAGTGAATAATTTATGCTATATCCAAGTACAATAATTATTTAGTAGAAATAAAAAAATTGGAGATAGAGTGCCTCCCACATATAAAATTAGAGTGGCAGCCTAAGTCTTGCTCACTCATTAACAGTATATGTAAGATTGATCAAATCTTACGACTAGGATTACCCTTCCTAGCAAGGCTTGGATACGCTCGCCCTACCTATAGGCTTACCATATGCACATGATTGATGTATTACCCCACATCAAATTGGGGATTTTTGCTTTACAAGGTTATAATAATCATTAATCATTAATAATGATAAGTAATATATAAAGTATTTATACACATGTATCTTAATGTTTCAATAGGATTTCAATTTCTATAATTCAAAAATGAACATAATGATTTCTCAAAAATTAGGCTGAGAGCCTTTTTGAATTACAAAGTTAAGAGATTTTCCCAATATAAAAATAATGGGGTAACAGTGGAATATATGATTAAGGTATATTATAATTTCATGTCATGGTCTCAATAAGATTTACATATTATAATATGTTATTAAATAATCACCTCTAACTCCTTAGCTCCTAATTAGACGAGATAGAAAGGGTGATTAATAATACTCATGTGAACCTTCCTTGTATTTTCCTTTATCCTTTCTACAATTCAATGCCAATTTATATTACTACTAGTAGTGATGCCTATACATCTATTATCTAACTTAACTACTTTTAGTACTAACCTAATAACTATTAAGCTATAAAATAATCAATATTTCACTTGGTAGCAAATAAGACATGAGGCTATTTGGTAGCAAATAAGACATGAGGCTATAAAACTTGCTACATCCTTTTCAATCCAAACCACCAGCAATACTTTTTCACATTATGATACATCTTTGTAGCTCTTGGATGAATGCTATAGGGAGTTCAATGTGCTTCTTTCAGAATCCTCTCTCTCAATCCTTCTATATTTGGTACACATAACCAATCACCACAATAAAGTACCTCTACCTTCACTTAAAATTCAAGAACTTGTCCCATCTTCACATCTTCTTTAATCTTCACTAATTTGGGATCATGGTCTTGTAAAGACTTTATCTCATTAATGTGTTTTGGCTTCAGTTGAAAGTGAGCTAGTAACACTTAGGGTTTCTTCACTTCTAATTGCAACCCTTCATTGAACAATTCTTTTAATTCCTTTACAATTGGTCTTCTCTGCAATGGTATATAAGAAAAGTTACCCATCGATTTGCAACTTAGTGCATCTGCTACGACATTAGCCTTGCCAGGGTGATATAAGATATGATAATCATAGTCTTTCAATAGCTCCACCCATCATCTCTGTCTAAGATTCAAATTTATTTGCTTCATAATATATTAGAGACTTTTTTTATCCATGTAAATGTTATACTTCTCCCCATATAAATGGTGTCTCTAAATTTTTAGTGCAAACTAACTACCACCATCTCTAGATCATGGGTCAGATAATTCACTTTATGTCTCTTAAGTTGCCTCGATGTGAATGTAATAACCTTTTCATTTTGCATCATGACACATCTTAACCTAACTCTAGAGGCATCAAAGTAAATGAAAAATCCTCTCATACCTTCAAGTAACGACAATACTAATGCAGAGATATGATAATTTTTCAACTTTTGGAAGCTTTCTTCATATGTTTTATCCCATTTATGTTTAACTTGTTTTCAAGTAAGCCAGGTCAATGGAGCAACTACTCATGAAAATTCTTTACTACTCATGAAAAGTCTTTCATGAACTGATGGTAATAACCCACTGTTCCCAAGAAACTCCTTACTTTTGTGACTGTCATAGGTCTAGGCCAATTTGCTACTGCTTCTACCTTCTTGGGATCTACTTGGATTCCTTCCTTGCTTACCATGTGGCCAAGAAAGCATAGGCGGTCTAACTAGAATTCACATTTTGATAGTTTAACATAGAGTTGATGCTCCCTCAAAGTTTGCAGTACAATCCTCAAAGTGCTCTTCATGCTCTTATTTAGTTTTTGAGTACACTAAGATATCATCTATGAACACTATCATGAATTTACCCAAGTAAGGTTTGAATATACAATTCATTAGGTCCATGAAAGTAGCAAGTGCTTTGGTCAAGCCAAAAGGTAAGACAGTAAATTCATAGTGCTCGTATCTAGTTTTGAAAGCCATCCTGCAAATATTCTCACAATAGATTTTCAATTGATGATAGCTTGATAGGAGATTAATCTTCAAGAAATGGCTAGCTCCTTGCAATTGATCAAATAGATCATCAATCCTCTATAGTAGATATTTGTTCTTAATTGTCACTTTATTCAATTGTCTATAATCCATGCACAGCCCTAGCGATCCATCTTTTTTCTTAACGAATAACACTGATGCACCCTATGACTTGTCAAATAAATCTTGGAGCTAGATCTTCAGTTCCCTTAACTCAGAGGGTGCCATGTGATAATGAGGTATCGATATCGGCTGAATGCCTAGTAGAAGTTTAATAGAGAACTCAATCTCTCTATCAGGTGGCATTCCCAGTAATTGTCACATCCCATTTTTGGAGACATGACGGTCTTAGAACATGGGGAGACATAAAGTCACCCACGCCCGTAGAACCCATTCATGTATATCATAATCTTGCCTAAGATCATACCGAACCTCATGCATTAACTTAAAAAAATAAACTTTTATAAAGGAAAAACCTTAAGTTGCAAAAGCTAAAAATATACTTTAATACAAATCCATAGGAAAATAATAATAAGACTCTGAAAAAAGTCACCAACATAATATTCCAAAATAAAGTTCCCATAATAACTCCTAGAGCGTCTAAGGACTCAACATAGTATGGTATTATTATAACTTTGACAAGGGAATTTCCCAAGCAGAGTAGGCAGTTGAGCGATCACCTTGCCTCCTCATAATGCTCACTTGGAACCACACAAGGAAGAAGGGGTGAGATAGATGATCTCAATGAGTAAACAATAGGGCATATACAATAACACACTCATAGCTCATAACTTATAGTTCATGATTCATAGTTTGTAATTTAGAAAGGTTCGCAGAAATCACACTTATAACACATAACACATAGAGTGAAGGCTACTGCCATAATCACTCGAACACATAGAGGAGAGGTGGCATTAAACCAAATTTCAAATCCTATCACATAGAAAGGTGTGAAGCTTATCAGGCCCCACGACTAGAACCTTCCCTTCTAGCTGAGGTGGATACACTATCCCTATCCATTGGACTAAGACCATGTGCATAGGTTTCGATGATTACCCACATCAGCACAAGGACTTCTGCATAAAGGGCTAAAGGTATCGTAGCTAGAGCTAATGGTAATCACATATAACAATAACATTTAAGGCGATAATAACTTGTATCACAATAGCAATAGCAGTTTAACTTTTTGAACAAAAGATACAAGAATAGTGTAGTTCCAGAAAGAATACAAGTTAGGGCAATAATCACAAAGGAATTATCATTGGATAAACAAAAATGATTTTTGGACTAATTGTCCTTTGGCAACCCAAGCTTAATAAAGAAATCATAGAGTTTCATTTTAAAAATAGAGAAGAACTTGGGTTTCAAGAATATCAAGGTACACATATCATGATAGCTTATATTTGTAACAATATCATAATGTTTACTCACCTTGTGGTTCCTTTGCTCCTAGCACTCATAGCCCTTGAACCTCTAAAACTCCTCAAGTTCTAACATGATATTTAATTCAATACTTAGTACATATTTAATCATCATGCTATCCTATCTCATAACTACCCCATGCACAAATAACATTCGCATATACTTAAGTTGCACATAGATGTGCACTCATCACTTGCACATAACACGTTGACTTTAAAAGTCTTACCCATTTAGCCTTTCTAGGCTCATATGAAAACACATTATAAATCATACTAATACTTTTCTCAAGTCAAGCACAATGTCATGATCTTGATATCAATTCACTTTAACAATCATCTTAGTACACTTAATACTTCCACACATGTCAGCTTATTAATAATCTTTCAAGTGTCATGCCTATCTCTTATGCCCAATTAATTCAATTAATCTCCTCATCAATTCAAGACCATAAATTCATTACTAACTCATCATAAAACCTATTTACATATTACTCAATCACATTCACATTGCAATCGCAACATAAGGTTAAGATACCTTAAGTATACTAAATTGTCTCTAGTCTTGTGTAAAGTCATTCCTTCAACCAACATGCAATTTATCCATTTATTATTCATTCATACATGCCAATAATCATTAAAATATATTACATAAAAATTATAGACACTAGGATAAGAATCCCAATGTGGGTCGAATGCCCCATAAAAGAGAAAACTGAATTTTCTTACTTCTCGCACTTTCCGTCTATTACAGTAATATGTAGAAACATAGTTTGAACCAAGATTTTTCATGTAATCAAAATAAAAATCATTGTGGAACATGAACATGTAGGAATTGGCACATATATAGATCCATATGCTTAAAAATTTCCAACTTTAGGTTTTAGGATGAAAAACCATGAGTTTTCTTTTCTGGTACTTTCTGATTATTACAGCAATATGTAAACATGTGGTTTAAATTATTATTTTTCATCCAATCACAATAAATATCAGTTTAGAACATCAATACACACAAATTGGCAACCATAGGTATTTCTCATGCATGAAAATTCTAAGTTTAGGGTATAGAGTGAAAATCATGAGTTTTTCTTACTTTTCGCGCTTTCCGTTCATTACTATAATACGTAAACACATGAATCATTAGTTCCTATCCAAACTTAACAACTATCAATCTAAAATTCCACCATACACAAATCAGCAGCCATATCAATATAAAACCATGATATTTTCAAACTTTTAAATTCTAGAACGAAAACCTTGAATTTTCTTGTTTTCCAAAACTTTTCAGTCATTACAGTAATATGCAAAAATATGTTTTAATTTGATATTTTTCATCTAAACATATCAAAAATCTATTTATAAAATAAATATGTAGGAATCTCCCCCCTAGTAGTGTTTATGCATGAAATTTTGATTTTGAGTTGAAAGATTCACCTTTAGAAAAATCACGTAGAAAGGTTGGTATTTTGGTAGAAAATTTGATTTCTCTCTCAAGAATTTATCTAGGCCAAATTTTATTAATCAAAATAAGTAAATATTCAGTTCAAAATAATTTTCCCATGATTAGTTTCATAAGAATCCAATAATAAATTGAAAGGAAAAGAAAAACTTGCGAAACGGTTGTGAAATCACAAAATTTAAAAGTATTTTTTGAATTTCAGTAGAGAGAATAATTTTGAGAGAATTGTTCTGCCAAAATAATGAAATAACATAATGGTGGCTGCTGAAATGAAGGGCTGGCTGAATTTTCATAATATATAAGTAGAGTTTTGGACAATTTCTAAGATTACCCTTAATGAGCTAGGTTAGGAGTATTTTGGTGTAGTGGGCGTTTAGGTATTTGGGCTTTTTATTTAATTTATGGGCTGATTATAGGTAATTCAAAATAAAATATTTTTTTATTATTTTCATTAAAATTTCCCCAAAAATATTTATTTAAAAATATTTTAAAAATGCTCATAAAAATTATTTTATACTTAAAAATCACTTTGTGCATGAAAATTCAATTTATGTGAAATAAATATTTTTATGCTGATGCATTTCATATAAATCACTTATTTCACCATAATAATTTGTATTATGCATATTAGAATTAATCTAACATGTTACATACTCATTAATCACATAACTCATAAATTTCCATAAAAACACACACTTAGACTTAATAGCTCTAAATTCAAGTAAATGGTCATGAAAACTCCTAGGGTAGGTGTGGGTTGTTACAATAATTCTTTAGGAAACACATCAAGAAAATCTTCAATCACCGGTATCTACTTAACGCTCTTGGGACTCTTCTCTACATCTACCACATGAGTTAAAAATGCTTGGCAACCCTTTCTAAGTAACCTTTTTGCTCTAATAGCAGAAATGAAGTTCATGGACAAGTCACTTCTATCGCCCTAATAGCCTTGATTGAGATTTATCCAAATCATCTTTACCTTGAACATTAAGGCTGGACATATAGCCTTGATTACAATTTACCTAAATCATCTTTATCTCTAACATTAAGGTTAGATAGATAGCCTTGATTGAGATTTACCCAAATCATCTTTACCTTGAATATTAAGGCTGGATAGATAGCCTTGATTAAGATTTACCCAAATCATCTTTACCTCGAACATTAAGGCCTGACAGATAGTTTTGATTGAGATTTACATAAACCTTCTTTATCTCCAATATTAAGGCTGGACAGATAGCCTTAATTGAGATCTACCCCAGATCATCTTTATCTCCAACATTAAGGCTAAACAGATAGCCTTGATTAAGATTTACCCTAAATCATCTTTACCGCCAACATTAAGGCCAGACAAATAGCCTTGATTGAAATTCACCAAATCATCTTTACTTCTAACATTAGGGCTGAACATATAACCTTAATTGAAATTCACCAAGACCATTCTCGCATTCAATATTAAGGTTGGACAGATAGCCTTGATTGAGATTCACTCAAATCATCTTAACCCTTGCCCACTAATCAACTAGCATGACTGATGTACTAGCTCTGCGTAGTACACTAAACTTAGTAGATGTTATGCTATGGTCAAATGATGAGAGTAAAAATTAAAGGTTCACAGCTAGCAAGTAAGACATGAGGCTACAAAGCTTACTACATCCTTTTCAACCCAAACCACCAGTAATACTTTTTCATATTATGGTACATCTTTATAGCCCTAGGATGAATGCTATAGGGAGTTTGATGCGCTTCTTTCAGAGTCCTCTCTCTCAATCCTTCTACATCCAATACACATAATTGATCACAATAATAAAGTACCTGCCACTTCACTTAAAATTCAAGAACTTGTCCCATCTTCACATCTTCTTTAATCTTCACTAACTGGGGATCTCAATCTTGTAAAGAATTTATCTCATTAATGAATTTTAGCTTCAGTTGAAAGTTAGCTTGTAACACTTAGGATTCCTTTGCTTCTAATTGCAACCCTTCATTGAACAATTCTTTTAATTCCTTTACAATTGGTCTTCTCTATGCTGGTATATAAGAAAGGCTACCCATAGATTTGCAACTTAGTGCATCTATTATGATGTTAGCCTTGTCAGGGTGATACAACATTTGACAATCATAGTCTTTCAACAGCTTTACCCATCGTCTCTATCTAATATTCAAATCTCTCTGCTTCATAATATACTGGAGGCTTTTATGATCCGTGTAGATGTCACAAAGAGAAAGATATTGTTTCTTCTTCTTTAAGACAAAGAGTTGCAAAAAGGGAGAAAGAGAGAGTAAGCCATAAGAGATTTTGATTTTAGAAAGAAAGAGGACTGGGAAGAAGTGAGAACGACGGGTTTGATTTTGTTTTTTTTTTTTTCATTTTGTTTAATTTTAATTTTTTTATTTAATTGTTTTTAATAGGTGGTTAAGAAAATGGGAAGGTAACGTGGAAGGTAAGGGTAAAGCAAGTAAAATGGACGCTGACGTGGCTTTATTTGAATTAAAAAATGCTTACGTGGCAAGTCTACAACAGCAGTCTATTAGTTTTAACTAGAAAACTTGATAGAAGGACTTTAAAGTGCATTCATATTGAAGTTTATGAATTTTTAAGAAAGAAAATTGAATTGGAGAACCATAATATGTGTAAGCTTAAGTTCAAGGATCATAGATAAAATTAACTCCTTATTTTATTTTTATCGCGAAAAAAATCTTAACTTTTCATCATTTATACTCAATTTTAATATAAGATATTCAAACTATATATACATTCACCATATATATTTTGAATTTTAATTCATATCCAACAAGATAAAAAAGAAATCATCAAAACCTTTTTTTAATTTTATTTTCTTGTTAATTTTTTAGAAGGGATTTAAATTCTTAATTGAGTTATATTTTTCTATTTGACTTATTATAGTCCATTCATTAAATAACAATTAAACAATTAAAATAAAAAAAATATAACTATAATCTACCAATCACCTATAATTTTATTTGATAATAGTTATTGAATACTAATAATTTCACTTTCGAGCATTTTAAATTTTGTATTTTTATAAAATTGAAATTTCAATTTTACTAATAAAATTTTGATTTTGTTCTGCATTGTTTACACATGTAATTAAATTTAGAAAAATATGGTCTTATTATAAATATAATGGAGAAGAACAAAACAAAGAATATAGAGAAGAGCATAGTTTTTTTAGATTTTTCATTCAATAGTATTAGGCCCTTTATATAGAGTACACAAGATAAAGAAATAGGAAGTTTTTCTAATAAGGAAAATACAATCAATACTAATATGGAAATTAGAGTATTCATATATATGAAAAGACATCAATCAAATCCTATAATATATCATAACACTCCCCCTTGATGTCTTTTACAAAGAATATGCCTAGTCAAAAATCTTACTAAGGAAAAACCCTATGGGAAAAAATCTTAGTGAAGGAAAAATAGTACATTATTCTTGTAAGATTTACGCCATACCACTACCTTGTTAAAAACCTTGCCAGGAAAATCCAATGGGACGAAACCTAGGCTAAGAGAAAAAGAGTACATTACACTAAAATCTTTCCCTTATGAAAATATGATTTCTATCAAATATCTCTTGGTCGACACATGCCAATTTTGTTGACTAGCCTTTCAAATGTGGTTGTAGAGAGTGCCTTTGTAAACAAATCTGCTAAGTTGTCAAACCGTATACTAATGATGTTTAAGTAATATCCACATATAATAATTTATTTATAGTACTCTCTTAAGATATTACTTGCGCCATGGATATGCCTCATTAAAAATCTTACTAGAAAAACCCAATGGGAAAAAACATAGCTAAGGAAAAGAGTACATTTCATGCGCTATTTTATCATTGCACATATTGCCTCATTAAAACCTTTGTCCAAGAAAACCCTATGGGACAAAAACTTGACTAAAGAAAAAGAGTACAATCATATACTAATTTGCTCCCCCCTGATGAAGACAGATTTTAACACAGCGTATACTAATTGATGAAACAATGCCATTTAAATACCACACTAGGTAAAGACTTAAATTGTCACTCAAATGAATTTGGTGGATATCTCTTCTACAACTCATGTATATATAAGAATTTGGGTGAAGTTTATATGTTTACTTCATCACCCTTGATAAACCCACCTTTAATTTGTGTAACGCAAATTGGATTATTTTCAAAATATAATGGGAGTATTTTTAGTGAGGTATTTCAGGACCATAAAAACCTTTATAAAATTGCAGTACTACCATAAGTGAATACATAACCAGTCTAAGATCTACCATTATGGATATTAAGCAAATAACCAATATTCACATATAAACCAATGTCAAATATGAATCATAATATTAATAGTATATTAAAGATAACTTTTTATACCACTCTAATATCTCTTAGTATGTGCAGAGCTATACCTAGTTAAGAATTTTTCTTACAAATGCAATTTCAGGCTTGATGTAATTTACAATATACATGAGTGCCCCTATAGCACTTATATATGGTACTTCAAGACCAAATAGCTCTTTATTATCTTATTTAGGTCTAAAAGGGTTTCTCTTCACTTCAGATGAGAGGACCACTGCTGATATGTTTAAGGGAAAAGATTTATCACACAAAATTATTTAAATATATTTTCCACATAAGTAAACTGGTGTATTAGGACTCCTCGGTTTGCAGGCCGATGTAAAATTTCATTTCCTTTATCTCGAACTCACTCTTCAAATATTCAAATAGAAACAAACTTCTTTGAGTTCGTTAGGAGTCACAATGATATTTAAATCATCAATATATACTGCAATAACATTTACCATTCTATGGTCTTTTATGAATAAAAATGGACATAGTATATTATTCACATATCTTTACTTCAATAAGAATTTACTCAACAATTATACTACATGTCCATATTGCTTTAATCCACACATGGATTTTTGCAATTTGATAAAATATATGTCACATGTTTAATGTGCATTCATTTCTGATATCTTTAGTCCTTCTGGGACTCTCATATAAATATTATTAATTTTAATTTTCATAAGGCATATAATAAGCCTTTCTTTAACTGCCATACTAATTAAGTATCAAAACATGATCATTTCCATAATAAGAGAATTATTTTTCTCATAGTTAATGATAAAATGAGTCTAGCTCTACTTTAATTATCTCATTCCATGATGATCAATCACATTTATGCTGATATTCAGTTATACTTATAGAATCTATATCCAGATTTTCTCTTGAAACAACAAGAGCACCTGTTGAGTCAAATTCATCATTGAATTTATATCAACTCTTTCTCTAATTCATCATTGAATTTATATCAACTCTTTCTCTTATATCATAAAAATAATTGAGATCTCATAGTTTTCATTTATATAATCATGAACTCCATAAGTTATATATGGAGGATCTAATTGTTCTGTTATCTCAGTTTGTGTCTTATAATTGGCTATAGCTCTTTGGCTGAGATCTTACTCTTCAAGAGATTTTATGAGTGACGCTGCTTTTTTTTTCCGCGGATTTTTATCTTTAGTTTCAATTTACATAGTGAGATTGATTGATTTTCTATTTGCAATTGGAATCACAGTTGGGGTATTAGCAGCTGTAATATGAGACTTTCTCACTCTTTTATTATCTATAAATGCATTTGGCAGTTAAGTTGCAATTTGTTGCAACTATGTTATTTTGTGAAATTCTAGTTCACTCTAACTTGTATGTGGATCAAAATTATTTAATAAATTTCATGACATTCTTTAGCACTATAGGTACTTTTCCTCCCCCTAATGTCAAGAAATGTGCCTCATCAAAATAAATTCTTAGTCTCTTTTATAGACCCATTTTCACACATTGAGATAGTGATACTAATATATTCATGGCACAACTAAAAATTTGCGACTCATGTCCTTGTACAAGTTTCAAAGAAGAGTATGTATCATATACATAATGGCATTCATGCCAAACTTTCAAGGTTTAATTATTGAACTATAAGTTTAATGCTTGAACTGCAGGTTCAATGCAGTATGTTGTGCATATATACTAGGGAATAAACAATAATGAAATAAATCATTATAATGCACAACTTGTAAAATCTTTATAAATTACTCTTTTAGAGAGTTTACATAAAATCAAAAATATTGAGTTGTGTCCTCTATATGAGTTGTTACTTTTTCAGAGTTTTTATGATCTACAAAATAATTTAGAGCATTCACTTCAGGAATGCAATTGTACTAGTGGGCATTGTTTGATAATTTCTCATTAGCAATTATTCTTTGCAACCATTAGGAGACAAATAATATTTGTAAATTTTCACTTTTTATACTGTTACTACAAAAGCATACAGTATATCATAATATCTTTCACAAAGATAAAAACATATTTGTAAGAAACAACTCAATATAAATCATTTAAAATCAATGCAAAAATACTTAATAAATAATTCACCAAACTTTAAACTAGTGTTTAAATTAAAAACATAAATCAAACTAAGGTAACTAAAGGAAACACATAATTTTAGGCATTTAAATTGCCATCACCAGTCAAATGAGTAATTTTTCCTTTAGGATTCTCAAAGAAATCCGACACATCTAAATATTTGATCTCAATAGAGTCATCACCAAAATCATCATCATTTTTTGCCAAATTTGCTTCTATATTTTTGTCTTTCTTTTTCAAGGACTATTGATAGAAATCAACAAGTTGCTTTGGTGTATGACAGTGATGAGACCAATGCCCTTTCATGTCACATCGATAGCATTGATTTTCTGTATTTTGCTTTGATCCATTATTCTCTTTCTCTTCATGATTCTTCCACTTCTGGTGGAAAGATGCATTATTATTTCTATGATCGCCACGATTGCTATTATTATGATTTTGGCCATAACCTCGACCATGTTCTCGACCACGATTATATTTTTGTCTTCTTCCTCGTCCAATATTATTATATGTTGTCTCATTCACTTCAGGGAATGGAGTAGAACCTGTTGGACGAGTTTCATGATTTTTCAATAAGAGCTCATTATTTTGCTCAGCAACAAGAAGACATGAAATTAATTCAGAATATTTCTTAAAACTTTTTTCTCGA
>CANTUT010001442.1:0-208660 GCA_947687605.1 Reutealis trisperma
TTCCCTTTTCAATTCCAATTTTAAAATCTAAATCTGAAAAGATCTAATTTTTTGTTAATTAAAATTTGACCTAATTAACCAATCACTAAGTCCTGAAAATTAATCAAAACATGATAATAAAAGCAATGACTTAAAAACCCCTCTTTCGCAAGAAGGGAGAACTGTGTGGGGTTTGATTCCCTTTTAAAGGGATACGCAGGCTTGCCGTCTTTATGGCATTCAACTCCGCTAAAATTAACAACTTCTTCTCTCTATCACCTTTTTCACATAGTTTAGGATTGAAATTGCTTTTCTTAAATAAAAGTTGAAACTTTAGTTCTTTTCATTTGTTAGATTATATTTGGGGAATGTGTGCTTTTCCTAGAACTCATAAGGGTTAGAGGAAAGATCCCCAGATTTTGATATTTTAACTTGTAATAGCTTTAAGTAGTTTTTCTTTATTTTTCGTATTTTATAATTGTCATTATCTCATATTCGCCATGTATTGTACAAATAATATATGTTTCATAAATCATATTATATCTGTTCATGCATACATAAAAACTTTTTTTTAAAAGCTATTTTGTACTTAAGCCAAACTAATTTTTTGTATTGTTTTAACCAAAACCTAGTTCCCGAGCCCTCTTTGGTCATTTGAAGACTAGTGCTTTTCCTTGGGGTAAATTTTATAATTTTGGAGTCAATCAAATTGGATTTTTCCTTTAATTTTCCCAACTAAAATAAACAAAATTAAAGTGGTTACTCCTTTTGCAAATTACAACTTATAAAATACAATTTTTTGAACTCATAGCAAGTTCCAATCGTGATGTTTCTCCCAAATAGGCATTTTCAATTTCCTTTTACCGGATCAAACCGGTGCTCGGGCGAGGCCTTATAGTTGGTGACTCAATTGGAGACTTCAAAATCTTTTTCAAAATGAAATATGAAAGTGGACTACTCTTAGTAAAACAAGAAGTTTGGCTTTTATTACAAAATGACTTTTTTCATGCATCATTACATTGGGCTACTTGTCCAAAACCTTAGTTTCTTAGGAAAACAAAGGATAGAAAGTAACATCGAGTGGGCAATCCTCCTTAGGTCTATTCACTGATAGTGAAATCATCCACCTCGTGACGAATCCTTTGATCATTTCAAAGGTGTAACGAGTATGCACGTACTGTTGGATCCACGCGAGGCTCATTGACTGACATATGGTTAGGTATATCGATGCTCTAGTGTGATAGGTACCTTGTACAAAGCCACCCTTACCCTTTCATGTAATGAACCTAGATCCTGACCTTAGGTTATATGTACCATAATCTTTGCACTCTCATGAAATGTTTTCCTCATGCATATCATGCATCCATATTGTATAAGTAAAATATGCATTTATCTCAAGTCTAGATCGAACCTTGAACTGAAGAAGGGTCAAACATTCTTACCTCCTTTCAAACACCTCCCCCATAAATATTCTCAGCTCTATCCCATTCACCTTTGCCCCCACAAACCTTAAGCCATCACCCTAAACCCTATCCCATAAACCTTAAGCCATCACCCTAAACCCTATCCCATAAACCATAAGTCATCACCCTAAACCTTACCCCGTTACCTTAGCCTTTAACCTAAACACCAATACCCTAGCCCTAAACCTAAATCCTCATTTCCCTAGCCTTGGCCTCAAAACACCTTTAACCTTAAGCATTGTCACCTTAACCTTTCCCAAAATGTCCTTACCCTAAACTTTAATCTAAAAAAAAAAAAAAATCTTTGCCCTCCTTTGCCAACCTAGCCATAAGACACCATCATTTATAAGCCCAACATCCTTGGCCCATTACCTTCCAGACCAATCCATTACCCCCAGATTGACAAACGCCTATAAACCTACCCTAAGCCCAATACCTTTGGCTCAACACACTACCCTTAGCCCAACACGCTACCATAAGCCCAATACCTTTGGCCCAACGCAATACCCTAAACCCAATACCTTTGGCCCAACACACTACCTTAAGCCCAATACCTTTGGCCCCAGCACAATACCTTAAGCCCAATACCTTTGGCCCAATACACTATCTTAAGTCCAATACATAGGAAATCATTAAAAGCCTAAATGCAGTCAGCTTACAACATCAATGGGAGACTTTTTCCTTAAAGTTTGCATGCCCATCTCATTGCTTCTTTTCCAAGCACTTACCTTTTTCTTTGACTTGGTTTTAAAGGTACTAATGGTAAGCCTGATTGACATAGAAGTTTTAACCAACCTACTCAAGAGGCAAGAAGAGAACCTTCAAACTATTCTCATCTCTGCCCTAGACGCTCAATGAGCCAATTTCAATCAGGTTTTAGCTAGCCAACAATCTAGTTTTAATAATGCCCTAATCCATCTTACTTCTGCTTTCACTAATGCTTTGAGTTTTTAACGCCAACTTATCATCGATGAAGTGAGAGGAATGTTGAACCAAGCTAAGCCCATCAATGCTGCACCTACCATTGATATGACCTATAATTTTACATCCTCAATCTCAAACACCAATGCCATTCTAGCCTCAACCATGCCATCAGTGTTAGATACTAACCTTGCCTCTTTTTTGAATCCTTTTCAAAGCAAGAAAAATCCCACCTCTTCTACTATCAAAAGACCTTTAAGCCTCAATATTGATGCACTAGAGCAAACCCTCATAATGGAAAAAAGGTGCAAGAAGAGCAATACCTCCACTCCCTTTACCTCTACTGAATGGAAGGATATGGACACCTACACTCTCCTTGTTGATGTCAAGCGAGAGAGTGTAGAGGTAGCTGGCATGACTAGTAGGCGACCCTTGAAATCTCAACAAAGGGCTTTCATAGATTTGGGAGTTCCATTAGCAGCAGTTTATAAGAAGGCTTTGAAGGAAAGAATGGTAAAACCCCTGGAACCAAGAGTCCCTCCTAATCCCTTACCAAAAAGCTACCACCCCAGTGAGTATTATAAATATCATCAAGGAGTGGGGCACCAAGTCAATGCATGTAAAGCTTTGAAACATAGAGTCTAGGATCTGATCGATAGTGGAGATATCATCCCCCTAAAGCAAGACCCATGACCTTAATTCAACCTTGAGTGGCATAACATGGAGGAGTTCAAGCCTAGCTAATCTGACCTGTCTAAGGTTGAATTCTAAGTCTGAGTTTAAGTCTGAGCCTAAGCCTAAAAGTCTAAGTCTAAGTCTGTCATTTTATTTTATTTTATCAACCATATTAGTCCCTTTTTCTTTTGTTATTTTATAATAAAGTTTCCTTTATAGTAATGCATATATGTTTTCTTTTAATTATTTATGCATTAACTTTCTTTTCTTCCTTGATTGAGTCTGATATGCATGAGCTTAAAAAAAAAAAAAAAGAAGAAGAAAAGAAAATGAAGAAAAAAGGGGTAAAGATTAAATCCACCATAATTAGCATAGATCAAAATGTGGGGTGTCCTCATTCTCTCGAATCAATAAATGCTTCACAAGCTCTTAACCCAAGAAGGACATCTCATCAAATAGTTGAAGCACAAGAAGCAAGTAACTGTAATTACCTATTGCACAATTGGGTAATCAAATGATGCACATCAACAAGGGGCAACAAGTTCAAAGAAGACCTCTGTCAAACCTAGAATTCAAAGATCAGAGCCTCTCGACATGAAGAAAAATAGCAAATCATGGTGGAATGCTTTCTCCCAAATTTCATTAATCTAAGCTCGTTAAGTTAAAAATTTGAAAGGGCAGTTTAAACAAAAGTTAGAGCTAAAAAGAAAAAAAAAAAAAGGAGAGAGAGAGAGAGAAAGAGAGAAAGCTCATCCAAGTCACCTTCCCTCATGTCCAAAGTTGTTAAATTATCAATCTGTTTGGTCTCATGTCTCCATAGTCATCATTCCTCATCAAAGGCTCATTCCTTAAAGTTATGCTGTCTTCTATGCCCTTATCTTACAATGGGGCCATGTCTTCCCAGAACGTCATTATTTGTTGTTAGTCCATCCCATCACTTAGTTCAAAGAGTTAATACATATTTCTAGTCCATCACATCCCTATCTCTCATTTGGGACCATGATCCCCAAGTTCTCTTCCTCCATTAGCCCTTTAGCCATTACTAAGGGCTCTTTGTTTTAGCCAGTGCAGTAAGTGTGTCATCAAGTCAAACCAATTAAGTGCCACTTTAAGAGCCTCTTCAATCTCAAACAACCAGAAAAGCTTGATTCTCTCTTTTTCATGATTTATGCTACAAAAAGCAAAACCATACAACCTCCATGATTCTTTTCAGAAGTTTTAGCTTACCTTCAAACCATTCCCGAACTTTTCCATCCCAAGCCTCATTTGCAAATCATACCACCATTTCAAGCTCATCACGTACCACCCTTTTTTTTTTTGGCAAAATCCCATCATGGGCAGAACCAAAAATCCGAAGTCTCTCAAGACTCATCATCTTTTAATTCAGTTTCCTTGATAAAACTAGAACTCGAGGCATATCTCCCAAAGCCTATAATCCTCAAGTTGATTAAGAAGGATTTGAACTAGTCAAGGCCTATCTCATGCCTTTTTGGCAAATATCTCATGATCTTTAAAATATTAAATTGGTAAAACACATAATCCTTGAGAATCAAAGCCTCTTAAAGCCTGCAAACCATTTTGATGCAACCATGTTAAAGGGTAAACCCTTATCCATGAGCCTATGGTATCATTGTGACCAAAACCTGTAGCACCATACCTGAGCCAAAGCCAGCCATCCAAAGCACCCTCATAGAAAAATTATCCTCAACACCTAGAAGCCTTCACCTTGAAGCCCAAATCTAGAAGCTTTCACCATGAAGCCCAAAACTAAAAGCTTTCGCCATAAAGCCTAAATCTAGAAGCCTTCACCATGAAGCCCAAACTAAGAAGTCTTCGCCATGAAATCTAAACCAAGAAGCCTTCACCATGAAGTCCACTCCTAAAAGGCCTTCATTTATGAAGCCCATGATCTCTTCTAAGGCAAAATCTAACTGAGCCTTCCAAATTGATTGCCTAGCCTGACCTTTTCCTCTATGCCAAGATTAGCCTCCTAGGTCTAGCATCTTAACCTGATCTCTTTGACAAAATCTTATAACAAAATTTGGCCAAGCCTTTCGAATGAACTCACCAAAAGGCCATAACTTGACCGAGCATCTAATATGATCTCTCACAAAGCCAAACCAGGCTAAGCTTCCAAATGAACCTAGCCGAACCTGACTCAACCTTCTAAGATAATCCTCTCATTCAAAACAAATCTCCCCTAAAGCTAAAACTAGAAGGCCATAATTGACCAAGCCATTTGCCAGACCTGACCTTCCCCAAAACTAGACCTGATCTAAACCTTATCATCTCAAAGGACTTTACCCCCCTATTTAAGCTTTCTAATTCAATCTTAAGCCAAACATTATTGTAAACTGAACACACCTAATCCCTGCCCGACCTCTTCAAGCCATACTTGGTTTTACCTGCCAAAGTGACTTTAACAATAATCATTGACCAACTAGCCTCATACCTAACATGCCCATTTCACCTTTAAGTTAGCCGATTAGCCAAAAAAACCAAATCGCTTTCCTTTATCATCCTAAATGAGGGCACCTCCCTTCCAAATATTAATCTTTCTAAAGTGGGGGCATCTTTCTCCCAGAAGCTTAGCACTCTCCTACCAAACTGACCCTTTATAGGTTTAAGGTATCTAATCATTGTATAGTTAGATGCATTTCACAATAGAATAAGTTGTAAGTCAAACTTTTGAATCAAAATGGATCATCTCTTTCCTACCAGATAGGGTCGTCATCATTCCTACTAGACAATAATATCAATTTTTAGGTCCTACCAAAAAGGACAACCTTAGGATTCATACCTTAAATCTAAATTAGGTATCTCTCTTAATCAGACTCATCCTAGGACAGCCTTAGGATCCATACCTTAAATCTAAATTAGGTATCTCTTTTAATCAGACTCATCCTAAGATAGCCTTAGGATTCATACCTTAAATCTAAATTTGGTATCTCTTTTAATCAAAGTCATCCTATGATAGCCTTAGGATCTATACCTTAAATATGAATTAGGTATCTCTTTTAATTGCACTCATCCTAGGATAGCCTTAGGATTCTATAATACCCAAGATTTTCATAGCTCATTAGATTATAATAATACTATAAAATATAAATTTTTATGAGTATAGTATCAATGATATAGTGATGGGATGAAAGAAACCCTTTATGGTGCTAAGTGCATGATTGTGTATCTTTATGAAGTGTGAATGTTCATGTATATTTTATTGAATTAATTTAAGGCAATATGTCTTAGTTTGAGTTTATTATGATATAGGAAGGTAGGATTTGAAATGCCAAGTGAAAGGAAAGGAAAAAAGTTACAAAAAATTTTTGAGTTCAGAAACATATACGGTGGGCTTGTTAATGGGCTTTGGACTCAATGCCCAAGCCCATAGAATGGCTAGCCCACCAAGGCTCAAATTTGGTGGGACTTAACTAAACTAAGGTTAGAATAAGTTAACTAAGGGTTAAGGTAAGGTTAAGTTAGGTTGGTCACCATTTTGGATGATAACCATCTTTGTTGACATTTGTCAACTTTAACACCTAAGCTAATCCCCTTTCCCATCACCATGTCCATATGCATTTTGGTGATTATAGAACTCATAATTATGGTGCCAAGTCACCATACACCTAAGGACAATCTTAACCATCCATCTTAGGCAAAAGTGTGACCATTGATCTTGTGAGAACCATTGATTTGATTTACATATAAAGTGAAAATGTGTAAATTCTTTTCATTTGTAACCTAGCATCAAAATCACATTCTCACCAAAGATTAAAATCTCTCAACTTGTTCTTCAACATAGGACCAAATTTAAAGCATTTCAAGGTAAGATTTTATGTTTAAGCGATTCTTTCCTTGTTCTAACATAAGAGTGATGGGTTGTTAGCATATATATACTTTTCTTTAGATTTCTATGGTTTGATTTTGATGGAGGGATTTAAGGGAAGACCAGTTTTGCATGTTAGATGAGGGAATATGAGGATGGGAGAAATTTGGGGTTTAATAAATGAGAAATAACAAAGAAAGCATGAGAAGATCAATGGGAGTTGGGTAGACACAGGTGACCACACTACTGGGGTTCCAGTCGAGTGATAAGGAAAATTTAGAAATTCATCCAGTATCCTCCTACGGGTGGAGACACAACTAAGGTTTCACCTATGGGCAATTATATTTTTGGCCATATTGAAATAGTTTGTCCTAGTGTTCATGACTTATTACTAAATTATCTTATTAAAATTTTTATGAATTTCCTCATTCATGATCCTATAATAAGATCATTGAGAATGCAATTAGATGTTAATGTTACATGTGTTTCCTTAATTATGTTATGAGGGATATTTAAAAGGTATTGAATTAGTTTATGACATGTGTAAGCAAGAGGTAAATGATATGAGACATTGATGAATGATATGTTTATATGAAATGGTTAGAGTTTGGTTAGAAAGTTAAAGGAATAGAAATTGATTTACATTGTTTGGATGTGTTTGTAGAATCAAAAGGCAAAGGCATTGCTCGGGATACCAAGGAGCCTTACTATAGTTTGCGTTAAGTTTATCGATATAGGAGCTAAGGAGTAAGAGGTGAGTACTTAATAATATTTTGCAACTTGTACTTTAAATATAAGCATAAATGTTATTTCCAAATTTGAAATGCATTGCAATTCTTTGGCAAGCATTATCTGCTTTATCGATTATTGAGGCAAAGTAAATCAAATATTCCTTTATGGCATTTGGCTAAGTGAGCCTATATTGCTTGATCTTATAATATGATCAATGATGAGAAACTAATTATTATTGATATATTATCCATTGAATCATTTCATGGATAGAAAGGAAAAACATTATAATGATACCATGATAAGTAGAATACCCCTATGATGTGGGGCAATACATCAGACATTGTGCTCAATGGTAATGGACCCACGGATAGGGTAAAGAATATCCAAACCTTAGCTGGAAAGGGTTTAAAGTCCTCAGTACGTATGGCCTAATCAGTTGTACATGTGACGAGGTATATGGGAGTGAGCAAGGCATATACCACCACTCGATTGATAATGGGGGAAACATACCTTTTCCAAGAAAGGAATTGTTCTGCTAAAGATGCAATATCTATTATATATATGGGAGAAATTGTTCCATAAGAATAATTTCTAACCCACTTTTCTTTATTGCTATAAGGAATCACCTTTGAGCATACACCATTGTTTAGTCTTTAAGATATTATTTTGTACTCATTGAGCTTTTTCTCATCCTATAGTTGTTTATTTTCAGGACCAATTGATAGATCAGTAAGGTAAATTCCAAGTTCTACGTCTTCGCTTGGAAATCGCATTGCTACTTTTGGTATTATGTTGTATATACTATGTTGTATTTTGGAAGTTTCACTCTAGAGCTACATGGATTGTTAAGGTTTGTAATAATGATATAATTTAGAATATTCTTAGTATATGTGTGGTTTGGTATTATTTTATTTTAACCTAAGCGCTTGAGCAGTATATGAACGAGTTGTAATTAAAATACTGGAAAATGGAGTTCAAAAGCAATAAGCATGAAAAAGGATTCAAAATGGTAATGTTTATCTTCTAGATGAGTGATATGGTAATTGGTGATAAGGAATTGTTATTTTGGTTCTGATCTTAGGATAAGGGTAGCATGGTTTTCTTTGAAAATTAATAACTTATAAGAGGGTTCTATAGGTTTAGGTGACCTTATGTCTCCCTATGTCCTAGGACAGTCATGGCTCAAAGATGGGTCATGACAAAGGTGGTATCAGAGCGAAGGTTTAGATCTTTATACTTATTTTGAGTTATAAGTTAAACCATGGAGCATAGGATTCATTGTTATCAATAAAGTACCTTGTTAGGTCAAATCTGCGTTAACGTTATGCATTAAGTTATCATCCTTCTGTGATATTTGTAAGATTTTATATGTTGTTATTACATAATATTACTGAGTTGTGAAATGTTATTTGTGACTGGTAATGTGTAGATGTTGAGGATTTGTAATCCTAATAAGGAAAGGGATGTATATGATGCAGCCTCAGTTGTTTATCCTGACTCAGAGGAGACTAATATGGAGGAGGATCCTAATCCTATTTGGGTAGCTAGGATGAAGGCTAGGAATGAAGAGATTATGGCAGAGCTACACATGTTATGGGATGAGGTACTTAATCTGAGAAGGATAGTGAGGGACTTGAAGTGCGAACTAGCAAAGGTTAGTAATACGTATAGGAATCTGGAGGCAGACCCAATTCCACCTATTAGGGATTTGATGCCGGGATTTCCCGAGCATTTATGTGCTGCATGTGGGAGATTTGACCACTACGAGGAGAGGTGTTCTGTGAGGAGACATTTGTTATCCTCATCTATAATGTCTACAGGTCATAGGCAGGTGGGGCAGGGAGAGGGAGAGGCCTCCAATGATGAGAGGGACTCTAAGGATTAGTGAGATAGATCATGGATGAGTATACCATGTTCACATTTTGGGTATGGTATGGTTTATATGTATAAAAACAATATGGATGATCTAAAAATTAGGATGACTAACGAATGTTATACTATGTAGACCTTATACATAGGTGTGTAAGTTGAAAAATAAAGGAATAACAATGAGTATATTATAATGTTTATATGGAAATGGTTATGTGTGATAATGATTTGGTTTTATAGATTGCATGCAATGGCTAAATGGTATAGGTATGAAAAATTACATATGTTGAATATCAAATTATGATGTGTGAATGACACTGTGTATGTTGTTTTCAGCATAGATGCTACCCTATGGAATTGCTTGGCTAGAGGGACAGGGGTCCCAAGAAGCTGATAGCAGTATTCAAGATGTAACATCTAATGCTGCTTATGTTCGAAATACCAATTGAGAATCTTTCCAATCAGGGCAGCGTACTGCAAGTGGTGGAGAATGAGGACCACCAGGGGATATGGAAGCATTACGATAAGAATATGAAGCGATGAGACAGGAACTTTTAGAATTAAGGCGTCTGTGTTAGGAAGTTCCACCATTACCTATGGTGCCACTTACACCATAAGTGGATGACGTACCTCCCATCTTACCATGAGCACTACGTAAAGGCGAATGTTACTGGGAGAAGGAGTTACGGTATATGATCTAAAAAAGTTCAAACCGCCGAAATTTTTAGGGGAAAAAGGGGAGGATCCCCTGAAATTTTTAGGGGAAATGGACAAGATAGCCTAGAGGATGACATGCTCTGATGAGAAATTGATAGAGTTGATAGGAGTTCAACTTTAGAGTGATGCATGGGGTTGGTGTCAAAGGAATATTGAAGAGTAATTGTATGGAGATGATCCACCTACTTGGGAAGAGTTCAAACAAGAGTTGAATGAATTTCTGTCTGAAGGGGAGAGACAGAATTGTGCACTTCAGTTTGAACAATTGAAGCATAGGCATGGGATGTCAGTATCAGAGTATGCCTGGGAGTTCAAAAGGTTGAGTAAGTATGCTACTCATATCGTGCCAACGGAAGCAAGTAAAGTTGACCGATTCCATTGAGGATTGGTAGCTCTGTAATATCATGTCCTGGTGGCCACTAAGTTTCCCACTATGGCCAAATTGATTGACAAGGCTAAGCTTATGGAGGCGAGACACAAGGCAAAAAAAGCAAAACGGATGGAAAGGGATAAAAAACAGAAGAATAAGAGTAGGGGATCGGATAATCAGCAACGAAGTAGTTTTGGTCAGAATAGGGATCCATAGTAGACTTTCACTGTTTCCACCCCTTTCTAGCCATGAGGAAATGGACAAAATCAATTCTAGGCTAGTAATGGTTTGGTGGCATCTACGCTGAGTAATAAGAGCAATTTAGCTATCCTCATATGTGTTTTATGTGAAAGGCCGCATAAGGGAGGATGTAGGAGAGCCTCAGGAGCATGTTTGAAATGTGGTCAGATGGGGCATTTCATTAAAGATTGTCCACAGACGGTCAATCAAAGAGCAATGACAGTAGTGTCACAACCTACCGTACAGATGTATCGACCTGAAGACTATAGCCAGAGAGGGCGAGGGAGAGGACTAAGGCAATCCTCGAGTAATGTCAAAGCTATGGCGAGCAGGGGTCAAGAGAGAGTATAAGCCCTCAATCAACAAGAAGCAGGAGCTTCGAATAATGTTGTTACAAGTACTGTTTTTATTTAGTCTGTAAGTGCTAGTTTCTTGTTTGATTCGGGTGTGACACACTCTTTTATTTCACCTTATTTTGCTAGGAAATTAGGAAAGGATAAGGAGTTATGCATGAACCTTTGATTATAAGCACACCACTAGGAAATGACGTGATAGTAGACTAAATGTACATAGACTGTATTGTTGAAATTGAGGGTAGAAAACTTCTTATGGATTTGATTGAACTAGAAATATTAGGATTTGATATCATTTTGGGTATGGATTGGTTATCCAGGCATAATGCCAGTTTAGACTGTCAGGGAAAAAGAATTGATTTTAAAGGAGAATATAGGCTTCAGGGGAATCAAAATAATTTTCCTATGAATCTTATTTCGGCCGTATGAGCAAAAAGGATGCTAAGGAAGGAATGCCAAGCATTTTTGGCACAAGTAGTAGATGTTAATAAGAGGGTAGTGATCTTAAGAAGATACCTATTGTAGAGGATTTTCCTGATATTTTTCCTCAAGATTTGCCAAGAATGTCATTGGATAGGGAAGTTGAGTTTTCGATTGAGCTTCTACATGGAACTCAACCGATATCAATAACACCTTACCGGATGGCATCTTCAGAATTGAAGGAATTAAAGGTCCAGCTGCAAGATTTACTTGACAAGGATTTTATTAGATCAGGTAGTTCCTCGTGGGGAACTCTGGTTTTGTTTGTCAAAAAAAAAAGATGGATCTCTTAGATTTTGTATTGATTATAGACAGTTGAACAAGGTGACTGTGAAGAATAAATATCCTCTGCCAAGGATAGATGATTTATTTGACCAGCTACAAGGAGCCAATTACTTCTCAAAAATTGATTTACGATCGGGATATCATCAGTTAAAGATTCGGGGTGAGGACATTTGTAAGACCGCATTTAGAACGAGATATGGTCATTATGAGTTCACTGTGTTGCCATTTGGATTGACTAATGCACCAGTAGCATTCATAAACCTGGTGAATCGAGTATGCAAACCTTTCTTAGATAGGTTTGTGATTGTGTTTATTGATGATATCTTAATTTACTTGAAGAATAAGGAGGACCACGAAGAACATTTGAGAATGATATTGCAGACTCTGAGAGAACATAAGCTTTACGCCAAGTTGTCAAAGTGTGACTTTTGGTTGGAGCAAGTATGTTTCCTTAGATATGTGGTGAGTAAGGAAGGAATCAAAGTAGATCCCAAGAAAGTAAAAGTGGTAGCGAATTGGCCTCGACCCACAATGATCACGAAGGTGAGGAGTTTCTTAAGGTTGGTGGGTTATTACAGCCGATTCATAAAAGACTTCTCAAAGATAGCTGCACCATTAACGAAGCTTACTAGGAAGCAGGTTAGATATAAGTGGGATAAAGCTTGTGAGGAGAGTTTCCAAAAGCTTAAAGATTTCTTGATTTTAGCTCCAGTATTAGCTTTACCTGATGGAAATGAAGGTTTTGCTATATACAGTGATGCCTCGAGAATTGGCTTAGGGTGTGTATTAATGTAGAATGGGAAGGTTATTACCTATGCATCTAGGCAATTGAAGAGACATGAAGTGAATTATCCTACTCACGATCTAGAAATGGCAATAGTTGTCTTTGCTTTAAAGATATGGAGACATTATTTATATGGGGAGAAATATTGAATCTATACTGATCATAAGAGCCTTCAGTATATTTTAAAGTAAAGGGATTTAAATTTGAGATGGCGGCGATGGGTAGAGTTACTCAAAGACTATGATTGTCAGATCTTCTATCATCCTGGTAAAGCTAACATGGTTACAAATGCTCTTAGTAGAAAATCTATGGGTAGTCTTTCTCACATAGTGGGGCGAAGGAGGCCTGTGGTGAGGGAATTAAAGCAGATGTTTGATGAAGGCTTACGATTAGAGGTAAGTGATTCATAAGTATTGTTAGCTTACTTCCAAGTGAAGCCAAAGCTTATCGATGAAATCAAGACTTTTCAAAGTCAAGACCCTCATTTGGTGAAGATTAAGGAAGACTTAGAAAAGGGATAAGCTCCAAAGTTCAGGGTGGAAGAAGACGTTTTGAAATGTGGCAATTGGCATTGTGTGCTGAATGTAGATTGGCATTGTGTGCTGAATGTAGAAGGGCTAAGAGAGAGGATTCTAAAGGAAGCACACCAAACTCCTTATAATGTTCATCCAGGTGCCACCAAAATGTACCATGATGTTAAAGCTTCGTATTGGTGGCCGGGATTAAAGAAGGACATGGCGAATTTTGTTACTTCTTGTCTCACCTATCAGCAGGTGAAATTTGAACATCAATGACCTTCTGGATTACTTCAGGAGATAAAATTGCCAGAGTGGAAGTGGGAATGTGTTACTATAGATTTTGTAGTGGGACTACCTAAGACAATGAAAGATTATGACTCTATCTGGGTCATAGTGGATCAATTGATGAAATCGGCACACTTCATTGAAGTGAAGACCACATATACATCGATTGATTATGCTCGTATTTATGTTGATGACATCATAGGATTGCATGGAGTTCCACTTTCAATTATTTCAGATCGAGGTATCTAGTTTACTTTGAGATTTTGGCAAAGATTACAAGAGGCATTGGGAACATAACTTGACTTCAGCACTACTTTCCATCTGCAGACAGATGGACAATCTGAAAGAACCATTCAGACATTGGAAGACATGCTTCGTATGTGTGTTATGGACTTTGGAGGTGGCTGGGATAAGCACCTTCCACTTATTGAATTTGCATACAACAATAGTTATCATTCTTCTATAGGAATGGTGCCTTACGAAGCATTGTATGGTAGAAGGTGTCAATCTCCGATCTGTTGGACCGAGGTTGGCAATAAATATCTTGAAGCCCCTGACATGTAAGGGAAGCCATAGAAAACGTGAAGGTTATCTAGGAGAGACTAAAAACTGCTTTTAGTCATCATAAGAGTTATACTGATCTTCAAAGGAAAGATATTCAGTTTGCGGTGGGGGATTATGTATTCTTGAAGGTTTCACCAATGAAGGGAGTGATAAGATTTGGCAAGAAGGGAAAGTTATCTACTTGATTTGTCAAACCTTTTGAGATTCTCGGTAGGGTCGGAGGAGTTTCGTATAAGTTAGCACTACCGCCTGCACTGAAACACATACATCTAGTTTTTCATATGTCAATGTTAAAGAAGTATGTATGTATCTGATCTATCACATATATATTGCAACCCCAGCATATTGAGATTGATAGAGACCTTTCCTATGAAGAAGTTCTAATTGCCATTTGGATCGCCAAGTAAAGAAGCTAAGAAACAAAGAAGTACCAGCAGTGAAAGTGCAATGGCATAACCATAATATGGAGGAATGCACATGGGAAAGTGAGAATGATATGCTACAATGATACTCGCATTTATTTCAGATAACAAGTAAGTTTTAAAAATTCATGGACGAATTCTTTTTAAGGGGGGTAGAATGTAATACCCAAGATTTTCATAGCTCATTAGAGTTATAATAATACTATACGGTATAAATTTTTATAAGTATAGTACCAATGATATAGTGATGGGATGAAAGAAACCCTTTTTGGTGCTAAGTGCATGATTGTGTATCTTTATAGAGTGTGAATATTCATGTATATTTTATTGAATAAATTTAAGGCAATATGTCTTAGTTTGAGTTTATTATGATATGGGAAGGTAGGATTTGAAATGCCAAGTGAAAGGAAAGGGAAAAAGTTACGAAAATTTTTTGAGTTCGGAAACGTGTACGGTGGGCTTGTAATGGGCTTTGGACTCAAGGCCCAAGCCCATAGAATGGCCGGCCCACCAAGTCTCAAATTTGGTGAGACTTAACTAAACTAAGGTTAGAACAAGTTAACTAAGGGTTAGGGTGAGGTTAAGTTAGATTGGTCACCATTTTGGATGATAGCCATTTTTGTTGACTTTTATCAACTTTAACACCTAAGCTAATCCCCTTTCCCATCACCATGTCCATATGCATTTTGGTGATTATGGAACTCATAATTATGGTGCCAAGTCACCATACATCTAACGATAATCTTAACCATCCATCTTGACCGATCTTAACCATCCATCTTAGGCAAAATTGTGACCATTGATCATGTGAGATTAAATCACCACCATTGATTTCATTTACATATAAAGTGAAAATATGTAAATTCTTTTCATTTGAACCTAGCATCAAAATCACATTCTCACCAAATACTAAAATCTCTCAACTTGTACTTCAATATAGGACCAAATTTAAAGCATTTCAAGGTAAGATTTTATATTTAAGTGATTCTTTTCTTGTTCTAACCTAAGAGTGATGGGTTGTTGGCATATATATATATATATTTCTTTTGATTTCTATGGTTTGATTTTGATGGAGGGATTTAAGGGAGGACTAGTTTTGCATGTTAGATGAGGGAATATGAGAATGGGAGAAATTTGGGGATTAATAAGTCAGAAATAACAAAGAAAGCGTGATAAGATCAATAGGAGTTAGGCAGACACGGGTGACCACACCACCAATGTTCCAGCCATGTGATAAGGAAAATTTAAAAATTCATTCAGTATCCTCCCACTGATGGAGGCACGGTTGAGGTTTCGCTCGTAGGCAGTTATGCTTTTGGCCATATTGAAATAGTTTGCCCTAGTGTTCATGACTTATTACTAGATTATCTTATTAACATTTTTATGAATTTCCTCATTCATGATCCTATAATAAGATCATTGAGAATGCAATTAGATGTTAGTGTTACATGTGTTTCCTTAATTATGTTATAGGGGATATTTAAAAGGTATTGAATTAGTTTATGACATGTGTAAGCAAGGGGTAAATGATATGAGACATTGATGAATGATATGTTTATATGAAATGGTTAAAGTTTGGTTAGAAAGTTAAAGGAATAGAAATTGATGTACATTGTTTGGATGTGTTTGTAGAATCGAAAGGCAAAGGCATTGCTCGGGATACCAAGGAGCCTTGCTATAGTTTGTGTTAAGTTTATCGATATAGGAGCTAAGGAGTAAGAGGTGAGTACTTAACAATATTTTGCAACTTGTGCTTTAAATATAAGCATAAATGTTAAATCATTTCCAAATTTGAAATGCATTGTAATTCTTTGGCAAGCATTATCTGCTTTATCAATTATTGAGGCAAAGTGAATCAAATATTCCTTTATGGCATTTGGCCAAGTGAGCCTATATTGCTTGATCTTATAATATGATCAATGATGAGAACCTAATTGTTATTGATATATTATCCATTGAATCATTTCATGGATAAAAAGCAAAAACGTTATAATGATACCATGATAAGTAGAATACCCCTATGATGTGGGGCAATACATCAAACATTGTGCATAATAGTGTGAACCCTCAAATTTACACCTCCTGATTCCGCTGCAGCTTGACACCTACTAAGAATAAGGCACTACGCATATGGCGGTCCCACTAGCCAGTTAGCAGATAGGGGTCAAGGAGGCAGCGCCCCTTGCGGGGTGCGGGGCAGCGCCCCATCGAAAAAATAAATTTCCTAAATCTTTCACTTCCAGTCAACCGTCTTTCAGTTACAAACCCATAGGATCAAACCGAGCTCGAATCGAAACTGAAATGGGCCCGAAACGAACGGAATCAGGTCGAACCGCATGAGGGGCGCGCTATTATCTGGGAGGCACGCTTGCCGTGCCACCCAGAAGGAGGCATTCACTTGGTGCCGCAGGCAAGGTGGCACTCCTGCCGTGCCACCATAGGCGGCACCGAATTGGTGCCGACAGGCAGGCGGCACGCCTCCCGTGCCGCCCAGATGGCTGGCTCGTCTGCAGTGCTGCCCATGCTGCCGGCGCCGCACCAACGCCACCGTCCGTACCACCGAAACCTGCTCTAGCAGCTCTATAAATAGACCCTCCTCCAACCTCATTTGGCATGACTTCCAAGGCATTCCAAAGCAATTCAAGAGATTTCAAAGTAGTTGAGGCATATTTCAAAGCATAAATTCGTTCTTATACTAACATACTTGTTGTTTCTAGGTCTAGATTCCAAATTTCCTTTGAATTCAAGGTGGAGTTGAGGTCCGGAGTAAAACTAGTTCCATTCGTTCGAAAGTCAAGAAAAGCAAAGGTATAATCCCTTTCCTATTTTAAAATTCTAAATTCAGATCTAGAACTCTCTTTAGATCTAAAACTGAAAAGATCTAAAACTTATTAATTTAAGAATCAGAATTAAGTTAATAAGCAAACCAACACATTTGTAAACCCCTCCTTCGCAAGAAGGGAGAACTGCGTGGGGTTTGATTCCTATTCAATAGGATACACAGGCTGCCATTCTGAAGGGCATCAACTCCAAAATCTTTTTATCAATATTGTTTCCTTTTTTTGCTTTGATTTTATTTGTATTAATCCTTTATTTGTGATTTTATTTTTAGTTTATTTTAGGGAATGTGTGCTTTTCCTAGTACCCATAAGGGCTAGAGAAAAGATTCTCTTTATTTCATTTGTTTGGATATTATAATAATTAAGTAGGATTTATCTTGTCTATTTATTTATTATTGTCATTCCATCACATCATATATATATATATATATATATATATATATATATATATATATATATATATATATATATATATATATATATATATATATATATATATATATATCATTCATCATTATATTCCTGTTCATGCATACACAAAAATTCATTTTTAAGAGTTATTTTGTATTTTTAGCCAAACTAAAGAAAATAACATTTTCTTAATTGTGTAATTACCAAAACCTGATCCCCGAGCCCTCCTTGGTCACTCGCGGATTGGTGCACTTTTCCATTGGGATAAATCAAATTATTTTTAAAGTCAATCATGTTGGATTTTCTTTAATTTTCCCAATTAAAATAAATAAATTAAAGTGGCGACTCACTTTTCAACTATCACATTATAAAAATCAATTTTCTGAACTCACAGCGAGTTCCAATCGTGGAGTTTCTCCCGAAGAGCATTTCGATCCCTTGGCGGATCGGACCGGTGCTCGGGTGAGGCCTCACAGTTGGCGACTCCACTGGGGACTTAAAATATTTTTTCAAATAAAAGATAAAGTGGATTACTTTTGGTATAATACCAAGTTTGGCTTTAAAAGCAAAGTAACTCTGTCATGCATCACTATATCGGACTCCTTGTCCAAAAAAAAAAAAAAACCCTAGCTTCCTAGGAAAATAAAGGATAGAAAGTAACATCGAGTGGGCAACCTTCCTTAGGTCTGCTTGCCAATAGTGAAATCATCCAGCCCATGACATATCCTCTAATCCTTTTAGAGGTGTAACGAGTATGCACGTACCATTGGACCCACGCGAGGCTCATTGTCTCACATGTGGTTAGGTATATCGCATCTCTAGTGTGATGGGTTCCCTTCAAACCACCCTAACCCTTTTATGTAATGACTCATAGAACCTTCCTTTAGGATTATATGTGCCATAATACTGAACTTGCTTTGTCATTATCATGAAACCTTTTCATTCATGCATACATACATGTATAGCTTGAACATTGTGAAGAGTCAAAAACCTATCCAAATACCTTCACACCCAAAACCTATGGTCCATCTAAACCCATGATCAACACCCAAAGCTCATGACCTATGGTTCACCTAAACCCATGGTCAAAACCCAAAGCCCATGGTCCATCTAAACCTATGGTCAACACCCAAATCCCATGGTCCATTTGAACCCATAGTTGAAACCCAAAGCCCATGGTCAACCTAAACCCATGGTCAACACCTAAAGCCCACGGTTCATCTAAACCCATGGTCAAAACCCAAAGCCCATGGTCCACCTAAGTCCATGGTCAAAACCCAAAGCCCATGGTCCACCTAAAACCATGGTCAAAACCCAAAACTCATGGTTCACCTAAACCCATGATCCAGTCCTATCCAAACCTATGTCAAACTCATGGTAAAAATAAACCCATCTATGGTACCCTCATCCTTTTCCATAATTCTTATCCAAGCTAAACACTAACCTAGCCCAAGCTAAACACTGACATAGCTTTATCTTTCATAATTATTACCGAAGCTAAATACTAACCTAGCTTTCATCTTTCACCACTCTTACCCAAGCTAAACACTGATCTAGCTTTCATCTTTCATAGTCCTTACCCAAGCTAAACACTGATATAGCATTATCCTCAACCATCCTTACTAAAGCTAAATACTGACTTAGCATCACTCTTATCCTTACCCAAACTAAATGCTGACTAGGTTTCATCTCTTACATCACTATCCAAACCCATAGCCCATCTAAGCTCATGATCTAGTCTAACCCATTATCTTACTATCACCAAACTCATGGTCCACCCAACATCCAGATCCATGGTACATCCATATCCAATCGCAAAACCCATGGTCATTCTATGCTTAAGCCCATAGTAAACCATTCATAAATCACAATCCCAATTACCCAAAGCTAAATTCTGATCTAGCCACTCAAAGCTAAAATATGACCTAGCCATTCAGAGCTAAATTCTGACCTAGCCACCCTAAGCTAAATTTTGACCTAGCCACTTAAAGCTAAAATCTGACCTAGCCACTTAAAGCTAAAATCTAACCTAGCTCCCTTAGCTAAATACATACCTAGCTAACATCATACACCTCTACCCTTATCTTTACCCATACACAATCAACCTAACCATAAGACATTGTCATCTACTGTTATTAAACCTAAGATCTTTTGGTTTGTCACACCTCCCTATAAACCTTTTCCCAAAGTTGAATACTAACCAAGTTCCTTTTTCCTTTCAAAGGTTGACAAAATGTCTATTGCCGGAGATGAAGTCACTGTTACCAGAGTTGATGAAATCTTTAATGAGCTTTTTCTAAACTTTTTGAACACTAAGAAACTATGATGAAGAGGCAAGAAGCCCTTTTCCAAGACATGCTCAAAGCCCAAAGAAGGGCTATCATGGAGGATGTCCATACCATGCTGGAATAGGCCTCCCTGGCTCAAAACCCAACTGACCCAAAACCATTCAAAGCTGACCCAAAACCTGCCTTTTATCCTATTTATGGATCCATTTCCAGAGTTGAATCCAAAGACAAGGAATCTGCAAACACCGACATCATTCCACCACTACCTATTTCATCACCTGAATTCCTCAGAAACAACTCACTTTATCAACCCATGATAGTTCAACCACCAAATTTCACTCCTACTCTCACTTCCTGACCCGCGGATCCTTTCCAAAGGAAGGAAGTCAACCATGAAATCAAAGCCTTCATGGAAAAAGTGAAGCACATGGAAAAAATGATGAAGAATCTGAAGAAGAAAGAAAACCTAGTTGATACAGGCTCCTTGACCTTATTTCCCAATGCAAGAGTTCCACCAAAGTTCAAGATGCCGAATTTGGACAGATTTGATGGTACCACTTGCCCTAAGATCCATTTAAAGATATATGTAGGGGCAATACATCCCTTTGGTATCAACAATGAGCTCCTTGCTCAACTCTTTCAGCAAACTCTTACTGATCCTGCCCTAAAATGGTTCATTAACTTGGATGATACCCAAAAACAGACTTGGGAGGACATTTGCAAGGCATTTGTTGAACAGTACCACTACAATAATGAAATGGACATTACAAGAAAGGACTTAGAAACCACAAAGCAACTTCCAGATGAATCATTCTCTATGTTCCTTACAAGGTGGAGGGCTAAAGCTGCTCAAATGGTAAACAGGCCAACCGAGCAAGAACAAATAGATATCATTGTCAAGAATCTACTTCCCGCATATAAAGCCCACTTGTTAACATAATATTTACCCACCTTTAGAGCTTTGGTTGCAACTGCATCAAAAGTTGAGGATTGCATCCAAAGTCAATCATTTTAAGCTAAATTCGCCACCACCAACCTGAATAGTGATGAGGAATCTAGTTCTAACTCAACCCCACCTTACCTTAGCCCTAGAAGGCATGTCATGGAGTAAAGTTCAAGTTCAGCTAATCTGCCCTGTCTGAGATTGAATTTCAAGTCTAAACCTGAGTCTAAATCTGAGTCCAAATCTGAGTTGGAGTCTATCGTCTTATTTTTCTTTATTCACGTAGACCATAGTGGTTTATTTTGTCATCTTGCAATAAAGTTTCCTTTGTAGTAAAGCACATATATTTTCTTTTCGTCTTCCTTGTTTAGTCAACATGAATGAGCCATAAAAAAAATAAAAAAAAAAAAAGAAAGAGAGAAAAAAAATGGAAAAAAAAAGAGAAAAAGAAAAAGAGAAAAAAAGAGAGAAATGAACAAATAGTCAAATCCACCACTATTAGCACATGAGGTGCCATCAACAATTGCACCTAATCAAAGAAGGTCAAATAGTTGAAGCATAAAGAGCAAATCAAATGGAATCACCTATTGCACATTAAGTAATCAAACATTGCACCTCAACAAGGCCAATAAGTTCAGAAAAAACCTTTGTCAAATCTAGAATTCAAAGGCCAGGGCCCCTCAAAGCAGCAGCCCAAATCATGGTGGAATGTTTTCTCCTAAATGCAAGCTTGCTAAGTTGAAAACCCAAAAAGGGCAGCTTAGGCAAAAGTTAGAGCTGAGAAAGAGAGAGAGAGAGAGAAAGCTCATCCAAGTCATCTTTCCTCATGTTCAAAGTTGTCAAATCATCTTCAATCAATCTTTCATCCTTCCTAACCAGAGGTTTATTCTCTAAAGGATATACAATCTTCTATGCTCTTATCCTGTAATGGGGGCATGACTTCCTAAGAATGTCATCATCTATCAATCTATCCCGTCCCTTAGCTCAAAGAGCTAAGGCACAATCCCTCATACATTTCTCCAGTCTATCACATCCTTATCTCTCATTTGGAAGTATGATCCCCAATTTATCTTCTTCCACTAGCCCTTTAGCCATTCCTAAGGGCTCTTTGTGTCAATTAATGCAATTTACAATTAAGTGTCACTCCAAGAGTCTCTTCAATCTCAAACAACAAGAAAAGCTTGACTTCCTATTTTCCATGATTCATGCTACAAAAAGCAAAATCATACAACCTCCATGATTCTTTTCAGAAGTTTCAGCCTACCTTCAAAACCATTCTCAAATTTTATGAAATCATATTGTTCCATCCTAAGTCTCATTGGCAAATCATACCACATGCCACCCATTCCTTGGCATAATCTCAAAATGAATAGAACCAAAATTCCCAAGTCTATCAGGGCTTATCATCTTTAAATCTAGTTTCCTTAGCAAAACCAGAAGTCGAGGCATATCTCTCAAAAAAAAGCCTTCATCAAGAATCCAAAATCCAGAAGCCTTTATTAAGAAGCTCAAATCCAGAAGCCTTCGTTAAGAAGCCCAAATCCAAAAGCCTTCATCAAGAAGCTCAAATCCAGAAGTTTCAACCTACCTTCAAACTAAGAAGCCTTCACCATGAAGCCCACTCCCAAAAAGCCTTCACCATGAAGCTTAGATCCAAAAGCCTTCACCATGAAGCCCACTCCCAAAAAGCCTTCACCATGAAGCTTAGATCCAAAAGCTTTCACTATGAAGCCCACTCCCAAAAAGCCTTTGCCATGAAGCCCACTCTCAAAAAGCCGTCGTCATGAAGTCCAAATCCAAAAGCCTTCATCATAAAGCCTAAACCAAGAAGCCTTCAACAGAAAGCCCACTCCCAAAAGGCCTTCATTTATGAAGCCCATGATCTCCCTTAAAGCAAAATCATATTAAGCCTTTAAATGGATTTCCTAAACCAGACCTACCCTCATTAGCCAAGACCTTTCCCTGTAAGGACTAATCCTCAGCCATAACTTTCAATAGGCAAATCGAGTCGAGCCACCCATGTTGACATTCCCACACCCCTCGTCTTTCAAAGACATAACCTTCTGTAAATCTAACACCAAAGCCGAACAGATAGCTTTGATCCCAATCCTTCTAACACCAAAGCCAAACAAATGGCTTTGATCCCAGCTTTTCTAACATCAAAGCCAAACAGATAGTTTTGATTATAATCCTCCCAACACCAAAGCCAAACAGATAGCTTTGATCCTAATCCTTCTAATACCAAAGCCAAACAGATAGCTTTGATACCGACTTTCCCAACCACCAAAGCCAAACAGATAGTTTTGACTATAATCCTCCCAACCACCAAAGTCGAACAGATAGCTTTGATCCCAATCCTTCTAATACCAAAGCCAAACAGATAGCTTTGTTCCTAACTTTCCCAACCACCAAAGCCAAACAGATAGTTTTGACTATAATCCTCCCAACCACTAAAGCCAAACAGATAGCTTTGATCCCAATCTTCCCAAACATCAAAGTCAAACAGATAACTTTGATCATAATCTCCCTAATAGTAGGGCCAAACAAATGGCCTTACTAAACCAATTTGAATTCCCTAGGTAGACCAAATTTTCAAATCTTTCAAAGTCTAGGCAGAACAGATAGCCATGATTAAAATTCACCAGAGCATCTTTACCTCCAACAATTAGGCTGAACATATAGCCTTAATTGAAGATCACCATGACCATTCTCACATCCAACGCCAAGGTCAAACCAATAGCCATTGACAAAACCTCATTTCATACCTTCATACCATGTTTTGTCCTTTATAAGGTTCAATTTGCACAAATGTCCTCATAAGCACAACCATATATCACAAGCCTAGAGTCTGACATGGTATAACCCAGAATCTAACATGGTACAGCCTAGAATCTAATATGGCAAAAGAATATATAAGCCAAAAATCTGATGTTGCAAGAGCATAAGCCCAAAGTCTGACATGGCATCTCTTTACAGGGTTCATTGTCATCATAATCGTCTTTTCCTTAAAGCCAATTCTGATGAGGGGGCAGCTGTGAACCCTTAAATTTACACCTCCTGATTCCGCTGCAGCTTGACACCTATTAAGAATAAGGCACTACGTATACAGCGGTCCCGCTAGCCGGTTAGTGAGCAGGGGTCAAGGGGGCAGCGCCCCTTGTGGGGTGCGGGGCAGCGCCCCATCGAAAAAATAAATTTCCTGAATCTTTTACCTCCAGTCGACCGTCTTAAAATTACAAACCCATAGGATCAAACCAAGCTCGAATCGGAACTGAAATAGGCCCGAAACTAACGAAAATAGGTCGAACCGCACGAGTGGTGCGCTATTGTCTGGGAGGCACGCTTGTCGTGCCGCCCAGAAGGAGGCATTCACTTGGTGCTGTAGGCAGGGCAGCACTCCTGCCATGCCACCTGGACGGCCCTCCTGCCATGCCACCCGGACGGCCGGTGCATCTGCCGTGCTGCCCATGCCGCCGGCGCCGCACCGACGCCGCTGTCTATACCGTCGAAACTCTCTCTAGTAGCTCTATAAATAGACCCTCCTCCAACCTCATTTGGCACAACTTCCAAGGCATTCTAAAGCAATTCAAGAGATTTCAAAGCAGTTGAGGCATATTTCAAAGCATAAATTCATTCTTATACTAAGAGATTTCAAAGCAGTTGAGGCATATTTCAAAGCATAAATTCATTCTTATACTAACATACTTGTTGTTTCTAGGTCCAGATTCCAAATTTCCTTTAAATTCAAGATGGAGTTGAGATCCGGAGCAAAACTAGTTCCATTCGTTCGAAAGTCAAGAAAAGCAAAGGTCCCTTTCCTATTCTAAAATTCTAAATTCAGATCTAAAACTCTCTTTAGGTCTAAAACTGAAAAGATCTAAAACTTATTAATTTAAGAATCAGAATTAAGTTAATAAGCAAACCAACACATTTGTAAACCCCTCCTTCGCAAGAAGGGGGAACTGCATGGGGTTTGATTCCTATTCAATAGGATACGCAGGCTGCCATTCTGAAGGGCATCAACTCCAAAATCTTTTAATTAATATTGTTTTCTTTTTTTGCTTTGATTTTATTTGTATTAATCCTTTATTTGTGATTTTATTTTTAGTTTATTTTGGGGAATGTGTGCTTTTCCTAGTACCCATAAGAGCTAGAGAAAATATCTTTTTTATTTCATTTGTTTGGATATTGTAATAATTAAGTAGGATTTATCTTGTCTATTTATTTATTATTGTCATTCCATCACATCATATATATATATATATATATATATATATATATATATATATATATATATATATATATATATATATATATATATATATATATATATATATATATATATATATATATATATATATATCTGTTTCATTCATCATTATATTCATGTTCATGCATACACAGAAATTCATTTTTAAGAGTTATTTTGTATTTTTAGCCAAACTAAAGAAAATAACATTTTCTTAATTGTGTAATTACCAAAACCTAATCCCCAAGCCCTCCTTGGTCACTCGCGGATTGGTGCACTTTTCCATTGGGATAAATCAAATTATTTTTAAAGTCAATCATGTTGGATTTTCTTTAATTTTCCCAATTAAAATAAATAAATTAAAGTGGCGACTCACTTTTCAACTGTCACATTACAGAAATCAATTTTCTGAACTCACAGCAAGTTCCAATCGTGGAGTTTCTCCCCAAGAGCATTTCGATCCCTTGGCGGATCGGACCGGTGCTCAGGCGAGGCCTCACAAATAGTAATGGACCCGTAGATAGGGTGAAGAATATTCAAACCTTAGCTGGGAAGGATTTAAGGTCCCCAGTACATATGGCCTGATTAGTTGTACGTGTGATGAGGTATATGGGAGTGAGCAAAGCGTATGCCACCACTTGATTGATTATGGGGGAAGCATACCTTTTCCAAGAAAGGAATTGTTCTGCTAAAGATGCAATATCTATTATATATATGGGAGAAATTGTTCCATAAGAATAATTTCTAACCCACTTTACTTTATTGCTATAAGGAATCACCTTTGAACATACACCATTGTTTAATCTTTATGATATTATTCTGTACTCACTAAGTTTTGTCTCACCCCATAGTTGTTTATTTTTAGAACCAGCTGATAGATCAGTAAGGTAAATTTCAAGTTCTGCGTCTTCGTTTGGAAATTGCATTGCTACTTTTGATATTATGTTATATATACTATGTTGTATTTTCAAAGTTTCACTCTAGAGCTCCATAGATTGTTAAGGTCTATAATAATGATATAATTTAGAATATTCTTAGTATATGTGTGGTTTGGTATTATTTTATTTTAACCTAAGCACTTGAGCAGTATATGCATGAGTTGTAATTAAAATACTGGAAAATGGAGTTCAAAAGCAATAAGCATGAAAATGGATTCAAAATGGTAATGTTTATCTTCTAGATGAGTGATATGGTATTCGGTGATAAGGAATGGTTATTTTGGTTTCGATCTTGGGATAAGGGTAGCATAGTTTTCTTCGTAACTTAATAACTTGTAAGAGGGTTCTATGGGTTTAGGTGACCTTATGTCTCCCTATGCCCTAGGACGGTCATGGCTCAAAGATGGGTCATGATAGATTCATACCTTAAATCTAAATTAGGTATCTCTTTTAATCAGACTCATCGTAGGATAACTTTAGGATCCATATCTTAAATCTAAATTAGGTATCTCTCTTAATTAAACTCATCCTTGGATAGCCTTAGGATCCATACCTTAAATCTGAATTAGGAATCTCTTTCAATCGGACTCATCCTAAGATAGACTTAGAATTCATACCTTAAATCTAAATTAGGTATCTTTTTTAATCAGACTCATCCTAAGATAGCCTTAGGATTTATACCTTAAATCTAAATTATGTATCTCTTTTAATCGGACTCATCCTAAGATAGCTTTAGGATTCATACCTTAAATTTAAATTAGGTATCTTTTTTAATTAGAATCATCCTATGATAGCATTAGGATTCATACCTTAAATCTAAATTAGGTATCTCTTTTAATCGGACTCATCCTGGGATAGTCTTAGGATTTATACCTTAAATATGAATTAGGTATCCCTTTTGATCAGACTCACCCTAGAATAGCCTTAGAATCATTTCACCCATAAACGTTTAGATCATCTAGGCATCCCTGTGGTTCCTTTTTTCTTCACCACTTTTTAAAAATCAACCATTTTCACCCAAACATGTCTAGACACTGACTTGCATCCATTTGGTTCATCTTACCATCTCTTATTCCAAGGTTCACTATAATTAGAACTGCCTTTTGCTCAAAGCCAATTCTGATGAGGGGGCAACTGTGAACCCTCAAATTTGCACCATTAGGATCCAATCGTAGCTTGACACTTGCTAAGATTAGTGCACTACTTATATTATGGTCCCGCTAGCCGGTTAGCGGGCATGGGTCAAGGGGGCAGCGCCCCATTGAAAAATAAATTTTCTAAATCTTTCACTTTTAGACAATCGGCACTCCATTATGAACCCATAGAATTAAACTGGACCCAAATCAGATCAAGAACGGATGAAAACTAGCCGAAAAATGAGGTGCGACAGCCCGCGGGCCAGTTGCGGCAACTTGCAGCTGGCTGTGATAACCGCAGCCACCACTGCAGTTGCCACAGGTGTCCCTACAGCAGCCAATTTGGCTGCTGCAGAGGCTATGTAGTTGCCGTAAAAACTCTGCTGTTATCGCAGCCTCTAACAAGTTACCATTACCGCAGTGCGTTTTTCTTGCTTCCCACACCAAAAGTTCACCTGGCACCTCATAACAACTCGAGACACACAATTATGTGCTTTTATACTTTCCTCAAAGCTTTCTTAACCCTATTCCTAAGCTTTCCAATTATCAAAACTCTCTTTCTAATCCTCCAAATCTCTAAAACCTCATTCCAAAACTTCCTCCATCACATAAAATCTTATTCATAAACTTCCCAATCATCTCAAAACCCTATTCATAAGCTTCCTAATGCCGTCAAACCTTATCTTTAAGCTTCTTAATCAAGAAAAGGTGCAACTCAAGTTATTTCTTTCAAAAGGGAATTCGTAGTATTCAAGCAAAAGTAACCCAAAGTCTTTCCTTCAAGAAAAGAGTTCATGCTATTCAAGAGTCCTTCCAAAAAGGGTGCTTGTGATATCCCAAGGCCAAGGTGGAACTTAGATCTAGTGCCAAGCTCGCTTCCTACATTTTGCGCCGATGGAAACCAAAAGTAAAAGTTCTTCCCTTTTCCTTTTTCAATTCCAATTTTAAGATCTAAATATGAAAAGATCTAATTTTTTGTTAATTAAAATCTGACCTAATTAACCAATCTCTAAGCCCTAAAAATCAATCAAAACATGATAACAAAGGCAATGACTTAAAAACTCCTCTTTCACAAGAAGAGAAAACTACGTGGGGTTTGATTCCCATTCAAAGGGATACGTCTCTAAGGCATTCAACTCCACTAAAATTAACAACTTCTTCTCTCTATCACCTTCTTCATATAGTGTAGGATTGAAATTGCTTTTCTTAAATAAAAGTTGAAACTTTATTCTTTTTATTTGTTTAGATTATATTTAGGGAATGTGTGCTTTTCCTATAACCCATAAGGGCTAGAGGAAAGATCCACTGATTTTGATATTTTAACTTGTAATAGCTTTAAGTAGTTTTTCTTTATTTTTTGCATTTTATAATTGTCATTATCTCATATTCGCCATGTATTGCACAAATAATATTTGTTTCATACATCATATTATATCTGTTTATACATATATAAAAACTTCTTTTTAAAAGCTATTTTGTACTTAAGCCAAACTAATTTTTTTGTATTGTTTTAACCAAAACCTAGTCCCCGAGCCTTCTTTGGTCATTCGAGGACTAGTGCTTTTCCTTAGGATAAATGTTATAATTTTGGAGTCAATCAAATTGGGTTTTTCCTTTAATTTTTCCAACTAAAATAAACAAAATTAAAGTGGCAACTCCTTTTGCAACTTACAACTTATAAAATACAATTTTTTGAACTTATAGCAAGTTCTAATCATGATATTTCTCCCAAATAGGCATTTTCAATTTCCCTTTAGCAGATCGAACCGGTGCTCGAGCGAGACCTTACACTTGCACACCTTACTTCATCAATTGATAAAGTTCACCTCGCCCAACGTTGCCACTTCAATAGACAATAGTTCTCATCATACGACTTCGCCTCATCATTCTTTTATCGAGACTCCTTTTCGACTCATTGCTCAAGGCTAACTATTCACCTTGTTAGATCCAACCAAGGTTTTAAATAGCAGTACAATGTACTATATCAGTATTGAAATTAGTGTAACAGAATCAGACTGAATCAGCTGCTACTATTATGAATTTTTAAAAATAATTAGCAAACTAATCTAAATCAACAAGAAATGGACATAGCGTTCAAAATGTGATATATTAAATTAATAAGCATAGAGAAATTCAAATTAGATAACTAATAACAATAAATCAATTTTATTTTATTCATTCATGAGGGGGAAAAAATCAATATGTTGATAAAAAACCACCCATGAATTAATAAATATATAAAGACAAAATATAGCCAAAATGTAAAATTCAATCAATAATTTACACTCACAAATAAAAAAAATATACAAAGAAATGAATTTTGTAAAAATTATCAATAATGTTCTAAATGCATTGAAGTATAAATAATGTAAAAAATATATATCAATAATTTACACTAATAAAATAGAAAAAATATAAAATAATAATCTTTTTGAACAATATACTTATAATTTATATTAATAAAACAAAAAATTTAAAAATATAATAATAACTTTTTTTTTTATTGATGCGTTACATCTGTATCACTAAATAATGATCGTATCAGTATGTATAGGGTGACTCAATATCAATTTAGGACTAATTCTCATTAGCAAAGAGATAGCGGGAAAATAATATATCGGAACTCTCAAAAATTCAGATGAAATGGCTCATATGTTATGTTATTTAAAACATTGATTCCGACTCTTCTATAATTGCCTAGTGACAGTAGCGACAAAATTGTGACTTTGCTTCGTGTGTGTTTATATATATATAGTGTTGAAGATTTCTAATAATTATTATATATATATCTTATTACATATACATAAAAATGTTGTCTATTTCTAACATATTCACATGATACCACTAATATTTTCTAAAATCTCATTAGCTTATTTGTATTTTAAGTAGGGACTCTAATAAAATTTTTAAAGTGATCTCACTGAAATTATTAAAATGTCATGTGCCCCCTCTTAAATATTCTTAAACTCCTAACATTTTTATACATTTTAAGTTTTTCTCCCGCTAAAATATATATCATGACCTGCTCAAATTGTTAATACATACTTTTTTTTTTTTTTTTTAATGTTGAACTCTAAATAGGTCTCCTATTTAAAAAAATCCTAAAAATTATGTGTATTTTTAATTTTTCCACTTATTCAAATTTATATTATGATCTCATTCAAATTATTAATATCTCATTTTTACTTGATATTCAACTTTCAAATAAGATATACATTTATTTCAATTGACATAATAAATTTGTTAAATTATTTTAAAAATCCTTTAGAAAACGAAATTATATATTTTTAAAATTTTTATCTTTACTCTTATTTACTATTTTGAATCAAAAGAGAAAAAATATTAAATGTCATTTAAATAAAAATTATATTATATTTAAAACAAATTAATATAAAAATCATTTGAGTAATAAAGAAATTCTTATATTCAGTTTTTATATATTAAATATGAATTTAAAAAGTGCTTGGTTCATGGATATTCCTTAGAAGTGGAGGGTCAAGTGGATAGAATTTCTATCATACATTAGTAACATGTTTTCATTGTTTCTCATATCTATCGGGAGGCTAATATGGTTGCCGATGCTCTTGCATTTGAAGTAATTGCTCTTTTTGATCTTTCATGATTGTTCTCATATTTCTCTTTTTGTAACCATTTTTTTGTGCCCAAATTTAATAGTCAGGCCCAGCTCATTAATTATAAACCACATGATTTAAATTTAATTAGTGGAAATGGAAGTGGGAGTTGAAAATTAGAAGTGGTATGGGATGATGGCAGTTATTCAGTGGAGATGGGTGGTTATCTGAGGAAATAAAGAGGAAAAAAGGAGGACAGACAGAAGGGGACAGCCAACAAAAAAGACTACAACAAAACTAAAATTTCTGAAGCAATTTTCTTTATTCATAGCTTATTTCCAGCATTTGCTTTTAATTTACTGTTAAAATTTCAATTCCTTTGTTTTATCAATATTTCCCTTTTAATGCAATATTCTCATTTTAATTAAGTCCTTTAATTTCCAATTCTCATAAATTTTCAATTTTATTTATTGGCATTTGTTGAATCTAAGTGGACTGTGGCTAAGGAAACTTGGGGATCTACAATTCAATCTGATATTATAAGTCAATAGGTGTAAAGATTTTGGTTCACGTACCTCACACGCGTGGCACGCTCGAATTCTCAAAAATTCACCAACATAATTTTGGCACGCCCAGTGGGACGAGTTCAAAATGCCAAGGAAGACTACTAGAAAAGAAACTCAGGTGTGTCAGGATGCCAGTGTCGCTGCTGATGAAGCAGGACAGGAAGGGTATGTTCCCCACATAGTGGAACAAATTGAAAGGAATTTAGTGCCTCAAGAGACTCAGCATCATAATGAGGCACTCAATAATCAAGCAGGACCTGCTGTTGGACAAGGTGATAGACTTCTGACTAACAGCACTGACACTAACATGCAGTTATTGGCCGAGCAAGTCAGGCTACACTGCGAAAATCAAAAGAATATGATGGAGACTTAGATGAAAGTTGCTAAGAAACAGGCTAAAGCTTTGCAGAGTATAACTTCCATGTTGGCCAATTTGGTAGAGAAAGTGAATTCAAATGTAGAGCAGAGTGTAGGCCAAAATGCTGCACCAAAACTTGCAAAACAGAATACTACTAGAGAAGAATAATGGGGATCTTCTACTGGTTCTTTAGAAGGGGGTGGCAATCAAGGCACTGTGGCCTCCCAGATGGTGCATGATGAACAGTACCTTCCACCACACAGGAGGGAGGAGAATGTTATCCCCAGAGGTACTCCACTTAATGGCCGCGACAATGGCAGGCTAGGAGTTCTTCAACAAGTGTTTGCTAATACAAACCCTGTTAATTAGCCTTTGCTGTATGAACCTAATGATGGACTTCCTTTTCAAAGAGGCCCGGGGGGTTTTGGGGGCATGGTTCAAGGAGGAGTTAACAAGGGAAATCAAAATGTTCCTCTCAGGCAAATTTTTCCCGCACCTCAAGGTGACAGGGATGCATTGAGAGAAGCTGTTAAAGAGTTGTATGGTCCTGGATTGAGACAAGTGGGCATACTAAAATTCTATAAACCATACCCAGAAGCTATTGACAGGGAGAACCCTTACCCAAGAGGATACAAAATTCCAGATTTTGCTTTGTTTCGGGAGAGAATGGCCAATCAACCCTGGAGCATGTGGCTAGATTCACTATACAGTGCAGTGAATTGGCTAATTTTGAAAACTTTGCTAATTTTAAGCTTAGACTTTTTTCTAATTCTCTAATAGGCACGACATTTACCTGGTATGCCACCCTACCCAAAAATTCCATCATGAATTGGCAGGAGATGGAAAGACAATTCCACACACAATTCTTCAGGGCAGAACCAGAAGTATGCATTGCAGAATTGTCAAGGATAACCCAAAGAGCTGGAGAATCAACAGATCAGTATATTGCCAGATTTAAGAAAATGAGAAATCGCTGTAAGATTTATCTCCCTGAAACAGAGTTTGTGAAGATGGCTCAAAGGGGGTTGGACATCGAACTCTGTAACAAATTTCAAGGAATGGAATTTGGGGATTTTTATGAGTTAGCAGCAAAGGTTGCAGAATATGAAGGGCTCTTAAGAGAAGAAAATCATAGGAAAAGGTCCAGTATGGGGACTTATTACCAGGAGCTGAATGGAGAGGTGGCAATGGCTGATTTAGCTATTAATAGATCATTTGTGTGTCCTTCGTTAGTGAAGAGAATTCCAAATGTATGGAAAAAAGCTTATGCTACAAATGCAGTTCCTCAATACACATTTGAAGTGTCAAAAACAGAGAAAATTTTTTATTTTTTACTCAAGGAAAATTTTATCAAATTGCCTCCAGATCACAAATTGCCTTCTAAGGAGGAGCTTAAGGGAAAGACTGCTGTAAGTTTCACAATTCATTCAATCATACTACTAACAGCTGTTGGTCTTTCAGGAATTTGGTTCAAGATAGAATCAACAAAGGGATTCTAAAGTTCCCTGAAAAGGAGGTGATGTTGATAGATGAGGACCCTTTTCCTCCTGTGGCACCCATTAATACGGCAACTTTTGACCTGAGAACTTTTCTCAATTTGAAAGCTGAAGAGAAAAGGAGGAAAGAAGCAAAGATCAAGCCTGGCAAAGTCTATCAGAAAGTCTGGGTCCCTAAGAGAGCCTTAATGGAAAAGCAGGAGATGAAGGTAGAGAAGAGACTGCCTGCAAGATTTCTAAGAGTTCATCGTGTACCTCAGAAACATGTTGCTCCTGCACCTAAGTTTCAGAGAAATCAACCAAGATTTGTCACATCTCCAGTGGTATTGCCCAACAATCAACGGCACAGGGTTCAACACAAAAAGTTCCCTCAACCTTTGACAAGAACACAAAAGAGGAGATTATTAAGGTAAAGAGCTACAGAAAGATGGAAGAAAGAGGCAAAAAGTCAAAAAATGCAGAATCCGCCGAAGTTTAAATTTGGCAGAAAAGCTACTGAGGACGTGGACTTCACAGATGATGAAGATGATTTGTTGTCTTTTGCAGGAAGCTCAAAGGAAACTCCTCAAGATGAGGATGGTGAATCCATGGTAGAAGGGACTTTTGTGGTTGGAAGGATTCCTATTCCATTTGGATGTGCTATAGCTTCTATCACTTTGCCTTTTAGCTTTAAGTCAAAGAAAGCTAAAGAAGAGGACGTGATTGAAATTATCAGAGAGAAGAAAGAGAATCAAGGCACATCATCTATGGAACAAGAAGGAAAAAGTAGCATTACCATTCAAGCTATTAATCCAAACAAACCAAAAAGAGTAATTTTTGATAAGCCATCTGTGGAAATGACCAAGCACATTAGGCCATTGTATGTGAAAGCTCACATGAATGGGAGGCCAGTGTCTAGAGTATTGGTTGACAATGGTTCGGTGGTAAATGTATTGCCACTTAGGATGCTAAGTGTTTTGGGAAGAACAAAAGATGACTTGATATCAACAGAAGTGTCAGTGTCTGCATTCACAGGGGAGGTAACTAAGACACTTGGTGTTTTACCTAGTGAGATTATGATTGGTAGTAAAACTTCTCTGTCAGCTTTCTTTGTTGTTAATTCATCTATAAGTTATAATGTTTTGATAGGGAGAGATTGGATACATGCCAATTGGTGTGTACCATCTTCCCTTCACCAGTTTCTATTGTTTTGGAAAGGTGATGACATAGAGGTGGTGTGGGCTGATGGACAGCCTTTTTCAACTTGTAGTGATTCAGTTGAGGCCAGGTATTATGACATAGATTTTGTCCCAATTAAGTTTACAGGAAGAAGTAAAAAAGGAGATCCAAAAGACATCTATGTGACAAAAGAAGAAGTTGCACAACAAGCCAAAAGTCTCCTCAAATCAACAACCATTGTGCCAGACCGGCCAATGTCTCAACCTATCATATAAGAAATTCCATGATCAATTACACCAATGATGAATTAGCGGCAGCTGCAGCTGTAGTGTTCAAAGTGTACATGCAGCAGACATTTGATAAATTGGAACCAAAAAGATTTCTGAAAATTAATGGAGCAGAAGTTCAATTGGAACCAGCAGATGATGTAGAAGAGGTTCAACTTAAGGATTTGAAAGAAGCTTGTGCCAAACTAAAAGATGTACAGCATCAAGTACATGATCCTATGGAGGAAATTAATTTAGGCTCTCTAGAAGAACCAAAGGTAATATATGTTAGTACTTTATTGTCTAAAGAACTAAAGGCTAAAATAGTAAAAGTTCTTCAGGAGTTTAAAGATTGCTTTGCATGGAGTTATGAAGAGATGCCAGGGCTGGGCAGGAGCTTAGTTGAGCACCGCTTGCCCATTAAAGCTGATTTTCGCCCATTCCAACAGCCAGCTAGAAGAATATCCAAGGAAATTGAATTGAAGGTCAAAGAAGAGATCAAAAAACTTTTGAAAGCTGGTTTTATTAGGCCTGCAAGGTGTCTAGGATCAATAGGAACTTTCGAATGGCTCGTTATGCCCTTTGGTTTGAAAATTTTAGGTGCTACATACCAAAGGGCAATGAATGCCATTTTTCATGACATGATAGGCCATCACCTAGAAGTTTATATTGATGATATAGTGGTGAAATATAAGTTGGCCAGAGACCATGTGGAGCATTTGAGAAGGAGTTTCCAAAGGATGAGAGAGCATAATCTAAAGCTTAATCCTTTGAAATGTGCATTTGGGGTTCAAGCAGGGAATTTTTTAGGTTTTTTGGTACATCAGAGGGGAGTAAAAGTGGACAAAAATAAGGCTAAAGCGATCATCAAAGCCAAAGCCCCACAGAATAAGAAAGAGCTCCAACAGTTTTTAGGCCAGGTGAATTACTTGAGAAGGTTTATTTCTAATCTGGCTGGAAAAACTAGAATATTTTTAGATTTGTTGAAACTTAAGTAGGTAGAGGGGTTTATATAGGAGGAAAGGCACCAGCAGGCTTTTAACAAGATCAAGGATTATTTGTCTAAGCCGCTGGTATTAATGCCTGCAAGAGAAGGAGTACCCCTCAAGTTGTATATTTCAGCCGCACAAGAGTCTATAGGATGTCTTTTAGCTCTAAATAATCATGGAGGACATGAGCAGGCTATGTATTATTTAAGTAGAACTTTGGTGCCTATAGAAATCAAGTACTCATCCATAGAGAAATTGTGTTTAGCACTGTATTTTGTATGTACCAAGTTGAGACATTATTTGATCAAACACAGGGTATATGTGGTGTCTCAGACCGATTTGATGAAGTACATACTGAATAGACCTCTGATAACAGGAAGAATTGGTAAATGGTCTCTGGCGTTAACAGAATTTACATTAATATATTTTCCTCAGAAATCTGTGAAGGGTCAGGTGCTGGCAGATTTTTTGGCAGATCATCCATCCCTAAGTATTCAAGAAACTAAAGAACCAGACTTGCAGATATATGGAATTGAGGTTAAAATTTGGGTACTGAGGTTTGATGGATCTAGCACAGAGGATTAAGCTGAAGCAGGAGTGGTGATCACTTCACCTAATGGGATAAAAACAGCTTTGTCTTTCAAGTTGAGTTTTAAATGTACCAACAATCGAGCTGAATATGAAGCATTGGTAATTGGTCTGGAGATGTTGCAAGAATTAGGGGCTAAGAAGGTCTTGATTATTGGAGATTCACAGTTAGTTTTGAAGCAGTTGTCAGGAGAATATAAATGTAGCAATTTACTTTTAGCTCCTTATTTTACTACAGCTGTTCAGATACTGAAGTCATTAGAGGAAGTATCTTTTATGCATGTCCCTAGAGAAGAGAATTGGGAGGCAAACAAGCTAGCGCAAGTTGCTTCTAGAATAAAGATGTGCTAGGAATTAGTGCACAAGATGATTGTGATTGAAAAAAGAATGCATCCGTCGATCACAGAAAGAGGTATTACTGTTGATTCTTTAAATACAGGGATTAATGTGAAAGATGATTGGCGAAATTAATTGGTGAAGTATTTGGATTGCCCTGGAAGGAGAACTTCATTCAAGATAAAAATAAGGGCTCAAAATTTCATATTATGGGAAGGTGAATTGTACAGGAAAGGTTTTGATGGGTTGCTTCTGAGGTGCCTTGGAATTGCAGAAGCAATGGAAGTTATGAAGTAAGTGCATAAAGGAATTTGTGGTGCTTATTAAGCTGGGATCAAGATGAGATGGTTGATAAGGAGACATGGATATTATTGGCCATCGATCCTAAAAGATTGCATTAACTATGCAAAAGGGTGCCAACAATGTTAGAAATACGGAAGTATTCAAAGGGTGTCTGCTGCTGAACTCCATTCAATTATCAAACCATGGCCATTTAGAGGTTGGGCAATTGACTTGATAGGAAAAAAGCCATCCAGCATCATCTAAAGGACATAGTTTCATTATTGTTGCTACCGACTATTTCACAAAATGGGTGGAAGCTATTCCCATGAAAAAGGTAGAACAAAGGGATGTGATTTAGTTCATTAAGGAGTATATTATACACAGGTTTGGTTTTCCTGAGTCAATCACTACTGACCAAGGTACCATGTTCACTGGAGAGGATGTTAAAGATTTTGCAGAGGATTACAGAATAAAGCTCATTAGATCAACCCCTTTCTATGCACAAGCCAATGGGCAGGCTGAGGCTTCAAACAAGGTGCTGATTAGGATCTTAGAGAAAATGCTGGAAGATAATCCCAGGGATTGGCATCAAATTTTATCTGAGACATTGTGGTCATATCGAGTGTCTAAAAGAAGTTCTACAGGGGTAAGTCCTTTTACTTTGACATATGGCCATGATGCAATAATTCCATTAGAAGTTGTAGTGCCATCTCTGAGAGTTGCAAGGCAGAATGGGCTGACTCCGGAAGAATATAATGAGGCAATACAGATGGAGCTAGAGCAACTTGATGAAGAAAGGTTACAAGCTTTGAATAACCTGATTGTTCAGAAGAAGAAAGTCTCTAGATCCTATAATAAAAGGGTGAGAAGAAAGAATTTTGAAGAAGGGGAATTAGTTTGGAAGATGATACTCCCTATAGGGTCTAAAGACAGGGAATTTGGGAAATGGTCACCAAATTGGGAGGGTCCCTTCAGAATTCATAAAGTTTTGGAAGGCAATTCTTATTGGTTGTCTAACTTAGAAGGAGAACCTCATAAGAGATACATTAATGGAAAGTACTTAAAGAGATATTTTCCCACTATGTGGGAAATGTTAGAGAAAGTATGAGAAGATTGACCGACTTAATAGTCAGTAGATTAGGTCAATATTATGAAAAGATATGTATGATGTGACCTAATGTAAAGGCCAATCGCATGGCTATTTATTTTGTATTTTGCATTTCCTATATAAGTAGGCTATATAGCCACTTGAATTTCAAATAATAAAAGGAGTAGGCCTAATGGCCACTTTCTAAAAATCTGTGTTCTTTTTTTATAAATTTTGCTTTTTCTTATTTTACTAACTCACATTTTAGCCAGTGACATATAAGATATCAACAAAAGTATGAGAATGGATGGCATGGCTGTAAGTGAGTCTGTGCGGATGTTCTGTGATGCATGGCTACATGATGCAATGGTATGGCTGTAAGTGAGTCTATGCTAGTGTCGACTAATGTATGGCTACATAGTAAAGGAGGCTTAGCCTTAGCATCAAACCAAATCCAAAAATCAATCATGGAGGCTCAGCCTCAGGCAGTCAAACATCAAAATTCATTCAAAGATCCAACAAAAGCCATAACCAGTATTTTCAAGCATAATTCATACAGTCCATAAAAACATGATTGTCAAAGTTAAAAACAGTAATAGTCATATCACAAAAGCATTGTCTTAGTTCTGAAATACAAAGGTAGCTAACAGATTATGTTTTCTATAGTAGTTACCTAAATATTGAACTTGTCAGACAGTGTGGTTTGCATCTCAATCCATCGTTGACAGTGAGCATCCCTAGCATGTTGAATAGCTTCTAAGTCTTGGTTGTGGATTTGGACCAAAGGGTACTCATTCTTTAGGGCCAACCCTTCTATAGAGACTCAATCAGCAATAGTATCACATTCTGATTACACCTTCTTACCTTCACTCAACAGTTCTTTGAGATGGTTTTCTCTAGCTAGTACTTCTGCTTTAAGTTGCTAGAGGGCATCATATTCAGTTTGGTATGAAACCAAAAGTGATTGAAGATCATATTGTAGTTGGGTTGCTTGAGCCACTAATGAGTCATAGTCTTGTTTACGAGCAGAGAAAGAACGAAGTTTCTCAGATAGACTCACAATAGAAGAGCTATGGGTTTTGGTAGCACTAAACATGGACTTCACCTCCAATAAAAGTTTGCTAAATAGTGCAGCTTCTTCTAATGTGCTTGAAGCAGCTTGAAGAATAGAGAGAGAGGATTGTACCACTACATGCTGGTCTTCATTGAGGCTTAATAAGTCTAAACCCATCAAGTGTTGAATGTTGGTCTTGGCAGATCTTATGGAAGCCTCAGATGGTAATGAAGCCGTAGAACTGGTACCAGAAGATGCCTGTGTCAAAAAAGAAAAGTCGAAGTCACCTAAAGGATCATGATGACATGGGGGAGGAATGCTGAAGGCCTGCATTTTAAAATGAATTAATGTATGGTCTTGTCAAAAATTTACAAATAAAGAAGAAAGTTACCTCTAAAGGAGAAGGGATAACAGGTTCCTTGCTAGGAGATGGTTCTTGTGTCGTGATACCACCAGTATCCTTGGAAGAGTCAAGATGAGAAATAGGAGATGAATGGGCAAGTGGTAGTGGAGATGTATGAACACCCTCGAATGTAGAAGAATAGTAATGCGGGATACGATGCATCATCGCATCAATGGATTCTTCTGTCTTTTCCTCATCATCATCATCACTTTTAGAGGAAGGGGAGTTGGAAACTTCCACAGGGGCTTGTGGTGTATTGGAGAACTTGGTTTTGAGCTATGTTCTATTAGATCTCCTTAGGCCAGTAGACACGGGTGGTTTGGATGGTTTGGTTTTTTTGGCCTTTTTTAGAGTAGGCTTCACTTTTTGCACCTTAGATGAGGTTTTGTCTTTGACAGTGGCACAGGTTTCCTTTTGTCTTTTCTTGGAGGTGGAAGAAAGTGGGGGAGAAGACATTTCTGCAAAACAAAATATATATATATATATATATATATATATATATATATATATATATATATATATATATATATATATATATATATATATATATATATATATATATATATATATATATATATATATATATATATATATATATATATATATATATATATATATATAAGAATCAGAAATATGAAGTAGGCTAATAAGCCACTAATTTTTAAAAATAAAAAAAAATGAAAACGAGCTTATGAATTATTAGTTCCTCCAATGAATAAGGAACAAGCTCCTTGAAGATCTTGGGCCACCAAGTGATAAAAGTGATCCTCTCTTAATTAGGGAATTCCAGGAGAGAGCAATAGGAAGAATAGTCTTTGTCAGCTAAGGTCTCGATAGAAGTCTTTGTCAAAACATCCTGTGGCAAGGAAAGATATGGGATGTCTAAAGAAGGAATAAGCTGAGCTAAACCAAATTGCCGACTCCACAAATAAGGTAAGTATTTATACACCTTAGGAGGACCAGCAGAAGGGACATTAGAAAAAGATAGAGAACCACCAACTATGAGAAGTCTATTGGAAGAAAAAGCATAAAAAAGTTGAGTTCGGTAGGCTTGCAGGTCATTAGAGTTAGATGAGAAATAATGAAGCCACCAAGGTCTATAATGTTGGTTTTCACAAATAATAGACCACAAATCTAATTGTTCAGGAGTCCGTGTATACCAAGAATAGAAAAAAACTAAAATAATCCACAGATCCTAAAAACCCTTTGCAAGACATGAGTTGTTGACCCGGTGGTTGAAGGTGAGAAATGGACAAGTCATTACATCGTAATTCTGGAAAATAGGCCAACAACCATATTTGAACTATCCATAGGCTACCCCCCAATTTAGAAAAAGGGTCGTCGATGGTGTATTTATGCAAAGCATGGAAAGTGGCAGCTAGAAGCATAGTGCCTGAAGCAAAAGATTTACCTGCAGCAAGAGCTCTGGCTAAGGGCAAATAGTCCATGGCTGGTTTACTAGAAGCCAGACAAAAGATCATCCTACAAACTAAAACCCAAAGAAACTCAATGTGTTCTTCCAATGTAGTTTTTGCTGCAGAATAACACCATCTTTTGATGACCCCAAAATAAGAACTTCGATTAGTAGATGCAGAAGAATGTGGTGGTAAGGAAGGATCTTCAGGGTCAATTAAACAAGGGATGTCTTTACCTAGAATTGGAAGACCCGTAAGGAATAAGATGTCCTTTAAGGTTATGGAGGCTAATTCGAATGGAAAAACAAAAGAGCAAAGTGAAGATGACCAAAACCTTAAAGCAGCACATAAGAGGTCAGTTTCCATATTTAAAGGCTGTAAACTCATTTGGATCAAATCATAAACACCGATCTTTTTCCAATCACCTTCATACTGGGAAGTTAGCCTAAGAACCCATCTACTCCATTGACCAGTGAGCCTTGGCCAAGATTTTATTTTTCCAGAAGCTTTAGGTTTTTTTAGTGAAGTTTGGGATGCTTTTGGAACGAAATCTTTAGGATTACAACTGCACAGAAATGAGAATACATAAGAATGTATGGGACATGATAGGTAATTAAATAAGGGAAAGATACCTGAAAAGCACATGAGATCAAACAGGATCACACAACAAGGATATTGATGGATTGTTCTGTAAAAAGAAAAAAAAAAAGGGATCTATGTGTTAATATGAAATTTCAAAGAGTAAAATTGAAAAGTAAAGAATACAAGAGTTACATTACCTCCGACGCTTGAAAAGAGCCGGAAGTAGGAGTTTGTTGTGATCCATGCAAATGCATTAATCCCTGGAAAAACATAAACAAGCCAGCTTGAATGAAAATGCTTCTACAGAAATAAGGGAAATGTTTAAAGAGCAAGAAAATACCTGGGCCAAAACATGGTCACCAGGGATAACAGGGCCACCTGAAGCTGAGGAAGATGGTAGATCCATAGCCACAATTGCAGAAGAAAGAAGAGTATCAATATAATTCAGGAGCAAAGGAGATTGAGGTACCATTCTAATCTAGTATTCATTTGATTAGAACATAAGTTACCATGTGTTAAGCTAGATGGAGTTGAAGTGGCCAATTGACCACAAATGTGATGCAGAATGTGGGTCAATTTTGGTAATATAAGATATACTTTGAATGTTAGGCCGAAATATTCTTGCGATTTCTAGACAAACAAGCTCATAATGCCATACACACAAATAATGGAGTATCAAGATATATGCTAATGACATGGTTATGAAGTGTAATTGGCATCTTTCATTCGCAAATTACTTTTGAAACCCCCAATTTTACCATATTCATTTAAGAGGCCAATATGGCTATACCCACCCATGACAAATTCAAAATAAAATTTCCCAAATTTTATGAAGCTTGAATCTACTGTTCTGTGGTTTCCTATCAAGTGATATAGTCAAACATAAGAGCCAAGGACATTAAGCCAATTTCAGATGTTAATTTGATTCTCATAAGAGTATCATTTCATCTATTTATGGCTCATTTATAAATAAATATTGGCAATTTAGGTAGGTAAATTAAGTGCATTATCAAAGAAATTTGCCAATTTTTACTAAAGAAATAGCCAACAAATGGCTATATGTGTTGAAAGGTATAATCATCACTTCATCAAGACTCAAAAATCCCTTCAATCAAAATTTTTCCTCCTCCAAAGATCACAAATTCAATCCACCCAATCCAAACCACTTTTCAAGTTTCAAGTTCATTCTCCAATTCATTTAATTCATACCAAATTCATCAATTTTTAGAGTAAGAAACCAAAAATAAATTACCTTTCTTGAACCATTTTCTTTGATGCAATCGCAAATATTGGTGGAGTTTAGGAGTTAATGGTGAAAAGTTTCTTGTCAATTGGTCACCTGCAAATTTAGTTTCCTCTATGTAAAAATGCAATACTCTCATTTTAATTAAAAAAAAAAAAACTGGTACAGCAGTGGGATTAATTAAACCCACTGCTATAATTGAGATGGAAATTACCAGTAGCTTTGTATGATGATGAATCATCAAGAGGGAGTGCCGCCGGTTGAGGGATGGAAGTGGTAGCAAATGGCGTGAACAGCGACGGCACACAGCAAAGGAGCTGAAGCGGACAGCGTGCTGAGGTGGACACCAGCGACACAAAGATGGAGGAACTGCTGAACGGCGGGACAGAATCGGAGCTGACTGGTTGGACACAAGGGGAAGCAACTAGTGCTTCATGCCATGAACAGAGAACAACACCTGCTGGCTTGGAGAAATCAAACGGCGAGACAACAGGGGAGCTGAACGGTGCAAATCCGGCGAAGACGCTGCTGGCTGATTCACGAGCTGGGTCTGTCCTTCTACTGGGTAGTCCACGTGGTGCTGGAGCTGCAGAAAATTGTGAGGAGTTTAAAGAGTGTTGTGGGTTACCAAAAGGTAAAATGGGTGTATTAAATCCAAATTTTGAGCTAAGATTTGTTGGGGATTGTGAGAACCTTGAAGAAAAAGGTTTGGTTTGAGAAAATTGTGGTGATTGAAAATATTTTGAATTATCACCTGGGATAAAAGAAGCCTGCAGTGAAATGGGTAACTGAAAGACTGGAGGTTTGAATAAATTGTGTTTCTGGAAGGGATAATTGGGAGAGGTAGAAGATGAAGCAACTAAGGAGTCAGAAGTATTTGAATTATGTTGAAGCTCTAACTCCGTAGTTAGCTCCAAATTTAGTCTTTTATTTTCTCTTTTCCACCACCAGTCATCACCAAGGGGAAATTGAACCTTGGGCCTAGGCATTTTTGAAGCAAATGAATGATAAAGAGGGGGGTTAGCTTTTATATATGATTTTGGGTCTTAAGGCCAAAATATATATAAAAAGGGCAATTGTTTGTACCCAAATTTAATAGTCAGGCCCAGCCCATTAATTATAAACCATATGATTTAAATTTAATTAGTGGAAATGAAAGTGGGGAGTTGAAAATTAGAAGTGGTATGGGATGATGGCAGTTATTCAGTAGAGATGAGTGGTTATCTGAGGAAATAAAGAGGAAAAAAGGAGGACAGACGGAAGGGGATAACCAACAAAAAAGACTACAGCAAAACTAAAATTTCTGAAGCAATTTTCTTTATTCATAGCTTATTTCTAGCATTTGCTTTTAATTTACTGTTAAAATTTCAATTCCTTTGTTTTATCAATATTTCCCTTTTAATGCAATATTCTCATTTTAATTAAATCCTTTAATTTCCAATTCTCATAAATTTCCAATTTTATTTACTGGCATTTATTAAATCTAAGTGGACTGTGGCTAAGGAAACTCGGGAATCCACAATTCAATATGATATTAGAAGTCAATAGGCGCAAAGATTTCAGTTCGCGTACCTCACATGCGTGGCACGCTTGAATTTTCAAAAATTTACCAACATTATTTAATTAAATGTAATGGCATAGACTGCCCCGATTTTAGATTTGTTCGTTAGCTTGTCGATTGGCAATTTTATTTGCTGTCTATGCTTTATATTTACTAAATTGACTTTCTTAACTTTTTTATCATTTTTAGTGAATCACAGGAATTGTTTTGTGATATGGGTGTTAAGAAAATATCAGTCTTATTAAGATGTTTAAGTGCATTTCTGAATTCAATTATTAGTAAATTTATAATATAAGAAAATCATTTAAAAATTTTATCATTTTAATAAAATTTTGTTTATATATAATTAAATTTTAAAAATTAATTAATAAGATAAAATTCTAAATAAATTTTTATTCTTTCCAAAATTAATCTATTTATAATAAAAATAATTATTGTCATAGCGGCCTCCCATAACAATAAAAGAAGGTGTTACTAATGAAATGAAAGTGTGCTTTTCTTGTTTGTTTTACGTCATTGGTGGTGTCTGTTTAAAATATTCACGGAATGCAAAAGTAGCTCTCTCTTCTCGTATATTATGCCTTATATTATTATATATTCAATGCAATCATCAGAAGCAAGTTGAATTATATAAATATAATTTCTATATATTTTAATTGTATAAATTTTAAAATAGTTATATGAAGTTGATTTTTTTTCTAATAATTTTAATTTTAATGTGGAAGATGGTCAAAGTTATGAGTGTAAATGAGTTGAGCTGAGCTGAGCCGAGCCGAGTTTTAACTTACTCAGACTTGGTTCTTTTTTTTTTTTTTCGAATTGGAGTTTGAGCTCAAGTTTTGAATCTAACTTGAAAAATATGTTTGAACTTGACTAGTTTAAAAATCGAGTTGAGATCGAGCTCGACTTGTTAATAAAAACTATGATCAAGATAAACTCGAACTCGACTGATTATAAAATTTGTTTATAAATTATCAAAATACTCAATTTTCTAAATATGTATTTCTAATAAAATAATTATAATGAAAATATTTAAAACTAATATAAAAGTAAGAATATCCAATTCATAAAAAAAACAATCATAAAATCGAGCATTACATATATTATAAAGATATTAATTAATAAAAAAATATATTTTATATAGTATAAAAATATTATGTTATATTAATCAGGAATATATATATTTTAGTCAATTTGCATTAGTAAAAAATTTATAAAAATGTTAAAATATATTTTTAGAGTACCAAAATTATTAAGTAAATAATAATAATAATAATAATAATAATAAAATTATTTATGAGCCTATTAAATAAGCTATTTGTGAGTTTATTCACGAGTTTATAATTGAAATGTTTACAATTCTAATTGAGCTGTGTTTCATTTTAGGTAACTTTTACTTATTTATTTATAAAATTTTAAAATAAAATTTAAATTTAATTCATTTATAAAATAATTTGAATATAAATAAATTTTTATTAAACCGATCAATGAATTCTTTCTAAACAACTCGGCTCATTTTCATCATTTATCAAAATTCGTACGCAAGCAAATAAACCCCAAAACCAGTCATAGCTTGACAAAAGTAGTTTTAGTTGCCATCTGCCGATAAATGATAATGGTTTTAATAATTTTGACGGAAATGAGGCTGTCCCATCCATTTGTCTAATCTTGATTTAAGAGATAATTATAAACTAGCTGTGTAATGTGGGGGCTGTTTATATTATTTTATTTATTAATATTTAATAATTATGATTGTAAAAGTACCTCATAATAAGACAATATATGTAATTATTAATTAAAGTAAACTTGAGTTTTGTAGTTCATAATTTTGTATATTTTAATTAAGTAGGAATTAGTTTTTTAAAAATAGAACTGTTTTAATTTTATATAGTTTGTTATTAAATAATAAGTAGTTATAAAATAGTTATTTGGATAACTTTAAATTTATATAAGCATCTTAGAGTGTTAAAGTAAGTATTTTATATTTTCTTGTTGAATGTATTTTATAGTGTTGATTCTAGATGACATGGACCTATAGAGATGAAAAAGGACATATTCAAAAAAATTTTGAATGCCAATGGAAATGATTTAGAGATTCCAAATAGCTATAATAGTTGAACTTAATAAGATAGCAATTACAACCCAAAAAGTAATAAGTATTTGGGCATAGACTTGAAAACCTCCTATTTTCAAATAGAAATACTAGCATACTTCCACATCAGATTTATCATATAACCCTTTTAGTTTATTCATGGAACATGATAGAACATTTATATTGCCCTCCGAAAAAAAAATTCAAAAGGAATTACTTTAAAGTCATACTTACGAAATTGTTTTAACTTATTGATTATGATTAATCCTATATTCTTGCCCCCGAAGAAAAAATGAAAAAAACTTGTTCTACTTGAGCTCCATCTTATACTACTTACATTACAACCCAAAAAAAAAAAGAGGATTTTAGTGTATAACAAAATAGATAATGTCAAGCTAAGAATACCTTCATTTCTATATGCTATTGCAATGGTTAGGAGGGCAAAGCCAAGTACTTGGCAAAGAGAATCCGATGTTTAAGTTAGTAAAGGGCTTCACTGGTAGCTGTTGGAGAATTGAATTCTCTTCGTAGGCAGAACAGCTCTAGAGCTTTTTAATGAGAGAAAGGAGATGAGAGAGACATAGAGTTCTAGCTACCTGAAACAAGTGTTGATCCTTCTTTTTTATATGCCTTTACATGGTAAGGGCACGTAATAGTGGTCTATGAGGAGAGAGTATATTTGCTGATGTACCCTGCCTCTGCTTGTTATGGTAAGTATACAAGTAGTGGAGAGCAAGTAGTGGATATGCCCCTTATTATATAGCAAGTTGGCTGGTTGTGTCAAGGGGTAATGATGCTGTGAACACTTAATTTTGTACCTTTATAATGCGGTTACAGCTTGACACTTGTTAAGTTTAGTGTGTTACGAGAGTTGGTACGATAGACACTCAATTTTCCAATATGCACGAACACCAATCTCCAAAAACATTACTACACAGACACTCAATTTTCCAGCACAGACCAACATCAATCTCTAAAAAAAACTGCTACCCACACGGATTTGCGAGCATATACAGTGGATTCTGTCGAATGGCCATACGGATCCCCCTAGAGCACGTGCCGATCAGCCTAAAGCTTGTGTGGATCCACACATAGTTCCCCCTTTTCAGCCTTGAAAATTCATAAATTACCTTTTTCAACCTAATTTTTAGCCATATTCAGTCCTATACTTTTAATCTTTTCACTTTTCCACTTCTTAAAATGCCCTCACCTCCTTTGCCTATAAATACGCCCTCTATTTACAATACAAACCATCCCTCGAACTTGTATTGATTGCTATCTACTTATTTTTTTCTCTCTCCCTTTAACCATTCTCATTATTAATTAATTAATCATTTTAATTAATTAATTTCATCTCATAACTAAGTTAATTAATCCTTTCAATTAACTAATATTTTCTTAAATCAAATCACATAATTAATTATTAATCCTTTTAATTTATTAATCACTTTTTTAAAATCCAATCAATTAATTAATCTTTTTAATTAATTAATCCACTTAATCCATCTAATTAATCATTTTTTAATCAATCAATCAAACCAACCCTCCATTTTAATTCACTTTCTTTTAGTAGGATTACCACTCTTCGGTATCGATAAAATAGAATTTTGGTATGGTAAAATCTTCCATCTGTAAAAGAAAAAAAAATAAAAAATAAAGGTATAACATCTTTTCTCACCCACAAACCACAAATCAACTTAATTAATCCAATCAACTCTTAAATCCTCTACTTAACCATTGAACAAACTATGCGGATTTTGATATCCACTCAATGGGTTACATAGGCACGTTTAGAATTTAAATCCAAAATCTATATTAATTCCTTTTCCTTTTTTTCTTTCCATGTAAATATTTATATTCGTGTTAATATTTTTGTAAGGGAAATTATGACCTTGCTAGAACTCATAAGGATTAGAGAAGGCATTTCATTTATTAATTTATGTAATTAATTTTTGAAGTTAAGGAGAGATTATGTGGTTCTTCTAGTATCCATAAGAACTAGAGGGAACACTGTCCTTAACTTGTGGATGTTTTACTTGGCTTGCTTTATTTTTTAATTTTCTCATGCCTTTCATAATTATGCATGCTCATGCATTTAATAATTATCTTATAATTGTCATTCATGAAACTAATTTTTAAGCCAATTTACACTAAGGAGACAAATCAAGATTATTTAAAATAAAAAACTTAGTCCTGAATCCTCTTTGGTTTCAAAAACTAGTGATTTTATCTTTGGGTAAATTAATTAAAAAAATTAGTAAGTTGGAGTTTATAAATGTGTTTTTCCTTAATTTTTCACTTAAAATAAATTAAGGTAGCGAGTCCCAAAACACTTTCAAAAATCAACCCATCTGAGCTTGAGAGCTCAAACCATGAGTTTGAACCCAAATGAGCATTCTATTTCCCCCTCTCTCTAGTGGATCAGGCTGGTATTCGGGCGAGTTCTCATAACTAGCAACTCTACTAGGAACTAGTTGCCACCTTTTAATAAAAAGGAAAAGCAAAATAAGAGGATTACTATTTGGTTGAGATTTTTCTCAAAAATAATTTCCATTTGACTCATTTAGTTTAACTTGGCTCTCATGCATCATTTTGTATAATAAAGGCTCTTTGTCTAATTTTAACTTTAGGAAAACTTTTGGATGGCAAATAACATTGGCTCAAAAACTTTCTTTGAGTATATTAGGAGATAGCGAAAGCATTCCACCCATGATGAATCTCCGATCATTTCAGTGATGTAACAAGCATCCAGTACTTTTTGACCCACGCGATACTTCTTGACTCACATGTGATTAGATATATCGATACTCTAGTGGGATGCATACCCTAAACCAAACCACCCTTCACTCATATGCATATAGTTGTCCTAACATTGACCTTAGATTCTATGCACCGTAATAATAGAGACATTTGTGCATATGCCCATGAAACCTATTTCTATATGTATCATGACATTATCATGCACACATAACATGAGAAACTCGATAATAAAAGCCCAACTACCTCAAACACTAAAATCGGTGGTCCATCATCCTAAAACCACAGACTCACCAAAATTCCATAACTTGATGACCAAATGAACAAAAGGGAATCATTTTTTTGACACATCATTGCATCTATAAACCTTTTTTTTTTTTTTTTTTACCTCCAAAATGTAAATTCATACCCTTTCCTTTTCTTACAAAGATACCAATGGCTAGTACTTCCAATTCTTTTGACCAAAATGCCATGAGCGTTTTCTTCAATAACCTCCTTAAGAAGCAAGATGAGACCTTCCAAACCACACTCACAACCACCCTTAAGAGCCACCTTCCAAATTGTTGATACGTCCTCTTTTTTTTTTTCTTTTTTTTTAATGTTGAACTCTAAACAGATCTCATATTTAAAAAATCCTAAAAATTATGTGTATTTTTAATTTATTCCCTTATTCAAATTTATATTATGATCTCATTCAAATTATTAATATCTCATTTTTACTTGGTATTCAACTTTCAAACAAGAATATACATTTATTTCAATCGACATAATAAGCTTATTAAATTATTTAAAAAATCCTTTGGAAAACGAAATTATATATTTTTTAAATTTTTATCTTTACTCTTATTTCTTATTTTGAATCAAAAGAGAAAAAGTATTAAATGTCTTTTAAATAAAGAATTATATTATATTTAGAACAAATTAATATAAAATCATTTGATTTATAAATAAATTCTTATATTCAGTTTTTATATAATAAAAATGAATTTAAAAAGTGCTTGGTTCATGGATATTCCTTAGAAGTGGAGGGTCAAGTGGATGGAATTTCTATCATACAGTAGTAACATATTTTCATTGTTTCTCATATCTATCAGGAGGCTAATATAGTTGCTGATGCTCTTGCATTTGAAGTAATTGCTCTTTTTGATCTGTCATGATTGTTCTCATATCTCTCTTTTTGTAACCATTTAATTGAATATGATGGCGTGGACTGTCCTGATTTTAGATTAGTTGGTTACCTTGTCGGTTGGTAATTTTATATACTGTCCTCGCTTTATATTTACTAGCTTGACATTCTTAACTTTTTTTTTTTTTTGTCATTTTTAATGAATCAAAGAAATTGTTTTATGATGTGAGTGTTAAGAAATATGAGTCTTATTGAAATATTTAGGTGTATTTCTGAATTTAATTATTGGTAAATTTATAATAAAAGAAAATCATTTAAAAATTTTATCATTTTAATAAAATTTTGTTTATATATGATTAAATTTAGAAAATTAATTAATAATATAAAATTCTAAATAAATTTTTATTCTTTTCAAAATTAATCTATTTATAATAAAAATAATTATTGTCTTAGCCGCCTCCCCTAACAATAAAAGAAAGTGTTACTAATGAAATGAAGGTGTGCTTTTCTTGTTTGTTTTACGTCATTGTCAGTGTCTGTTTAAAATATTCAAGTAATGCAAAAGTAGCTCTCTCTTTTCGTATATTATGCCTTATATTATTATATATTCAATGCAATTATCAGAAGCAAGTTGAATTATATAAATATAATTTGTATATATTTTAATTGTATAAATTTTAAAATAGTTAAATAAAGTGGATTTTTTTTCGAATAATTTTAATTTTAGTGTGGATGATGGTCAAAGTTTGTGGGCAAGCAAATAAACCACAAAACCAGTCATAGCTTGACAAAAGTAGCTTTAGTTGCCATCCGCTGATAAATGATAAATGGTTTTAATAATTTAGACTGATGTGAGGCTGTCCTATCCATTTGTCTAATCTTCATTTAAGAGATAATTATAAACCAGTTGTGCAACGTGGGGGCTGTTTATATTATTTTATTTATTAATATTTAATAATTATGATTATAAAAATACGCCATGATAAGACAATATACATAATTATTAATTAAATTATAATTCATAAAGTAAACTGTAGTTTTATAATTCATAATTTTGTATGTATTAATTAAGTAGGAACCATTTCTTTAAAAATAGAACTATTTTATTTTTATATAGTTTGTTATGAAATAATGAGTAGTTATAAAATAGTTATTTGGAAAACTTCAAATTTATATAGACATCTTAGAGTGTTAAAGTAAGTATTTTATGTTTTCTGTTGAATGTATTGATTGGAGTTTGATTGAATAAAATAATTATGGCTAGATCTCTGGTATTAATTCTAGATTATATGGACCTATAGAGATGAAAAAGGACATATTCAAAAAAATTTTGATTGTCAATCGAAATGGTTTGTGGATTCCAAATAGCTATAATAGTTGAACCTAATAAGATAGCAATTACAATCCAAAAAGTAACAAGTACTTGGGCATGGACTTGAAAATCTCATATTTTCAAATAGAAATACTGGCCTACTTTCACATCATATATATTATATAACCCTTTTAGTTTATTCATGGAACATAGTAGAACATTTATATTGCCCTCTGAAAAAAAAAAATTTCAAAAGGAATTACTTTAAAGTTATACTTACAAAGTTGTTTTGACTTATTGATTAGGATTAACTCTATATTTTTGCCCCCTAAGAAAAAAATGAAAAAAAAATCTTTCTACTTAAGCTCCATCTTATACTATTTACATTACAACCCAACAAAAAAGAGGATTTTAGTGTATAACAAAATAGATAATGTCGAGCTAAGAGTATCTTCATTCCTATATGCTATTGCAATGGTCAGGAGGGCCAAGCACAAAGAGTATCCGATATTTAAGTTAGTAAAGGGCTTCACTAGTAGCTGTAGGAGAATTGAATTCTCTTCTCAGGCAGAAGAACTCTAGAGATTTTTAATGAGAGAAATGAGATGAGAGAGACATAGAGTTATAGCTACCTGAAACAAGTGTTGATCCTTCTTTTTTATATGCCTTTGCATGGTAAGGGCAAGTGATAGTGGTCTCTGAGGAGAGAGTATATTTGCTAATGTACTCTGCTTTTGCTTGGTATGGTAAGTATACAAGTAGTGGAGAGCTAGTATGTGGATATGCCCCTTATTATGTAGCAAGTTGGTTGGTTGTGTCAAGAGGTAATGATGCTGTGAATTCTTAATTTTACACCCTTATAATGCAGCTGGAGCTTGACACTTGCTAAGTTTAGTGTGCTACGAGAGCTGGTACGATAGACAGTCAATTTTCTAATATGGACTAACACCAATCTCCAAGAACATTACTATATAAACACTCAATTTTTCAGCATGAACTAATATTAATCTTTAAAAAAAAAATGCTACCCACACGGATTCGCAAGTATGTCCAACAAATTTCATCAGATGGCCATACGGATCCCCCCAGAGCACGTGCTGATCAGCCTAAAGCCTGTGCAGATCCACACATAGTTCCCTCTTTTTAGCCTTGAAAATTCATAAAGTGCCTTTTTCAGCCTAATTTTTAACCATATTCAGTCCTATACCTTTAATCTTTTCACTTATCCATTTCTTAAAGTGCCCTCACCCCTTTTGCTTATAAATACACCCTCTATTTACAATACAAACCATCCCTTGACCTTGTGTTGATTGTTATCCACTTATTTTTTTCTCTCTCCCTTTAATCATTCTCATTATTAATTAATTAATCATTTTAATTAATTAATTTCATCTCCTAACTAAGTTAATTAATCATTTTAATTATCTAATCTTTTCTTAAATCACATCACATAATTAATTATTAATCCTTTTAATTTATTAATCACTTTTTTAAAATCCAATTAATCCACTTAATCCATCCAATTAATAATTTTTTTAATCAATCAATCAAACCAACCCTCTATTTTAATTCACTTTCTTTGAGTAGGATTACCACTCTTCGGTCTCGATAAAATAGAAATTCGATCCGGTTAAATTTTCTACCTGCAAAAAAATAAAGGTATAACATCTTTTCTCACCCACAAACCACAAATCAACTTAATTAATCCAATCAACTCTTAAATCCTCTGCTTAACCATAGAACAAATTATGTGAATTTTGATTTCCATTCAATGAGGTACATAGGCACATTTAGAATCTAAATCCAAACCTCAACGCCAAAATCTAAATTAATTCCTTTTCCTTTTTCTCTTTCCATATAATTATTTATATTCATGTTAATATTTTTGTAAGGAAAATTACAACCTTGCTAGAACTCATAAGGATTAGAGAAAACATGTCATTTATTAATTTATGTAATTAATTTTTGAAGTTAAGGAGAGATTATGTGGTTCTCCTAGCATCTATAAGAACTAGAGAGAACACTCTCCTTAACTTGTGGATGTTTTGCTTGGCTTGCTTTATTTTTTATTTTCTCATGCCTTTCATAATTATGCCATACTCATGCATTTAATTACTATCTTATAATTGTCATTCATAAAATCAAATTTTAAACCAATTTAAACATAGGAGCCAAATCAAGATTATTTAAAATAAAAAACCTAATCCCTAGATCCTCTTTGGTTTCAAAGGCTAGTGATTTTATCATTGGGTAAATTAATTAAAAAAATTAATAAATTGGAGTTGTAACTAGGTTTTTCCTTAATTTTTCACTTAAAATAAATTAGGATGGCGACTCCCAAAACACTTTCAAAAATCAACCCATCCGAGCTTGAGAGCTCTAACCATGAGTTTGAACCCAAATGAGCATTCTGATTCCCCCTCTCTCTAGTGGATCGGGCTAGTGTTCGAGCAAGTCCTCATAGCTAACGACTCCACTAGGAACTAGTTGCCACTTTTTAATAAAAAGGAAAAGCAAAATAAGAGGATTACTATTTGGTTGAGATTTTTCTCAAAAATAATTTCCATTTAGCTTATTAAGTTTAACTTGGCTCTCATGTATCACTTTGCATAATAACAACTCTTTGTCTAATCTTAACTTTAGGAAAACTTTTGGATAGCGAGTAACATTGGCTCGATAACTTCCTTTGAGTATGTCAGGGGATAGCGAAAGTATTCCACCCACGATGAATCCCTGATCATTTCAGTGGTGTAATAAGCATTCAGTACTTTTTGACCCACGCAAGACTTCTTGACTTACTTGTGTTTAGATATATCGATACTCTAGTGGAATGGGGACTCTAAACCAAACAACCCTTCACCCATATGCATGTATTTGTCCTAGCATTGACCTTAGATTCCATGTACTATAATAATGGAGACATTTGTGATGCCCATGAAATCTATTTCTATATGCATCATGACAATATCATGCATATATAACATAAGAAACTCGATAATAAAAGCCGAAATGCCTCAAACACTAAAATTGGTGGTCCGTCATCCTAAAACCATAGACTCACCAAAATTCCATAACTCGATGACCAAATGAACAAAAGGGTGTCATTTTTTTGACACATCATTACATCTATAAACCCTTTTTTCACCTCCAAAATGTAAATTCTTACCCTTTCTTTTTCTTTCAAGGGTACCAATGTCCAATATTTCTAATTCTTTTGACCAAGATGTCATGAGCGCTTTTTTCAATAACCTTCTTAAGAATCAAGATGTGACCTTCCAAACCACACTCACCACCACCTTTAAGACCTAACCTGACTTTTTCGCTAATAGCCCTTAAAGCTCAGTCCACCAACTTCACTAATGCTCTTAACTCTCAATGCCAATCCATCATTAATGAGGTCAAAGAATTGACCAATGCCATTATTAGACCTCCTCCCTATCGTGTTGAGCTTGCTTTTGCCCAAGCTAGGACTAGCCATGCCCCCCACTTTCACTCCTCCTATTATCGATCTCATAGATAAAGGAAAGCATTTGAGACTCCTACCTCTCCTGCTCTAGATTTGAATGCCACTGCATCCTTTCCCACTACAATTCCTTTTCAAAGTGGGAATTTCTCTAGCTTTTCTAAAGCTAAGAAACTGATGGAGAAATTCAAGGCTATGGAACAAACACTCAAGATCATTAAGATGAAGACATGATAGATGTTGACTCACTAGCTCTCTTTTCAAATGCACGGGTTCCACCAAAATGCAAAATGCCAGTCATAGAAAAGTTTAATGGCAATATATGCCTCAAAACTCCTTTCAAGATATATGTAGGCACCATAAAACCCTTCAGACTGGATGATGAGCTTCTCATTCAGTTATTCCAATAATCCTTGACCAGAGCTGCTGTTAAATGGTTATTAGATCTTAATTAGAATTACAAGAAGACATAGGATGACATATGCAATATATTTGTGAAACAATGCTGCTATAACATTGAAGTGGATGTCACCCTCGGGGATCTGGACACAACCAAACAAGGTCAAAGAGAGTCTTTCATTGTATTCCTTACTAGGTGGAGGGCAAAGGTAGCCCAAATGGTGAATCGTTCATCTGAAGTAAAGCAAATTGACATCATTGTCAAAAATCTCTTCCCCCGATACCAGACTCATCTGCAAACACAGTTCCTCCCTAGCTTTAAAGCCCTTGTTGCCATTGCCAGCAAGATCGAGGATTTGATTCAATCCAGATAAATTAAGGGTGGATCTTCTAGTTTAAAGTATCACAATAATAGAAATTACACCACCAACGCTACTAACTTTACTATCCAAAGAGAAGGGGAGGTAAATGCTAGTCTTATCACTAATCGATGAGGTTAGAAGCAAGGAGGAACTTTTCTAAACTAGGCATGCCCCTTAGTGTTGTTTACAATAAAGCCTTAGAGGCTAATTTAGTTAAGCCCCTAGAATCATGACCTCTTCTAAACCCTTTGCCGAAGGGCTATAATGCTAATGAGCACTGTGACTGTCGTTAAAGACCAGGGCATAAAACTAATGCGTGCAAGGCTCTGAAGTACAAAATTCAAGACCTTATTGACAACAGAGAAATCATTGCTCTGAAGGCCCAAAGTTTAACATTACCACCGATCCTTTTCTGAACCACCTACTAGACATAACTTCATTGCATCCACCAAACCACTAAGCTCATCTAGCTATCTCAAGTTTCAACCAATAAAAAGTGCTAGCCTTATTGTGCTATGTCCGAGTCTTTTGAGTCTATATTTGAGTCCTCTGAGTCCATGTTTAAGTCATATGAGTCTACTGAGTCTATTTCTATAAAGGCTTTTTAGAATCTGAGTCTGTCAAGTCTTATCCTTTTTTGAGTTTGTAACCCATCTTCTGGGCTTATCTTTCAGTATTAATTTAACCTATGATGATGAGACTTTGTTACGATAAAAATTTTAAAAATTCTACTTTGCTTTAATTCTTCTAATTCATCTTTGAACGGGACATCTAAAAAAGAAAAAGAAAAGAAAAGAAAAGAAAAAATAGAAAAACAACAAAAATAAAAAAATGAAAATGAAGACGACAACGAATTAGTTAGTTATGGTACAAAGGAAAAAACTAAAAATCACATACATTACATCTGCAGGCGAAAAGGTTCATGAGTTCTTAGACTGGTCTACAAGAGAGCCTAATGACATGATAGGGATAGATCCAAATACCATAGTTCACAAGATTCTGACCTACATATAAAGCCTGTCAAGCAAAAGCTGCAGAGAATGAAAGCAGAGTAGATCAAAAGTTATCATAACCAGTTGAATGCCATTGAGAGAAAGAAAATGGATGCTCTATACAAAATTTAGGGCTATCAATAGAGACTAGCCAGGCACTTCAACCGGAAGGTGAAAGACAGGGATTTGTAGGAAGAAAATCTAGTTTTGAAAGAGACTCAAGCTCTTGTCCACGATAAGAGAAGAATGCTTAGAGCAAATTTAGCCAAATAATATGTGTGTGTACCCTCATTTTAACACTTGCAAAATTACTTCTAAACTCACTGATTTTGACTGAAATATTTTGGGCACAATATGATGCCTTTTCTATCCTGACCGAAATTTTTATATCAGACAATATTTTTCCAAAACTGACTGGATCTTTTCTCAGATTGATTGTTTAATTGTTCTAAAATTAATTTCGACTATATCGACAATGATAGATAAAATTTTCGAGCTCTATAACTCCCAAAAACTGATTCGAAAGTCTTAAAATATGACCGAACAGAAAATAAATTTCCAGTTGACATGCCCATCGGGGCATCGGGTGGTGCCAATGCCCTTCTGGGTGGCACGCTGCTTGTGCCTCCAGTGGCGTGGGCCCCACTGCTCCATCTGCAATCCCCAAATTACCTCTTAATCTGATTTTTTAACTCTTTCTAGCCCTACCCCTGATGATCTTTTCATATTTTTACTATCTAAACTACCTTCATCTCCCTTTGCCTATAAATGAGCCCTCCATCTTTCTTTCTAACACACACCAAAGTTGATATTGATTGCTATCTATCAACTTTTCTTCTTCTTCTCCCTCCATCCACTCTCTAATTAATTAATTAATCATTTTAATTAATTAATTACCTCTTTTTTTAAATTAAATAAAAAATTTTTTTTACTCATCCACTATTTTAATTAATTAATTAATTATTTTAATTAATTAATCTACTCACCAATCATTTTTTAAATCATTAATCAATCTAATTGTCCGGTCTGATAAAACAAAATTTTGGTCCAGCAAAATATTTTTTTCATCTCGTCCACCAAAATCCAAGGTATTTTTCATAAACTCTATCCTCAAACCAAAAATTATTTTAATCAATTTGTAAACCCCTCCACTTAATCGTGGAATGAATTACGTGTGTTTTAATCTCTATTCAACGGGGTATGTAGGCACATTTGGAATTTAAATCCAAACTTCAAATCCAATCTTTCAAATTTAATTTATTTTCCATTTTTGCAAATGTAATTATTTCTTTTTAAAAAAGACATTTGTAAGGAAATATGTGGTCTTCCTAGAATCCCATAAGGGTTAGAGAAGGCATCCCAATTTTTATTAATATAATTATCTTAATTGGAATTAAGGAGTGATAATGTAGTTCTCATAAATCCCTAAGGATTAGAGGGAACACTCCCCTTAATTTGTGAATATTTATTTCAATTGTTTCGTCAACCCTTATGTACCATGCATTCATGTTATGCCATATCCATACATTTTATTTACAATTATCATCTTATAAATGTCATTCATGAAATTAAATTTTCAAAGTCAAATTAAACTTAAGAGCCAAATTTAGATTATTTAAAACCAAAAAACCTAGTTCCTGAACTCAATATACTTCAAAGACTAGTGATTTTATCTATGGATAAATTAATTGAATTCTCCCATCTTTGCAACCTGGATCAGCTGAAGCCGTATTTCATTTGAAGATGGCATCTGTATTTCATTTTTGTTTTCATGCAATGTAATAAGAAATTCATGGACTTAATTCTCTTGATAAAAAAAAGAGATAATGTAAAGGATATGTAGCAACCCAATTCAGGTAGGGTTCAAAACGTAATACAAAATATTTTATTTGCATCGTATTCTCATTTCCTCTATGTCTCATACAACATTCACTTAATTCTTTTTGCCTAAACAAAAAGTACAAAAAAAAAAAAAAGAAACAAAAGAAAATGCTCGTTAAACTAAAAACCCAAAAAGGCGACTTAGGCAGAAGTTAAAGCAAGCTCGTCGAGTCGAAAATGTGAAAGGCCGACTAGGGAAAAAATTAGAGCTAAAAAATAGAAAGAGCTCACTATGTCAAAAACTTAAAAGGGCGACTTAGGCAGAAATTAAAGTAAAATAAAAGATGTCTCATATAATGGTGATCAAATTTTACAAAATACAACTCATTAACATGAGAAAAAAATATAGTCCTTTAAATGTCGTCTATAGCTCTTATCAACTTACAGGTGTATACAAAGATAAAAATCCTAAAACAAAAGCAAGAGTCATGTCTGAAGTCATAGTCTACCTAATCTATCTCTTCCTTCTAGGCTACAAACCTCATGTGCTCTCATCATAATCAAAGTCTGCCACAATCTCTTAAATGGTCACACCTTCATCTAGTCTTTGTAGCTCCTTCTATGTAGCATCAGAAGTACTAGCAAAATCAGAACTGCTCACTACGTTAGTATTAGAAACCCTATCCTAAGTACTAGCAGTTCTTACACTACTCCTATAAATTCTCCTTTACATGGCAGTAGTTAACAAATTACTCCTTATTGCAGTAGCTCAAATCTCCCTCTATACCCTAGAAACCATAGTCTTCCTCTCTGTCCTACCAATAGCAGTCATTCTCTGAACCTCTACTGTAGTGTCACCTTATCTCCTCATTGTAGTTATAGTCTCCTCTGTTACTGCTAGTATAGTCTGAGTAATTACTACAGCTTGTGGTGTTGCACCACCAGTAGATCCCTAAGTCTCCTTTAAAGATTAAGTCACTTCCTCTATCTATGTTGTAGTCCTCTTGCTACTAGTGGCTCATCCTATAGTCTCTCCCTCCTTATCTACTTCACCCTTTATTTCCCTCAGCAGGGTAGCCAAATGCTTTCTTTCAACTAGCGAAACCACTTTTATAAACCACCTACCATGCCCCTTTATGATCCCAAATGAAATTTCAGAACAAATAGTATGATAACTCCTTAGTAAATCACCCCTGATAGACCTAGCAATGGGAGTTGTAATCCATGCAAACTCTAAGAAGAGAATAACTAGGGGCACATCCTAAGTCTACCCCATCTTTCTCAAAGCCTTCATCCTTTGGTAAAAGGTCTTTCAAACTAAACCCAATAAGCATACCACTCGACACTTATGTCTTCTGGTCATGAAAGATATAATCCTTTACCATTAGCAGTGCCAAAATATGTCATCTTGGGTAAGCTCCCATAACTATTTTGTTAATATCTGACCAAGTCTCAATAAGGTACATGTGTTACTAAAAAGCAGGGGGCTATGACCTAGAAATGATCTATCAGCCACAATTGCAAAATAACCTAAAATTCGAAATCGAAAACTCACAAAACAACTTTGAAAGGAAAGTTAGGAACAACCAAATTTTCCTTCACTTGGAGAATAGCCGAGAAGAAAGTCCATCTCTCTAAATCCTAAACAAAATAGTCGAGACTCATCAATATCTCTTTCAGCACAGCTCCAACTATGGAGCAACACTGCTCCATCTGTAATACTAAGCTTGCCACTCTTGCATCAATCCAATCCATGGACCTAAAAAATAGATATCTAACTGTCAAGCAAAAAACCAAGGCTCTCATCTTGAGCCTCTGCATCCTTATATCTCCCTGGTCACTGAGATCATGGAACTTCTCAATCACTCTGACCATTAAACAACCATTTGGCTTGTAACATCCTGAGGCAAGTCCAAAAACTCCTAAAAATGCCAAACTCTAAGCTCTAGCACCACCAGAGCTACCTCTAGGTTGCATCCAAGCCATAGGACTGAACTTCTTAAAGACGAGGTGCAACTCCTCCTTAGCAACACCAAAACAGAAAACACCAGCAATTGGATCCTAAAAACCTAAGGCAAGCCCTCATAAAATCTCAATCAACCTGCACTCTTTATAGCATCACCATCAGTATAATGTCATATGTACCCAAATTGATCCTCTCCACCTTCTTGAGTTTCTTAGTTCATAAATACATTTAGTGGCTAAAATATGGCTCTATGGGCATAAAAGTCATATGAAAAATTGTATTCACAAAGCAAAATCATGAATTCATATCCATGCAATCATCCATTACAAGCATCATCATAAATCATCCATAGTATAGAAGTTAAACAAAAGGTCCATGAATCTTAAAACATGCATATATAAACATGCATCATTTATTCACAAACATACATACATGTGTAACTATCTATAGCCATGCACAATCATGCAAAACTCAAGCTAATAGCCTCTCCGACATCTTTCAAATAGTACCTTCTCAAAACTAATTGACATCTTTTAAAAATGACTGGTACCTCCTCAAAATTGATCGACATCTTTTGAAACTAGCCTCTTCTCCTCAAAGCTGACTGACATTCTTTCGAAATTGATTGGTACCTTCTTGAAGATGACTAACATCTTTTTGAAGTTGACCAATACTCTTTTATCTAAATTCATGAATTTTCACCCATAAATGTCTAGAAGTAATCACTTAGACATCTCTATAATTCCTTTGTCATCTCTTTTTATTTTTGAATCGATCATGTCCTCCACCTAGAACTATCTAAATTCTCATTTAGATATCAATCTGGTTCCTTCTTCCACACCTATCTATCCAATTTCTTCACCCAAAAATGTCAAATCTAAATGTCCATCTAGTTCCTTTCCCTATCTTTTCATATGAATCAACTATATCCATTAATTCACCTAAAAATATCTAGCCATTAGCCTATCCCTTTGGTTCCTTTTCCCGCTTCCATTTATTAGTTAATTTGCACCTTCATGATGAAATAATAACTTGACACTTGCTAAGTTTAGTACGCTATATAGAGTCAGTATGACAGTCCCTCTAGCTGGTTAGTGGGTGAGGAGTTCGTGGGCAACACCCTTGAAAGAAAATTTTAGCCTTTGAGAGCATTACTATACAGATAATTAATTTTCAAACACGGACCAACATCAATCTCCATGGAAAAAAAAAAGCTTGCTGCTCCTGTAGATTTGCAAGCTATTTGGGCAGATCTATGAGCATGTTCAGCAGATTCCACCGGATGGCCATGTGGATCTGCTCAAAGCCTATGCGGATCCACACATTGTCTCCCCTCTTTAGCCCCGAAAATTTTGAAATTGCCATTTCCAACTCAATTTTTAACCTTTTTTAGTCCTATTCTTTTGGTCTTTTAACTTTTCCACATTCTAAAATGCCCTTGCCCCTTTACTTATAAATACCCCCCTCCATTTCCATTATATAGCACCCCTTAAAATTGTGTTGATTACTAGCCACTGTTCCTTTTTCGCTTTCTCCTCCTAATCAATCTCATTATTAATTAACTAATCATTTTAATTAATTAATTCAATCCCATAATCAAGTTAATTAATCCTTTTAATTAACTAATATTTTCTTAAATCACATCACACAATTAATTAATCAGTCCTTTAATTAGTTAATCACTTTTTAAAATCCAGTTAATTAATTAATCTTTCTAATTAATGAATCCACTTAATCCATCCAATTAATCACTTATTTTAATCAATCAATCAAATCAACTCTTTACTTTAGTCCACTCTTTTTGAGTAGGATTACCATTCTTTGGTACTGATAAAATGAAATTTCGGTCGGGTAAAATCCTCCACTGCCAAAAATAAAGATATAACATCTTTTCTTACCTATAAACCCTAAATCAGCTCAATTAATTCAATCAAATCCTAAAACCTCCACTTAACTTTGAAACGAACTACGTGGATTTTGATCTTCCATTCAATAAGATATATAGGGTCATTTGGAATTTAAACTCAAATCTCAAATTCAAATCCCAAATTAATTTCTTTGCCCTTCTTTCTTTTCATGTAATTATTTATATTCATGTTAACTTTTTTTTAAGGAAAACTGTGACCTTGCTAGAACTCATAAGGGTTAGAAAAGGTATCCCATTTATTAATTTATGTAATTAATTTTTCGAGGTAGGGAGCAATTATGTGGTTCGTTTAGTATCCATAAGGATTAGATAGAACACTCTCCTTAATTTGTGGATATTTTACTTAGTTTGTTTTATTTCTTAATTTCCTTATGCATTCATAATTATGCCATGCTCATGCATTTAATTACTATCATATAATTGTCATTCATGAAATCAATTTTTAAGCCAACTTAAACTTAGGAGCTAAATCAATATTATTTAAAACTAAAAATCTAGTTCCCGAATCCTTTTTGGTTTCAAAGACTAGTGATTTTATTCTTGGATAAATTAATTGAAAAAATTAATAAATTGGAGTCATAATTGGATTTTCCCTTAATTTTTTCCTTAAAATAGATTAGGGTGGTGACTCGCAAGGCACTTTCAAAAATTAATCGATCCGAATTCGAGCACTCCAACTATGAGTCTGAACCTAAATGAACATTCCAATCCCCCTCTCTTTAGTGGATCGAGTCAGTATTCGGGCGAGACCTCACAGATACAAACCTTAAGTGACATGTCTTGAGACCCAACAACAATATACTTGGAAGCGACTCTTAGGAAAGCCAAGTCAAATTCAAACTAGAAACCTTGATACAAAACTAACTTATGGTTAGGCACCTTGGTATAAATTGTTTTAAATGCCACAAAAGTATGAACCTTTGATAAGTTTGAAATCCATAAAAGATAAATCTTTGGACAAGTTTAAGAGATTCAAGCAAGAATTAAACTTAAGAGAAAACTAAAAGGAATTTTATTCTAAAAGGAATTTTATTAATGAAAATAACTCTGACTCGAAAGTACATAGATATACTTGAGTTATATAGGCACTCAAGAGTATTCTATTCTAGACTTCTAAATTATGTTAGAAATTCTTCCTAGACTAAAAAACTAAAATTCGAGAATAAAAATGAGTGATATTCATATTGGATCTTAGGCTAATACAAAAGAGGGCCAAAACTAATGAAAATATGAAAATTAACTTATCCAGACAAGTCTTGGGCTTAATATATATATCATTGGTAGCCCAAAAACATAGAAACTAATTTAATTAAATTAAATTCAGGCTTAATAAAAATGAAATAAAAATAAACAAACTTCTTGGATTGTATCATTCCCCTTTGTTAGAGAAAAACTCGACCTCGAGATTTAAAGTAATGAAGTAATAGGAACAATGCACAAAATTAGCAATCCTTGACAAATTTTTCCATTTGAAGAACTTGAGACAAATTGGTTAGAAAAACATCAAATAAATGATTAGGTAAAACAAAATTCACCATTAGATTTAAAAATATCTTTAGTCTCATGGAAAACAAAGTTAATCTCCTTTGTTTTTTCTTTTTCTTAAACTTCTAATGGAATCACCGCTTTTTCTTCTTCCAAGATCTCTTGAGAAATTTCAAGTGATAGAATTTCTTTATGAATATCAACTTTTTCTACATTTAATTATGTCTCTTCACATTCAAGTTCTAAAGATATCAAGTCTTCTTCATGATTATCTTGCACATCGTGGTTGATTTCTACAACATTGACATCCAACTAATTAAATTCACAAGTGACTTGGATAAGATAACTAATTATTTCCTCAACCTCATTACCTTTATTCTTTATCTCCTCTATTGGTGGCTTAGATGCAATTTTTCTTTCACGCTCAGCCTTAATTTTCATTGAAATATCCTCATATGATGGCTATGCCCTCTTTCTTTCATCTTCATCATTTTCTTGAACTTTTCTGTGAAATCGCTTAGGTCACATGGGTGTGTTATTAAGTGGCTACCTCCTCCTAATTGAAGCCTTAATCAATCCACTCTAACATTATTCCTTCGTTCCATGACTTGAATTATCTTGGCTAAAACTTGGTATTTATCTATTTTTCCCTGTGGATTTCCTTGTAAGCCACTCATATTGAATTTGAAAATAAAGGTTTGTAAAGCAAAATTCTACCACTTCACTCCCTTATGTGTTTTACTTAAGTAAATTTATCTCTCAAGTTCACTCGTGTTTGTTTTTTGTATGACTTTTTTTTTTCCAACACCAACAATTACAAATTTAAAAATTTAAAAACAAAAAATCAAGGAACAATTGATAATTGAAGTAAAAGAAAAGGAAGATCAAGACTCAATACAAAATTATTTGAAGAAAACACAACTACAATAATTCTAATGGTAAGATTTAATATTTTTGTTGTACTTTTATGAGTAAACAACTAATTTGACTAAGCGAAAAGGGACAAAAACAATAGAATCAAATAGACACTATTAGAAGCAAGTTTTGAGCAAAATGAACACAAGAATTAAAGTTTTGAAATATTTTTAAAATGTTTTAATTTCAAATTTAATATTAAAAAAAAGAAACAGAATCAAACAAAAAAAATGTTGAAATAAGAAAGCGAAACAAAAGACAAAGAGACAAATAACAAATAGGATACACAAACCTGATTTAGAGCCAAACATTTGATACCAAACTAATGCGAACCCTAAGCAACTTGCCTTGAGACCTAACAATAATATGCTTGGAAGTGACTTACAGGAAAGCCAAATAAGATTCCAACTAGAACTTTGGCACAAAAATAACTTATGGTTAGGCATCTTAGTATAAATTTTTTTAAACATCACAAAGGTATGAAACTTTGATAAGTTCAAATGCCAGAAAAGAGAAATTTTTCGATAAGTTCAAGAGATTAAAAAAGAATTAAACTTGAGAAAAAATTCAAAAGAATTTTATTAATCAAAATAACTCTAACTAAAAAATACATAGAAATACTTGAGTTTATATAGGCATTCAAGAGTATTCTAGATCACTAAATTAAGTTAGGAATTCTTCCTAATCAAGGAATTAAATAGGAATTCTTCCTAGACTAGAAAACTAAAATTCTAAAATAAAAATAAGTGAAATTTGGATTGGGCCTTAGGCTAATACAAAAGAGGCCAAAACTAATGAAAACATGAAAATAACATTATCCAAACAAATTTTGGGCTTAATATCTAACATAGGTGGCACAAAAACATAGAAACCAACATAATTAAATTAAATTTAGGCTTAATGAAAATGAAATAAAAATAAATAGACTTCTTAGATTGTATTAGGTAAGGATGTGTAGCCTGATGGATCTCTTTTCTCTGACATGGTTGAGTTGATATTGTACTTCATGACATTAGCTATAATTTAGTAGCTTGCTCATGCGATGCCTCTTGGGAAGGGGTGAAGTGAAGGCTTTGCCTCTCTTGAATGTTGAGGGCTTCTCCTTTGGGCTTGATCTTGACGGGCCTTCTCTTAGGCCTAGGTTCCTTTAAAGACTTTAAGGAACTTAGTCAAGGTGCACTTTTACTATTTTTGGGCCTATTATTTCTTTGTGCTATTTTTGTTCTCATGAAGGGGCCTTTGTTTAGTTGAGGCAAAGGCGAAGAATGAATTCTTAGATGAAACACTTTTTCCTCATATTCAGCTTTGCCAAAGGACATGTCTTCATCTCATTATTGTCAGCTTCACATAGGCAAGGCAATGTAGTTGGCAAAATGTCTTCACGTAGTCGAAGCACTTTGAATAGTTGGTTAGCTTTAACTAAAAGTCTAATGTGGTGTAAGATAACCATCGCAATCTCATTTGATACACATTTTGATCGATGGAGTCATACATTTAATAATGTCTCTTCATATACAGATGTGGTCACGTGGCATTGTAACTAGTGTGATTTTTAAGAGAATTTTAAATTATAACCTCCTCTTTGTTTTCCTCATTATTATTTTGTGGTTATTGAAGGGTTAACCTCTCTTTATATATACCTTTCCATCTTTCACTTTAGAAAACCTATTTGCATTTTTCAAAACTTCTAAAATTTCTTTCTCTCTTTCTATTCTTCTTGTCTTCTTAGAGCCACACTTTTTTTGTCTTCCTTTTTCTCTTAAATTCTTGCAATACTTTTCTCTTTTCTCCTTTTCTAGTTCAATGGCACCTAAGAAGGATAGTTACCCTAGAAGGCATACGGTGAGTGCTAAATAATTCCAATAGATACTTAATAAAGTGTGGGGTGTTATTGAACCCTTGGTAGAACAAATGAGTTTGCTATTTTCAGTGAGAATATGGATAACAACAACCAATTCACTTTTTGCCTAGCTTAATTCCATGAAAGGATCTAATCAAGTGATCTAGATGTAGCTCTTCCTAAGGACAACTAGCATTATGTCATCTTCTACCATCAACTGGAGGTTGGTATTCTCTTTTCTAGTAATGGATTTAAGGTAGAGTGCTTCACATACTTTTTAGTGAATCCCATGATGTTGACTCTTAATTTCATAAGGGATCTCTACTGTTTCGAGGTCCTGTGCTTTGCTTATGGCATCCACCCTACTGTTAAGTTGTTCTAGTGCTTTTTTAGGATCCAAAGTGCCTAGAGAGCTTTAAGTATATATATGACTTCAGTGAAGCCCCTTCACAGCCTATTTATAGGCACAGAGAATAAAGTGAAGGACTAGAAGAAGAAGTTTGGCCTTATTGAGATTACCGATGGTCAAGGCAATAGGTTGGAGGAATTCGGCTTTCCTGATCATTTTTTATAACCAGTCAAGGCCTTATGGGCTATTTGAGAACTTAACTAATGATTAGAGAAAAGACTTAAGAACTCTCGTCCATGAGAGGTATGTGCATGATGCAGAGAGGATGGCATCCACCATTCATTTGAGGGATGCTAAGGGGAACCTTTTGCCCAAGGTTCACCTAATGGATATCCAGGTTATGTCTTTGCCCTTGAGTCTTTGCTAATATGTTTATGTATTGAAGTTGTTGATACTTCTGCATTATTGTTTATTTTTGTTCATTCATTTACTTTTATAGTGAAGGCGAAGAATCCTAAGCATTACTAGGATGCCCTAAGAGTGACTGCTAGAGCATCTCCCAAGGCTTACATACCCGCTGCTAAGATTCCCATTCTAGACCTTTGTAAAATGAGGCTAAGAGTGCGAGTAGAAGCGAATATTGGTCCTCCACATGCCAGTACTTCCAGCAAGCTGACGAAGCAAACCTAAATGGAGCAAACCCGATCAGAGTGACTTTAAGTAGCAGGGAAGACACAAATAGAACAACCATAAAGAGATGTGGTTGAAGTAGATGAGGCTTCTGGCATAAGGAGTAGACTTGTTAAGGCCTCTGATCCCATGATTCCTATTGTGGCAAGGGTCGCTTCTTCAATTGCTGCCTCTATGGTTCCTTCAGTGAAGCATGTTACACAGAGGAGGATTGCTATCTTTAGGGTGAATGTGCCTCCTTATCCCCCACCTCTTCCAACTGTTGGTAAAGGGAAAGAAATAGCAAAGCCCATTGAGAAATAACTAAAGAAGAAGGGGCCTCTACTGCCAATGTGCTTAATGCATTACCCATAGTTATAGAGCTACTAAAAAGCCATAAGACTTAGAGAAGTAATGGGAGACATTGCTGATGATGTGGAGTTCAATGGTAGATTGGCTTCACTAGTCAAAAGTTATGATCTACTAGAGCTTGCACTAAAGATAGATACGAATTATCCTACTTTTTCCATCTCTACCATCTTAAAGCCCTAATTCTTAAATAAGGTATGGGAGCACCCGTCTAAGATGGTTGAAGAGTTTTGGAGTTGAGAGGCCTCCCACTATTTTTGAAGATATTGCTTGGGAGGAGCTAGGGGTGAAGAGGGTCTTTTTGCCTGACTTGGCTGTGCTCTGAGCATTATATCCTTCTCTTATTAAGATTTAACTTAGGGGAAGACCTATTCTTTTTAAAGGAAAATTTTGCTTTTGCCAATTCCCTTGATAAATTGTTTTTCTACTCTCTGAGTCTGATCATTTCTCTTTTGCTTTTCAGTTCCTATTAATATAGCCATTGCTTCAACTTCCATGGAGCTTTCGACTAAAAAACTCGTTGCAGCTTCTGTTTTAGAGCCTTCGATCATATAGGTTCTAGGTACTTTAGAGCAAACACTTATTCCTTCTTCTACCACAGAATATATGATGGAAACAAAGTAGTCTCTTGAGGTTAGTGTCGATGCTCAAGCTGTAGTGGCAAAAACTACTCTGCATTCCACCAAGCTGCCCAAAAAATATTTTACAATAAAAGAGCTTATGGAGAAGAGGAAGAAGAGGCCCACTTCTCCACTTTCATCTTTGTCTTTATAGGGCATCATTATAACAGAGGGTTTTGCTATTCCCCCATTAATTCTAAAGGAAACTTTGCCTCTGCCTGTAAAGAGACAAAGGATTATTGACCAACTTGGGTTATGGTGAAGGATCTTCTAATAATTGAGGGTGTAAAGGTCTAACTCTAGAAATCCTCTACCTTGTTGGGGAGGTAAGAGAATCTTCTACGTCTTCTTCTGTGGTTCTAGTAGCATCCTTTGCTCTCCTTTGGCATGCTATTGTGCCTTTATTGGCATCCACCATGAAGACCTTAGAGAAACTGGAAGGGTGCTTTTAGAGGTAAGTCTTTCTCCTCCCTTTTGTCTTTAATTTTACTTTATTCTTTCCTTTAATCAAGCTTCTCCTTTTCTCTTTTTCACACTCAGCTGGGCATTCCTTAGGACATTATAAGGTTGTAAGGAAGGTAGTGAAGGAGAGGTAAGAACAATACTCCAAATTGAGGTAAACTTAAAGGTTGTCAGGCTAGCTTTTAAAAAGAGGAGATGTGGAAAAGTGTTTCACTAGTAAGTTAGAGAGGCAAAGGCTTGATATGGAGGGCCAAAAAAAAGATGAATAGCGAAGCTCGCCAGAAAGTTGATAGGAGGTTAAAGCTCTTCATGCTATTATGAGCCAATATGACTTGACCTTGGCTAATAAATATAAAGTGATCACTAAGCTGAATGCCAAGTTAGAGGAGCTGAGGAAGTAGAATGAGGAGTTTGCCAAAGAAGCGGAGGAGATCTTTATTCTTCATCGAGATCTAGAGAAGGTGAAATAGGAGCTCCAAGTTTCTGAATTTAGATATAAGCAAGCCTTAAACAGGGCCAAAGTCATAGAAGAGCAATGAAAACAAGCTGAGGAGGCTAGAAAAGGAGCCATCTAAGATTCCATGGAGTCAAAGAGGTTTGATGATATCATCACCTATAATACTTATAATGCTGTCGCTTAGTATTAAAATAATGCACTGTAGGGTGTAATGGCCTTCTTTCCTAGTGCCTTGCAAGAAGTGATTGAGATGGAAGCTAGTGAGGATCCTCTTATTCCTAACATATCTGAATTCTGGGAGGTTGCTGACTAAGAAAGAGAAGATATTCTAGGTCCTGAGGATTTCCCTACTTGGGAGAAAGAAGCAAATCCTCCAACTTCTCCTATCTCAGAGGAGAGTGATGATGATGAAGCCAATGGTGATGACAAAGGTGATAGTGGTGAAGCCAATAATAATGGTTGTGAAGCCCATATGATTGGGACTCTTTTTATTGTTCCTTATGTTAATCCTGCTGCTAATCCACCAGCCGACCATCAACTCCAGGTGAAGGTGGAACTTCATCTACTATCATTCCCTTTAGTAACAATCCTTCTACGGTTCCTTCTGCCTAGAGACTTTTTCTTTTTGCATCTTTTTTTTCTTATATTTTTTTATCATACATGTAAATGAATGCAAATATTATACTTATTTTATATGTGAAATAAAAGTATAATTTTCCCCTTCACTCTGCTGTTGTTTATAATAAAATGAATGCTTCATTTTTGTTAATTTTTTAGGCCATTTGCACTTATGGGCTTTCTAATTTATATTTTTTCATTGCTTGGCTAATAGATTCTCCCCCTTTGATAGAGAGGAAAGATTCTTTCCTTAAGTTATTTGCATTGACTTCTTAAAGGCCTTCACTTCTTTAGCACTTTTATTGTTCATTTATGAGTTGGACTTCATCTATGCCTTAGCTTGGGCGCTTCGCCACTGAGGTGGAAGTTGGTTGAAGTCTTCTCTCCTTTTGTAAGGATTTTTTTTCTTGTTCCCTTAAAGTTCACTAAGTCTTTTATGCCTGGATTCACCATGGCTCTTACTTCCTTCTTCAAAAAGCTCATCTCATGATTATGAGGTAATTTGTCTATGGATGTATGCTTAAACTACATTGCCATTTAAGCTAGAGCCTAGGCTTTTGCCTCATGAGCACACTTTATATAGAGCTTTGCTCTTGGGCAGAGCTTCACTTATTAGGACTCATCTTAGAGTACTTTTCACAGTTGGACTATTGCCTTTACTTTCCTCTTTTAAGATTGCCCTAACGACTCCTTCATTATATTAGATCAAGATTTACTCATTTGGAGCTTCTCCATTTGGCATTCTCCAGGTTGTCATGCACACATTCATTTAGACATTCAATTAAGAAAAGTTAACTAGCAATATTCAATTAAGAAGAGTTAACTAACAATATTTACTTCTTTTATTCATTGATAACACATATTCATATATTGAATGTTTCAAGTGTGAGGAAGTTCATCATCTTCTAGAATTACAAGTTTGTATGTACTTGGGTCTATGATTTTCTGTAAGATTGCAAATGAGCAAAGTCATTTACGAATGGCTCGGTGTTCGACTAAGTAAAAGCTCGTTCATACTTGGCTCATTTATAAATGAGCCAAGCTTGAGCCTTAATTCAAGGCTTGTGAATAGCTCGATTAATAGGCTCACTAATAAGCTCTTTTACAGACTCATTTATAATATTTTAATATATACATTTATGATTTATGTTTTGTAATTATGAAATTAATAATGATATATACATACAATTAGTTTCACTCATATTATGTTTTATAATTTTATCAAATAATTAAAAGTTTAATTTTTCAAAAAAACGTTTATGTTACATAATAATAATAATAACATTATTATTATTATTATTATTATTATTATTATTATTATTATTATTATTATTATTAGCCTAGTAATTTTGACACTTCAAAAAATATATTTTAACATTCCTATAATATGGTAATTCAATTTGACTAAAATATACATACTCCTAATTTTTTTTTGAAGCACATAATGTTCAATTTAATGATTAGATTTTTTTTTTGTTTTTTTACTAATTGAATATTTTTGCTTTTATGTTAGTTTGAACAAAATTTTCAAGATTGATTCAGACTTGAGCTCAAAATAAGCAAAATTTGAACATGATTTTTACATTCTAATCCGAGCTTGAGCTTGAACTCGAGCTCAAACAATTGAGCCAAGCTCGAGCAAGCTAAAGTTCAGCTCAGTTGGGTCATTTGTAACCCTAATTTCGTGCACTTTGAAAGGTCTTTCCTAAAATGGTGCTAGTTTACATTTGCCTTTGCTCTTCCAAATAGGTTAAAGAAACCTCATGACCAAGTCTCCTTCATTGAATAGCCGGCTTCAATTTTTTTGTTAAAGTAATTTGCAGCCAGTTGCTTGCAAGCTACCACTCGAACATTGTCTATGTCTTTGAGGTCTTCAAAGAGGTCCAAGACTATTCTCCTAGCTTGGCCATTTTCTTCATCTCCGTAATAAGTGACTCTGCCACTGGGTAAGCCTATGTCAAACGAAATATAGCCTCTATGCCATAGGTCAAGTTGAATGGTGTTTTTTTTTTATTGATTTTTTTAATGTTATTCTGTATGCCTATGGGACGTAGTGTAGTTCATCTGCCTAGTTATGGCCATATCCATCTAGTTTTCGCTTCAACACTTACAAGATCATTTGATTGGTCACTTCTGTTTGGCTATTTGTTTAGGGACAAGCTGTATACGAGAAGTTCTGCCTGATTTGGAGCCTTGAGCAAAAGGCTCATACTTTGGTATTTTTGAATTGCTTCCTATTGCCATTGATGAGCTGGTATGGAATGCCAAACCTATACACAACATCTTTGCATAAAAAGTTAATGATTTTATTAATGGTGATGGTGGCTAAAGCTTTTGCTTTGATCCATTGGGTGAAATGCTCTCTACTATCACTTAAGAAACTTTCTTTACCTTGAAGCCATGGAGAATGATCTCATTATATCCATCCCCCATATTGTAAAAGGCCATTGACTTAAGATGGGCATTTACTCTGCTGCTGGAACATGCTTGTCGTGATCAAATTTTTGACATGGGGAGCACTTTTAGACAAAGGCCATGGATTCACTCTTCATTCTAGGCTAGTAGTATCCTTTCTTGATTACTTTGGCCATAAAATTTTTTCCCTTATATGCATTCTAGGTGAGCCTTCATAGATCTCCTTAAAGATATATTTAGCTTCACTTGGCCTTAGACATCTTAGCTAAGAAAGGAGTAAGCGCTCTTATACATGATTCCATTTTGTTGGAAAAATTATGAGGTTCGTTGCTTAATCTTCTTTGTTTTTGTCTTATCCTCAAATAGTTCAGCCTTCTCAAGATATGCTTTAATTGGATCTAGCTAGTAGGGCTTTTCATCAATCTTTATTACTTTATCTCCTTGGTGAATGCCTGGGAAAGTTAGGGTCCCTACAAACGTTCTCTGAGGGAGCTCAATTGGGTGGGTGGCTATCAGTTTGCTGAGGCTGTTAGCTTTACAATTTTCTGCCCTTGGGATCTTCTGAAATTATAGCTTCACCTCTCTATCCTTCATCTTCTGAATGATGGCCTTTATCTTCTACAAATACTTGGCCATGTTCACCTCTTTAGCTTCAAACTTCCCTTCTATATGTCCCACCACTAGTTAGGAATCACTATATACCTTTAACTTCTCTAGGCAAAGGTAGTATGAGAAGAGGAGGCCTTGGATCATTGACTCATACTTGGTGATGTTTTTTGTGGCTTCAAAATCTAACCCGAAGGCATTTTCCTACATAAACCCTTGGCTTTTTTTAGCACAAGGCCTATGTCGCTGCCTTCTTTGTTGCTCGCCCATCCATAAACAACTTTCAACTAAGTTGAGATTTCTGATGGTAGTTGCTTTGCATCACTTATCTTCGTTAGATTCTCTTCTTTAGGTTTCTATTCAAGGTCAAAAGAATATTTATAAATGAAATCTACTAGTGTCTGAGCTGTAATTACTAATCTTAGTCTATATTGTAGCCTATACTACCTAAGCTCTACTGACCAATATAATATCCTTTATGATGTCTCTGGTCTATGCAACACCTTTTGTAATGGTTGGTCTATGATTATTATCCCTTGGTGAAATTGTAGATACACCTGATACTTTCTGGCAAAAAAAGAGTCAAGCATATGTTAATTTCTCTGTTGGCAAATAATTTAGAGTGCCCCTTAGAAGACTTTGTTGAAATGGTAGATAGGCTTCTAAACTAACCTTTCTTTCCTAATTAGCATTGTGCTAATAGCTTGGTTTGAAGTAGATAGGTAGATCAACACGTTTTTGCCTAGCAAAGGTCTACTTAGGATATGCTCTAAACTTAGAAATGCTTTTAACTCTTTAAATGCAATTTGACATTCTTTTATCCTTTAGGATTTTCTTGAAGAAAGGAAGGTACTTCTTAGCTAACTTGGACATGAACTTGTTCAATGCTTCTATGTGCCTTGTTAGCCTCTACATTTGTTTGACATTTCTATGGGCTATCATGTCTAATATAGCCTTCACCTTATCTGGATTAGGTTCTATTACCTTCTCACTCACTATACAACTGAGGAACTTGCCTCCTTGGATGAAAAAAGCACAATTCTCCAAATTGATCTTCATCCCATAATCATTCATTATCTTTAACACTTTAGCTAAATTTGAATGTGATCTTCAAAACTTTTGCTTTTCACTATCTATGAACCCTCAAATTTGCACCTTATGATCCGGCTGCAGCTTGACACCTACTAAGTATAGTGTGCTACGTATATAGAGGTCCCGCTAGCCAGTTAGCAGGCAGAGGTCAAGGGGGTAGCACCCTTTAACGGGTGCGGGGCAGCGTGTGAACCATCAAAATTACACCTCCAGTGGACCGTCTTTCAATTACGAACCCACAGGATCAAACCAAGCTCGAATCGGAACTGAAACAGGCCTGAAACAGATGGAAGCAGATTGTACCACACAAGAGGCATGCTTGCCATGCCGCCGGCAGGCCGGCACTCATGCCTTGCTGCTATGGGCGGCACTAATTTGATGCCGGTAGACAGGCGGCACACCGTTCGAACCGCCAAAACCCCCTCTGGTAGCTCTATAAATAGAGCCTCCTCCAAGCTCATTTGGCACGACTTTCAATGCTTTCCAACACACTCAAACGATTTCCAATGCATCCCAATGCAATTTAAGAGATTTCAAAGCAGTTGAGACATATTTCAAAGCATAAATTCTTTCGTATACTAACACACTTGTTGCTTCTAGATCCAGATTCCAAGTTTCCTTTGAATTCAATGTGGAGTTGAGATCCGGAGCAAAGCTTGTTCCATTCGTCAGAAAACCAAGAAAAGCAAAGGTATAGTCCTTCTTTATTTTCAAAATTCTAAATTCAGATATAGAATTCTCTTTAGGTCTAAAACTGAAAAGATCTAAGAACTTATTAATTTAAGAATCAGAATTAAGTTAATAAACAAATCAACACCTTTTTATAACCCCTTCTTCGCAAGAAGGGAGAACTGTGTGGGGTTTGATTCCTATTCGATAAGATACGCAGGCTGCCATTCTGAAGGCCATCAACTCCAAAATCTTTTTATCAATATTGTTTTCCTTTTTTTATTTTGATTTATTTGTATCAATCTTTTGTTTATGATTTTATAGTTAGTTGGGGAATGTGTGCTTTTCCTAGTACCCATAAGGGCTAGAGGAAAGATCCCCTTTATTTCAATTATTTTTGATATTGTAATAATTAAGTAGGTTTTATCTTTTTTATTTATTGTCATTCCATCTCATCATATATATATATATATATATATATATATATATATATATATATATATATATATATATATATATATATATATATATATATATATATATATATATATATATATATATATATATATATATATATATATATATATATATATATCTGTTTCATTCATCATTATATTCCTGTTCATGCATATACAAAAATTCCTTTTTTTCAAGAGTTATTTTGCAATTTTAGCTAAACTAAAGAAAATCTATTTTCTTAATTGCATAATTACCAAAACCTGATCCCCGAGCCCTCTTTGGTCACTCGCGGATTGGTGCATTTTTCCATTGGGACAAATCAAATTTTAGAGTCAATCATGTTGGGTTTTCTTTAATTTTCCCAATTAAAATAAATAAATTAAAGTGGCGACTCACTTTTCAATTGCCAAATTACAAAAATCAATTTTCTGAACTCACAGCAAGTTCCAATCGTGGAGTTTCTCCCGAAGAGCATTTCGATCCCTTGGCGGATCAGACTTGTGCTCAGGCGAGGCCTTATATAGCACCCCGTTGAAAAATAAATTTTCTAAATCTTTCACCTCCAGTCGACTGCTTTTCAGTCACGAACCTATAGGATCAAATTGAGCTCGAATTGGAACTGAAATGGACTCGAAACAGATGAAAAAGCAGGAAACAGGTCGAACCAGTCGGCCAGCGCATGAGAGGTGCGTCGTTGCTCTGGGCGGCATGCAGGCAACATGCCTTCCGTACCGCCTTGAGGTGGCATGAATCTTGTGCCAGTGGTAAGGCAGCACAAAACTCGTATTGGCAGCAAGGTGGCACGTTGGATGCTTGGCATATCGCCGGTGCCGCCCGTGCCACCGATGACATGCTGACGCCGCCGTCCATACTATTGGCACCCCCCTCATTAGCTCTATAAATAGAGCCTCCTTCTAGCTCATTTGGGGGGAATTCCAAGGCAAAAATTCTCTCTGATACTAATATACTTGTTGCTTTTAAGTCCTATTTGAAATTTGATACAAAAGAGCTATTGTTTCAATTTCAATTTCAACTTACATTCATTACGCTATTTTGCTAACTTTTTGCTGTTAAGGTTCAACTTCAAGGTTCTAAATCTAAAAGTGGAGCTTAGATCCGGAGTTAAGCTCACTCCATTCATCCGAAAATCAAGGAAAGCAAAGGTATAATCTTCTTTCCATTTTCAAAATTCTAAACTCAGAACTAAAATTTTCTTTAGGTCTAAAACAGAAAAGATCTAAAATTTATTAATTTAAGAATCATAATTAAATTAATAAACAAACCAACACTTTTTCCAGAACCCCTCCTTCGCAAGAAGGAAAAACTGCGTGGGGTTTGATTCCTATTCGATGGGATACGCAGGCTGCCATTCTGAAGGGCATCAACTCCAAAATCTTTTTATTATTTTTTTTCCTTTTTCTTTTTATTTTGATTTATTTATATTAATCTTTTATTTATGATATTATATTAGTTTAGTTGGGGAATGTGTGCTTTTCCTAGTACCCATAAGGGCTAGAGGAAAGATCCTCTCTATTTCAATGTTTTGATATTGTAATAATAAAGTAGGATTTATCTTGCCTATTTATTTACAATTGTCATTCCATCTCATCATATATATATCTATTTCATTCATCATTATATTCCTATTCATGCATACACGAAAATTCCTTTTTAAGAGTTTTTGCAATTTTAGCCGAACTAAAGAAAAATACATTTTTTTCTCAATTGTATAATTACCAAAACCTGATCCCCGAGCCCTCCTTAGTCACTCGCGGATTGGTGCATTTTCCATTGGGACAAAATCAAATCATTTTTGGAGTCAATCAATTTGGGTTTTTTTTTAATTTTTCCAATTAAAATAAATAAATTGAAGTGGCGACTCATTTTTAACTTTCAAAATACAAAAATTAATTTTCTAAACTCACAGTGAGTTTCAATCATGGAGTTTCTCCCAAAGAGCATTTTGATTCCTGGGCGGATCGAACCGGTGCTCGGGCGAGGCCTCACACTATCATATCATCCATATATGCCTCAGGATTCTTGCCTAGTTGTTCTTTGAACATCTTATTAATAGGTGTTGATATGTAGCTCTAATGTTCTTCAAGCCAAAGGGTATTGAGTCATAGCAGTAGATACCCTCGCTTCACATTAAGAGAAGATAAATATCCACACCCAACTGAAGAATCTACCAATTTGTCTATCATGGATATAGGGAAGGAACCCTTAAGACATGTCTTTATTCAAATTTATAAAGTCCACACACATTCTATAAGTTTCATTTGTCTTCTTCACTAATACCATATTCGCTAGCCAATATAGGTACTATACCTCTCTTATGAATGCTGTCTTCATTAATTTGTATACTTATTGCTCAATCACTTGCTTAGACTTGTGTCTTTCTTACATCTCATATACGCAAATTTCTCCCCCTTTTGGCTTAGGGGTTGTCATCCTTAGGTACCGTATATTGGTGGAGGCATCATCGTCATAAAATAATGGTCTTCCACATAGGATGTTATAAGCCAGTGGCACCCTTATCGCCATGAATATAACCATTATTATTACACTGTTAGGAGTAGTTCTAATGGTGAATGGAACCTTCACCACTCTTACTGATGAGATTTCTTTTCCATCCATGGTACAAATTGGATTGTTCACCTCCTTTAATTCATTCTCACTGAATTCCATCTTTATATAAGCATTAACCCTTAATAGGTTCATTGAGCTACCTTTATTGACTAGGGTTTTTTTCACTACATAATTGGTTGCTATAGCCTGAATGACTAGGAGATCTGTATATGGACTATGAGGCTACAATTGTTTAGCTTGTTTTCCTTAACCTTTAACCCTTTACAATATATGCACTCAAGTTTTTCTCTTCTCCACACCGAGGCCTTCTTCCTATTATGGCTTATTGGGGCTTCATCTAGCCTCCAATAATACGTGAATGACTTCTGCGGAGCCATCATTGACCTTTTTTGGTTGTTTTCCCTAGTCTTCTCTACGACATGCCATATTTTTGCCATCTCTTTTCACCAATTGGTCGAGATAGCCATGATTTATCGGCCTCTCTATCTCCTCTATTAGCTATCTGCAGTCATTAGTGTTATGCTCGTGGGCATTATGATAGAGACAAAATTTGCTCTTATCTCTTTTTTCAAGTGGGCAAGCATGGTCTTAGGGTGAGACTAGATACTTTAATCTTTGAATGTAGCAAACACTTTTGCTAGGCTAGTATTGAAGGGATTGAGTTTGCTCAAATTAAAAGTGGATGGTGCTTTATTACCTCGACCTCGGTCACCTTTAAGAATTGGTTAAAGGCATGCTCATCATCTTGTCTTATATATATTTTAGCGATGCTCGTTCCATCCTTTAGAGTGTGAAGAGCATGCTCATATAGTGGCTTAAAATAGTCAATGTGAGAGGTCCACTCTGTAAGGTTTCCACTACCTTTGCTTGTTTAAGTTGCATGACCTTCAACACTTCTCAGTTGAAGTAAGTAATGTAATATCTCAATGATTTATTTTCTTTCTATGTCACTAACTTAAGGTATTAGCTCTTTCGCTCTATTGTGATACTAGAGGAGAAGCAATGCATGAAAATGGTGATATTAGCTCTTTCCTAAAGAGCACCAAACCTGTGGCTTGTTGCTCCTTTGAGTGATCCTCTAAAAGCTTTGTATAATACTTCATCATCTATGGTTTAAAGCTCAACTGTATGCTTGTAGTTCATGATATAGAATCTAGGATATGCCTTACCATTATACTTCTTTAAGTTTGAATTTACTTTGCATGTGATAATTGCATGTATATTTGACAAAAGGTGATTTCAGAGCTAGTTTCAAGGTTTTATCAATGCCTTTCTTTTTTTAATCGTGATTCAACTGGTCATGAAATTTCTTCATAGCATCCCTCATCTCTCTCTCTTTTCCTTTATTAGTAACTTTTTAGCCTCTGTGATCTCTTGTATATGAAAAAGAATCAAACTCAAACTCATCACCCTTTTGCTCCCTTTTTTAAGATTGCTTATCAAGATTCTCCCCATCCTAGGACTTGCCTCTTCTTATGTCATTCCCCATGCTACCTCATTTAACATCACTTCTCTCATCATGATGCCAACAATAACCATTTTTATCTTATCCCTTGCTTTCTGCTTGGGAATGTCTGCTCTTCATAAGCACACATTTATCTCTAGAGTGGGACATTTCAATGCTAGCCTCTTTATCTATAAGTGGATCTTACTCTCCTGCTCATACTAGTTCTAATCTCACCTTTTTATCTTTATCTTTGTTGACCACTTGATCTTCTATTGCTTTAGGAGTGCCTTGAGGCTAATCTCCATTGGTTATTTATATTGTTGTTTCCCTCATGGGAGTAGTTTTAAGAACAATGTGGACTTTTTTTACCTAAAGGAGTCCATTATTGTTGAGCAACTTGGACAACAGTTGCCATTGTGTTTATGAATTGCATGGCAGTGGCTTGGTCAATGTTGGAGGTGTTTAGAGGAGTGCTATTAGGGCATGCAAAGGTCTATTAGGATATTAGGGTACTCAAGAGTTGGAGAGGGGCACTTAAAGTCGATAGTTAGAGGGCCTAGTTGTTTTTTAGTAGAAGGGATAAGTGTTGGGAGTGTAAGTGGTTGTCAGAGGCATTATGATATGAGTGAGTCATTTTCTAGATTAAATGGGTGAGTTTCCTTTACTATGCTTAGATATTCTTTGTAGGTATGAGGGTTTTTTTTTTTCTTGGTTTTCTTAGGAAGCAAGAAACAGTGTTTTTGGCCAAGAAAGAAAAGCAAGTGTTGTTATCCTCAAAGAAAGAAAAGAATCTTACAGACAGAACTAATTTGATCAAAGTTTGATAAAATAAGATAATTAGGACTAGATCACTAGCATTGGGCCTAGATGATATGGACTTGCTTTGGTGGAAATAATTATTAGGAGGGCCAGGGCTAGTGCCTAGCAAAAAGCCTCTGATGCTCAAGTTAGTAAAGGGCTTCACCGGTGGTTACTAGAGAAGAAAATTTCTCTTCTCAAGCAGAACTGCTCAAGAGCTTTTTGGTGGGAAAAAGGAGATAAGAGAGATACAAAGTCCTAGCTATATGAATCAAGTGTTAATCCTTTTCTTTTGTAGGTCTTTGCATGGTAAAGGCATGTGACAGTGGTCCCTGAAGAGAGAGAATGCTTTCTAATGTATCCTGCCTCTAATTGGTGTGATAAGTATATAAGTAATGGTGAGTAGGGTCTATGGACATATCCTTTATCATGCTGCAAGTTGGCTAGTCATGTTAGGGAGTAAGGGAGTGTCACTTAATGGTTCTCCTTTCTCTAACATGACTGAGCTAACTTTGTACTTTATGACATTAGCTACAATTTTGCAACTTGTTGGGTAAGCTACTTGTGAGAGAGCGAAGCATCTTGGGAAAGGGAGAAGCGAAGCTTTTACCTCTCTTGAATGTTGATGGCTCCTCCTTTGGGCTTGCTTTTGATAGGGCTTCTCTTCGACCTATGTTCTCCTAAAGTTAATGAGGAACTCAACCAAGGTGGCTTTTAACTATCTCTGGGCCTATTATGTCTTTAGGCTATTTTTATCCCTCATCATCAGCATATCAAAAAACACACATTAAGCATGCATGACAAGGGTTTTCTTCAATAAAAAATATTTATGTGATCTAAAATATTTATGTATGTATATTTTCTAGCATTTTTGATGTATCGATTGGTAAGGTATTAAAAAGCTATTTCAATTAGTTTTATAGTATAAATGTGTAATATGAATAGGGAGTTGGGTCTTAAACAAAGTTAAATTGGGTTTAATTGTTGTTTTAAGAATGAAAAAATCAATTACACATGCATAAAATATATTTTGATTTAATACGGTTCAAATACAAATTTAAGTAACTAATAATATCTTTCAAATACATTCTTTAAATAGCAAATACTTTATATTATCTTTTAAAATCTTATTATACTAGATGAGGGCTTTCTCATCAACACTACACTAGTGATAGCTCTTCTTGTGGAGCATTAGTTACATATCTTGTATTACCTTTTAAAACTTTATTTAAATAGCACAATATATTTAGATAATTCAATTAAAACATACATTCAGCAGAAATCTATATACACTATATGAGTGTGGAATTCATCATTGCTTCTCATCAATATTACACTAGTGGCAGAGGCTCTTCTTGCGGAGCAATATCACAATGTAAGGTTAGCTAGACCTTACGGTTAAGGCATTCAAAATCTCTCCTAGCAAGGGTCACTTCAATGAGCACAAAGCTCAGTGTTCCCAACACCGAAAAAAGGGAATCTCTACAATTGCACCATTTTTGGTACTTCAAAGAGTGTTCAATTAACATTGAAAAAGATTTAATTTACTAATAAAAATGAAAATATAAATAGAAAAAAACAATGGAACATTACAGCACTAGGATTCTCTTGAAATCCGAGCAAAGTACAATATCACTGTCAAACAAAATGTGATATGGTTTCAATGTAATTTCAAGTGAAGATTTAGGATCCATGTTCATAAAACAATGATTTTGGTATCAATATTAATATGGACAATTTAATTAAAGTAAAACAATAATGCTATTCTACATACATAAAAGTAAAGAATACACTCATCTTTTCCTTTGTTTTCTTTAATTTCTTTCTACTGCTCAATATGAGGATGGTCTCCTACACTCAAAGTTTTCTAGTGCAATTGTTTTTTTTTTTTTTTTGGATCCTCTACATAAAATATACATATATATTAAGTTTAAATTTCTATAAGCAAATTCATTAGAACATTAAAATTGAAAATCAATCTATCTATTTTTATCCTAACCTAACCTCCTAATTACTGCCATAACATGAGTTATACTATTCAAATTGTTATGATTCTTAATAAATTTAAATTCTAACATATTTTTCTCAAACATATCTAAAATTCAACATATTTGGACTTCTGTAGCTCCTAGGGTGACTTATCAAAGTTTGCCCTGACTCTGCTGCCTAAGTTCACTAAGCTCACTTTACTCTTTCTACTATATCTTCGTATATACAAATTAAATTGATTTAATTATTTTTTTTAAATGAAATTGGACTCATAAGGGAACAATTCATTAGTTTTGGTCTTTAACTAATTCTATCCATAGTGTTTCTTAAACTCAAGCTAAATCCCCTGAAATCTTGATTGTGCTTCCTACTAAGACAACCTTGACAACTATTTAATAACTCTCTATGTTCTTATAATTTTCCTATGAAATTTTTAGATCACTTAAATAAAATCATAAGCTTCATTTTATCTATATTTTGAGTCAAGTCCAAATCCCATCCTAGTGTCCTCAATTCGAGTTCCAAATTTTAGCATCATAGTCTAACCTATATACAGGGTAGCCTTATTTTCACTCCTATAACTCCCAACATACAGGGAATTAAATCAAGCCCTTTATATATCACTAAATTCACATTCCAAGCTTCAATTTTTATGTTTGATCATTGTTAAATTTGGACCCTAGGATTCTCAAAACTAAATCTCAAATTCCAGCAATTTGGTTGTCCACCAAACACTAACCGTCTCCTTCCTTTTGCTCTATCTTACATGTTTCCCCACTAGTCCATCTTAAAATGACCAATCACTTTTCTAATCAACACTTCCCTTCATTTTCTCCTCCTTTTCAACTTCATCCATCATCAATCAAACCAACAAAACTAATAAACAAACCAATATAATTACATTATACTCAAAACTAGCAAATATAACTTTATTCTTACCTTGGTTAAAGCTAGATTTGGGATTTTTCTTAGATTTTTTCTTCTTTCCTCTTCTCCCTCACATTTTCTTTCTTCTTTGGCTGTCTAATCTCTATTCTTTCTCAATTTAGGCAGGTTTTTAAGTATTAGAAGCACAAAATGATGTTTATCTTCTCATAAGATTTTATATAGTCTTTATTTTCTTTTTCTTTTATTTTATTCACTTGGAATTATGGCAAAATCTCCATCCTCCACATTTCCATGCCTAGGCCAGCAGCTTTCTTGGACATTTTTTTTTCTTTTTATTTATTTATTGATGAGTTGGATAGTGAGTCATCACATAATGATGACAATTTTATTATTTATTACAAAATTGACATTTCCAATCCTTAATTACTCTATTATTGTCTAAGGTAAGAATCTATCATTATGAAGGTTGAATTCAACTTTATTAAGATTGAATTCAACATTATTAAGGTTGAATTCAACCTTAATAAAGTTGATTTCAACTTTGAATTCAACCATGTCGAAAGATATGTTGTTTTGCAGGTTCTTATTTGTGAGGTTGGAAAAAAAAAAAACAAAATGTTTAAGAAGTGTGCAAGTCATTGGTCAGGTACACCAAGGATGTTTAAATGGCAATTGGAGTTTAATAATATCAAGAAATTCATTCTGAAAGATAGAAGTATTTAAAAAAAAATAATATTAGACCTTTAGTTATGGAGGCAATAGAAGAAGAAATAAGAATATGGACTACTAAAGAGGGATGAAGAAGAAGAAGAATAAGTGGAAGGAAAGAAGCAAGGAGAAGAAGAGATGGAAGTAGAGGAGGAAGAAAAAGAATTATTGATTTTTTATGAAGAAAAGGAAGACGATGAAAATAAGGATGATGTTGGAAGTTATGAATTGAAATAGAGAATGGATAAATCAAAGAAAAAGAGGTAGAATAAAGATAATTTAAATAAAAATATTATTGATACTAATGAGTAATTGGAGAATAAAATGAAAGATGTTTTGTAAATGATTATGAAGAATATTAAAGATCATTATAAAAAAAATGATGATCATTTAAATTCTTATCATAAAAAATGGATGAGAAGTTAGATGGATTGAAGTTTATGCTAGAACAACTGGCAGAGGATATGCACTAGTATATTCAAATGGCTAATAAGCCTGGGAATGAAGAAGAAAAGAAAATTAGTGATAAGGAATAATCTAATAAGGTTAAACTTGAAGAATCTAATGAGACAAACTTGGGTCTTCTATTGGACAAACTAGTGGTACAACATGGCAATGACAAATAACAACTGGAAGTGCCTGATCATAAAGAAAAAAAAATAAGTCTACAGATAAAAAAGCTGATGAGGCAGCATGTATAGTGGTAGATCTTACTAAGTACAAACAACAATAGGAAGTGGATGAGAAAATGACCTTGAACATTTGGCCAAAGCATGTGAAGATAATAATATAATAGAAAATATTCAGCCACTTAAGCAGGTGATGCCAAATATAGAACATGTTTTTAGTCGAAAGAAGTGAAAATTTGTGTCAAAAGAATAGCAAAGTGAGATCAATGACGATGAAGTAGATGAAGTGTTGATATTCAAGTTCAAATTCTATTAAAGATAGTGAAAAAAATATGGAGGTCACACATGGACAGTTGGCTAACTCATAAAAAATCTAAAATATTGAGAGGTGAGTACAGTATTATTGATAAAAAAAAATTCAATCATTTCATAGGAAAGGATAGCTGACTCATAATTGAAGTATGTAGTCATAGTTTGAAACAAAACGTTGTTGAATTCAACATTATTAATGTTGAAGTCAACCTTAACAACATTGAACTCAACTTTGTTAAGGTTCAATTCAACTTTAACAACATTTAACTCAACCTTGTTTACAACATTATTTACACTAATTTATACATGAACTTACTATTTATATATATTAAAGAAGATGATGCACACCTCAGGCAAAGAAAATAACATTACTCTGGCATATAACATGTTTACTATAAGCTGGAAATAAGTTGCTTTTTAAAATTTTTTAACTGAAATAAGCATCAAGAACTTATGTTCAACTTTTATTCTTTTAATACATCAAATTTTAGGTATAATATCAGAAAATGAAGGAAAGGATTGGGACTGGGATTCCTTTGCTATAAAGATATATGCTACTAACCAAATTCCATTTGTCGAAAATTTTTTTGCCGAAAATTTTACTGATGTAGACGAGGCTCTATTTCTATGTAATGTAAGAAGAAACCTCTGGGTTATGGTGAGACTTGATATGATAAATGAAGTTGTACATGTATACAACTCTATAAAAAATCCCAAAATCTGTGGCAAACTCCCATATATAATGACAATCATGCCAAGACTTCATGAGATATGTGACTACCACAAATTAAGACAAACATGGCGCACAGGAAAGGCTAAGTGGGACATCAATATCCAAACAAATCTCCCACAATAACGATCAGGTCTGGTGATTGCGATGTCTTTGCCTTAAAGTGGATAAAGTATTACATACTAGGCTTGGCATTGAATGAAATTGTAGACAAAGATCCAATGGAGTTAAGGCATGAAATGGCTTCAAATATTTTTGCCACAACATGGATAGAAGAAATAGAGGTAGTAGAGGTAGACAAAAAGGAGAAAAATGACAAAGTTATTTTTTTATTAGTTTTTACTTTGTAGTTGTATTAGTACGCAATACACTTTTTTTTTAATTTTTTATTCAATTATATTAATTAATTAATTTGAAATGTTTTAATTTCTTTATTTCCTTTATTAAGTTATTTTGCCATTTTGATTTAAATTATTTCGAAAATGTACATTATTATGAGTTTTTTCAATAAAACTTGTACTTGTAAAAGTCAAAGTTGAGTTTAACACTAATGCAATTAAGTTCAACTTTATTAAAATGTAACTCAACTATATTTAAATTGAATTACACAAACTTCAATGTTATTACAATTGAATCCAACCTTATTAATGTTGAACTACTAAAAATTCAACTTCATTACACTCTATTAAATTTGAATTCAACTCTATTAAGGTTGACTTGAACATTAATAAAATTTGAACTCAATGTTAATAAAGTAGAATTCTAGGTTGTTAAGGTTGAATTCTAATATATTATAGTTGATTACTCTAAACTCAACTTTAATGGAATTGAGTTTACTTTCATTACAATTGAGTTCAACATGACTGAACTTGAATTCAACCTTATTGAGGTTGAAATCAACTGCATTATCATTGAACTAATGTACATATAACTCTATTAAACTCCATTAAATTTGAATTCAATTTCATGAAAGTTGAGTTGAACATTAATAAGATTTGAACTCATGTTAATAAAGTAGAAATCAAGGTTCACTACAAAAAATAAAAATAAAAAAAGTTTGCAATTTACTTATTGAAATTTTAATCAGTAAACATATAATTTTCATCAATAATTTTGTTTACTGAGGAAATACCAACAAAAAAATTCTAGTAAAGTGATTGTCGGGGCACAATTTACCTACTAAAAATAAAATTTCGGTAATTACCAATAAAATTTCTGTCAGCAAATTATTTTATTTTAGTCGGCAAATAAGAAAATATGTTGTCGGGAAAAATAATTTACTATCGAAAATATTTGTTGGTAAATCATTAGGAAATTGACCAACTATATTATTTGTCAATGATGTTTTAAATATATTTTTAAAAATAAAAAATTCCTTTAGTAAATTTATTTTTAAAAAATATTTTTCAAAAAATAAAAATATTTTTTAAAAATTAAAAAATTTATCGATAATCTGTTGGTAAAGTTATTTTTTGAGAAATATTTATTTTAAAAATAAAAATATTTTTTAAATAAACATTTTTATTTTCTTTACAATAAATTTGTTTAGAAAATAATTATCTTTAAAAATTAAAATAAAATTAAAATTTAAAGTTATTAGGATGAATATAAAAAAAGTAAAAAATAAAAAAAAGATGATGTATGAGAGATTATAAAATAAATTAGTAAATTTAAAAAAATATTATGACTAAAATCAAAAAAATAATTATATTTTAAAACTAAAAAAATAATAAAATGGACCGAAACAAGAGAGAGAGAGAGTATGAGAAATTAAAATTTTAGTAAATCTTTTTTTAAAACCACATTAATACAACCAAGCTAAAAAGATATAAATAATAAAATATAAAAACTTAGGCTGCATGAAAATGGAAACAGGAAATGAGTTTGATGAAAACAGAAACATAAAAATGATAATTTTATAAAAATATAAGATACGAAACGTGGTGAAAACACGTAAATATAAAAAGTATAAGAGTATATTTTTAAATATTAATTTATATATATACAAAAATAATGATATATATATATATATATATATACAAAAATAATGATATATATATATATATATATATATATATATATATATATATATATATATATATATATATATATATATATATATATATATATATATATATATATATATATATATATATATATATATATATTTTGAGAGTTTATAAAACCCACAAGAATCACAATGAAAATATAATTTATAAGGGTTTCTTAAAGATTTTGATATCTTAATGATAGCCTTTCTATCACAGTTACATAATTGATTCCTAAAGTTTGTCAAACTATGATTCATACAGTAGCTTCTACCACCTCCGTGTTCCTTACTGAAGTTAGATCTCATAGACCTCGATGAATAGGATTCTATTTGTACTAATTGCCGAATAAGAAAGAGAATACGTAAGACTCCCCAAGGGTATATAAAGTTGTGAACTAAGAATCTGAGACTGATTCTTAAAATACTAATTCCTAAAAGCGTAGTATTATACTTGCAATAAATTTCTAACAGTCATATTTTCAGAATTATCTTTTTCTAATGGTCATATTTGAACATTGAACTCAACTTTCATAAGGTTGAACTCAAATTTATTAAGGTTAAGTTCAATCTTAACAATGTTGAAATCAAATTTATTAAGGTTGAGTTTAACCTTAATAGCATTGAATTCAACTTTGTTAATGTTGAATTCAATCTTAAAATGCTAAATAGTTAAATAAATATTATAATAATATTTTTTTTATTATTAATATACCATATTGAAACCCTAAAAATGAAATCACCAAATTGAAACCATATTTTTAAAAACCCATAAATTGAAACGATAGATTTAAAAATTGAAATCCCTAATTACATATCAAAATGACAGAAAATTAGAAAGTATTTTTACCATCCAAAAATCACAACAAATTTAAATGCATGCAGACCAAAATATAGACAAATCACATATAAAACATGTAGACAAAGCAGACAAATCATAGAGAAAATCACATAAAAAACATAAACAAAGCAAACAAATCATAAATTGCATTCGCAATTTTCCATCACAAGTTAAAAATATCAAATAATTGTCTTACCTGAAAAATTGGGGTTTAAATTCAAATCTTGATATCTTACTTCAATTTATCATTCTCTGATTCCTTTAATTGTAATAAACACACTCAACTAGAAGAGAGAACGAGGAGACTTTAGAGAGGAGAGAGAACAGAGAATGAGAGTAAATGGAAAGAATGTGTGGCAACTAGGTAAACTCTAAAGAAGGATTAGATTTTAATTTTTAAATCATGCATACCAATCAACCTTTTGTCATGATGATTAAAATTATTATTATTATTATTATTATTATTATTATTATTATTATTATTATTATAATTATTGTTATTAGTAAACATAAAATGGTGTAGTAAATAAATATGGTTGAGTTCAAGTTTATTAAATTTGAACTCAAACATAATAAAGTTGAATTTGGAGTAGTTTAACATTAATACAATTGATTTAAACTCTAATAACATTGAATTTAATGTGTTTAAAGTTGAATTCAACATTATTAATCTTTAGTTCAATGTTATTAATATTGAACTCAATAGTATTAAAAGTAAACTCAACTCTATTAAAGTTAAGTTTAGAGTAGCCAACTATAATGTATTGGAGTTCAACCTTAACAACCTTGAATTCTACTTTATTAAAATTGAGTTCAAACCTTATTAATGTTCAACTCAACTTTAATGGAGTTGAATTCAAATTTAATAGAATGTAGTGAAGTTATATGCACATTAGTTCAAAGTTAATACAATTGAGTTCAACTTTAATAAGGTCAAATTCAACTTCAGTAATGTTGAACGCAACTATAATGAAGGTAAATTCAACTCCATTAAAATTAAGTGTAAAGCAGTAAAATATAATATATTGGAGTTCAACATTAGCAACCTTGAATTCTACTTTATTAACATTGAGTTCAAACTTTATTAATGGTCAACTCAACTTTAATGGAGTTGAATTCAAATTTAATGGACTGTAATGAAGTTTTATGTACATTGATTCAACATTAATGTAGTTGAGTTCAACCTTAATAATATTGAATTTAACTTCAATAACATTGAACTCAATTGTAATGAAGGTAAACTCAACTCCGTTAAAGTTGAGTTTAGAGTAGTCAACTATAATATATTAGAGTTCAACCTTAATAATATTGAATTCTACTTTGTTAACATTAAGTTCAAACATTATTAATGTTCAACTCAACTTTAATGGAGTTTGAATTCAAATTTAATAGAGTGTAATGAAGTTATACGTACATTAGTTCAACATTAATGTAGTTGAGTTCAACCTTGTAAGGTCAAATTCAACTTTAGTAATGTTGAATTCAATTATATTGAAAGTGAACTCAACTCCATTAAAGTTGGGTTTAGAGTAGTCAACTATAATATATTGGAGTTCAACCTTAACAACCTTGAATTTTTATTAACATTGAGTTTAAACCTTATTAATATTCAACTCAACTTTGACGGAGTTGAAAAATGGAGTGTAATATTAGTTCAATGTTAGTTCAATGTTAATGTAGTTGAGTTCAACCTTAAGAAGGTTGAATTCAACTTCTGTAATGCTAAACTCAATTGAAAAATGAAAATAAACTCTGTATGCCTTTGTGCACTAAGAAGGAGGGTTGAATTGGTGGAAAATTAAAATTTAAATCAAAAGGAGATAGGGAAAGAAAGATGAAGACACAAATTTATAGTGGTTCGGATCCAATCAATCTTACATCCACTGCCTAATCACACAATTGGGTATTTCCACTATCTATGGAGTTTTATCAAGTTCACTCCCAATTTAGTGTTTAGGCTCACACCAAACCTTGCAAGAGTTTTTCCAAGGCATACTCTTAACCTAAACAAGAGTTTTGAGAAAGCTCACTCTAAAACCCAACCAAGTATTTTACAAAGGCTTACACTCAAACCTAAACAAGAGTTTTCTAAGGCTCACTCCCTAACCTATACAAGTGTTTCAATGGCTAACACTCAACCAACCAACACAAAATGTGTATTACAAAGGTTTTTAGTTTAAGAAATGAAATTGCAAGAGTTTGGACACTTGTAAAACTATTATCTTATGTCTAAGGCCTTTTGAGGAGATATTTATAACTTACATCCTTCAAAGAGTCATTATAAATAAGTACAAGAGATAAAAAAATCAATTCCAAAACAGCTAGAAAAAAGGTGTCTGCTAAGCATAATCACGATCGCGAAACCCCAATCGCAGTCCGACATTCATACCTCCAACCACTAATGACACATGGCATCTGATCATTGGCTGTTTGACTATCCATTAGAGAGATCCATGTCAGATGCCAATGTCATAGTCGTGACTTAAAGATCGCAGTCGCAATTCTAGTTTCGCGTCTATAATTGTTGTCCCTATAGAGGTCCTAAACTGTCCTTCGCCCTTCAATTGCTTTAATTTAATCGCGGTTGCTATTTGTATGTTGCAATTGCGAAATTGTGATCGTGGGTGCCACTTGGCTATTGCAGGCACAATTTTTAGGTTAGTTTTCTACACTTAGGGAATTTGTGATTTCTTGAATATTTAACCTTTTCTAAGTGTATTTCCTATAAGATAGATACTAAATGCAAACATTAGTTTGTTTCAATTTAATTGACAAGAACAAAATAGAGATTGACCAAGTTGTGAACTAACTTAGATCAACAATCTCCCCCTTTTTGATTTTGACAATTAAATTGAATTTTGAAAAAGAAACAAGTAAAATTTACAAATTTGCAATAATTCACAAGATAAAAACTTCAATTTTCAAAGTTGAAAAGATAGCAAAGGTTATAATGCTCCCCCTTAGTTTATGCAATATGTAACTCCCCCTTAAACAATCGATTCATGCCAAATTGTTCAAGTTGTGAATTTTACTTTCAAATTCCTTTTCCCTCTTTGTCAAGATCAAAAAGAGGATGAGAATAGAACAAGTGAAATATGCAAAGGGAAGTTAAACATATAAGGAACTACGAAGTTAAATTAAATTAAATGAAATATATAAGGAACAAAGAAGTTAGAATTCGATTGAAATAATAAAATTGTATTGCATTCATTTCAAATTACAAAGAATATTTGATTTTGCAGAAGAAGTGCCAAAACAAGAATGCAAATAAAAATAAATAAATAAAATAAAATAAAATTAGAAAAGATTTCCCAAGGCTCTCAAAGGTTTAAGATTCATCTCGTTCTCTATCTCCAACTCTTACTCTCCTCGTAAAAGGCAACAAGGTCAAGAAAGGGTGAACAAGTTGCATCTTCCTTTCAAGAACTAAATACCCTTGAACTCATGAAAAGAATCATTGCCGATCAAAAACATTTATAGAATCATCTCTTGGACAAACAAATAATCCCTACCAAAGTTCCTAGTGAATTGACTTTCCAAAAATTAGGAATTGAAGATAGCATCAAAGCCTACATCAACAACCTCCAATGGAAAAAATTCATTTATATTGAGGAAGATGGCTTTGAGGAATTAACAAGAGCATTCCTTACAACTCTTCATGTTCATAAGACATTACATCCAATTAGAGGACATTATGCCTTTGATTTTCATTTCTTTGGACAAAGTTATGAACTTTCTCTCAATGACTTAGCCAACATCTTTAGTTTTCAAACCAAGGGTTCATATCATATACATGAATCCAAAATGAATATGCAAACCTTATGGACAGAATTTCCCTTGAAACCAAATTTGACCCCAAAACCTCCCTAGCCAAATACATAAAACTTCTTTCTTATTGGGTTATATATAGAATCATCACCGTCTCCATCAATGCAAGAGGTGATGGAAATGAGAAAGTCTATCAAAAAGACTTGTTCTTTCTTCATAGACTCATCAAGGGAAAGGGAATTCAAATCACCCGTTTCCTAATTGATCACTTTACTTGTATACCCTTATGCACTAAGAAAAGGGGTTGAATTGATGAGAAATTAAAATTTAAATCAAAAGGATATAGGGAAAGAAAGATGAAGACATAAGATTTATAGTGGTTCGAATCCAATCAATCCTACATCCACTCTCCAATCACACTATTCCACTATCTATAGAGTTTTATCAAGTTCACTCCCAATTTGGTGTTTAGGCTCACACCAAACCTTGTAAGAGTTTTCCTATGGCTTACTCTTAACCTAAACAAGAGTTTTGAGAAAGCTCACTCTAAAACCTAACCAAGTATTTTGCAAAGGCTTACACTCAAACCTAAACAAGAGTTTTCTAAGGCTCACTCCCCAACCTATACAAGTGTTTCAATAGCTAACACTCAACCAACCAACACAAGATGTGTATTACAAAGGTTTTTAGTTTAAGAAATGAAATTGCAAGAGTTTGGACACTGGTAAAACTATTATCTTATGTCTAAGGCCTTTGGAAAAGATATTTATAACTTATATCCTTCAAAGAGTCGTTATAAATAAGTATAAGAGATAAAAAATCAATTTCAAAACAGCTTGAAAAAAGTTGTCCACAAGAAGCATAATTGCGATCGTGAAACCCAAATCACGATCCGACATTCATACCTCCAATGGCTAATGACATGTCGCATCTGATCATTGGCTGCTTAACTATCCATTAGAGAGATCCATGTCAGATGCCAATGTCGCGGTTGTGACTCAAAGATCGCAGTCGTAATTCTAGTTTCACGTCCATAATTGTCGTCGCTACAAAGGTCCCGAATTGTCCATTGCCCTTCAATTACTTTAATTTAATCACGGTCGCTATTGTGATCGCAGGCATAACTTGGCTATTTTGGGAGTGATTTTCAGGTCAGTTTTCTACACCTAGGAAATTTGTGATTTCTTGAATCTGTAACCTTTTCTAAGTGTACTACTAAATGCAAATATTAGTTTGTTTCAATTTAATTGATAAGATCAAAATAGAGATTGACTATAACCAAGTTGTGAACCAACCTAGGTCAACAAACTCAACACCATCAAAATTGAGTTTAGAGTAGTCCACTATAATATATTGGAGTTCAACCTTAATAACCACTGCGAGAAAATTAGGGTTTATCAATAGAATTGTTTCCATTGGTACATTTACTCAATTATCGATGGAATACTAGCAATACAGGGGTTATAATTAGCGACAGATTACTGAAAATTTACTAATAATTATTTACTGACTAAAATTTTTCATTGCTAAATAAGGCAACTGACATATTACCAACGATTTACTAATAATTATTTACCGACAAATTATTTTCATCGATAAACTAATACCACAAAATTTTTAAAATTTTATTTATTATTTACCGACAGAATATTTTTATTGTAATAAAAATAATAATTTTTTAATATTTACTGACAGAATAATTTCATCGATAATTAAAAAATAATTTTTGTTAATTATTGAAAGAAAAATTCCATTGGAAACTTAAAAAATAAAATTTCCTATTTTTTCAATATTAATTTCTTGACTAAAATTTTTATTGGTAAATTCATACGAAAAGATTTATGAAATTTTATTTTGTAATAATTATTGATTGACTATTTTCATCTATAATTAATAAAAAATAATTTTTAATAATTACCAATAGAATTTTTCTTAATTACCGATAGAATATTCTATTTGTAAATTCAAAAATAAAATTTTACTTTTTTTTGATAATAATTTACCAACAGAAATTTTTATTGGTAAATTAATACCAAAAACATATGAAATTTTATTTTTTTAATTTGCTGATGGATTATTTCCATTGTTAATTAATAAAAAATAATTTTTTAATAGTTACCAATGTAATTTTTATCAATTATTAATGAAATATTCCATCAATAAATTAACAAATAAAATTTCACATTTTTTTGGTAATAATTTATCGATAAAAATTTTTGTCAGTAAATTCATACCAAAAAATTTATAAAATTTTATTTTTTAATTTACTAAAGGAATATTTTCTTCAATAATTAATAAAAAATAATTTTACTAATTATCTATGATTTTTTATTAATTACCGATGGAATTTTTCATTGGTAAATTCAAAAATAAAATTTCTATCAATTACCAATGAAATATTTCATCAATAAATTAAAAAAAATAAAATTTCACATTTTTCGTAATAAAAAATAATTTAAATGACTATTGATGAATTTTTTATTAATTGCCGATGGAATATTTCATTTTTAAATTCAAAAATAAAATTTTTATCAAGTACCAATGAAATATTCCATCAATAAATTAAAAAATAAAATTTCACATTTTTTTGCAATAATTTATTGACAAAAATTTTTGTCGGTAAATTTATACCAAAAAATTTATGAAATTTTATTTTTTAATTTACTAAAGGAATATTTTCTTCGTTAATTAATAAAAATAATTTTAATAATTATGAATTTTTTATTAATTACAAATGGAATATTTCATTGGTAAATTCAAAAATAAAATTTCACATTTTTATTGGTAATAATTTGCCGACAAAAAAATTTTTATCGGTAAATTCATACCAAATAATATATGAAATTTTATTTTTTAATAATTATCAATGGAATATTCCATTAGCAGTTTTTGTAATTTTCCTCCAAATTTTTTACTAGAGTTTTTAAATAACAATAATTATCGATGAAATACTTCATCGGTAATTCATTAGTAATTGAAAATTTTGAAGAGGAATTTCCCTTTTTCACTAATTTTTTTAAAAATTAATTCTTTACAAAATTTTTTCAGTAATTTGTTTATAAATGAAAATTTTGAAGAAAAAATTTTTCTCCAAATTTTTATTTGAAAAGTTTACCAACAATATTTTTGTTGGTAAATCATCAGTAAAGTACGTAAAAAATAGTATAAAATGAATTCTTCTCTCTTCCTCATCATTTTTTTTCACATCTTAATTCCTTCACTTCCTATCCTTTTCTCACACTTTTTCTCACTTTCTCACATATTTTATTTCTTTTTCTTCCTTTCTCATTTAATTACTTCTTCATTTTCTTTTCATCACTTACAATATATCATATTCTTTTATACTCTTTCTTTATTATTCTCTTTTTTTTTTATTTTACTTCTTAAAGTCTTTGAACCCTTAAATAGAAAAAATATATTTAATTTATTCCAAATTTCTTAGATTTAGATTTTTTTTTATTGTTTCTTTAGTTTTTATTTATGTTGCATGGAAAATTTTTGGAATTTAGGTTTCTATGTTTCAAAAATGTTTCTTGATTGGAAACTCATGGAAAATTGATCAAAATATTTTGGACACGTTTCCGTAATTTGAAAAAATTGAAAACTCATTTTCATGAATAGAAACCTATTTCAAAGTTCAAAAAAAAAAAAAATAGCTTGCCTAGGTTAACTCCTAGATAAAAATATCCACTTTCAACTTTATTTTTCCTTACAATAATATATATATATATATATATATATATATATATATATATATATATATATATATATATATATATATATATATATATATATATATATATATATATATTCTTGGATTTCTACTTAATTATAATTAACTAAATTAATTAGCAATTTATTTATTAGGTAATACATTTTTTATTCATACATAATCCTCTATTGAAACTAATTCTAGTATTAAATTTATCTCTCGACCTCATTCAATGATTAGGGTTCATCAATAATTGGCCAAAAAATTGAAAAATCATAATTAACACAATTCAATAGAAAAAGGCAAAACAAATCATCAAATAGCTAGCCCTAACGCATTCATTCAAGTGGAATCATTCTAGTCCTAGACATAAAATATTTTAGCTCATAATCAATTTGATTATAATCAATTCAATCAACAAATCAATCTCAATTATATCCATCATCATGCTCAATAATCATGAACAATAATATAAATTGAATTGAAATAAAGAATACAGCATGAAATTTCCTATGGTACATCCCTAGCATAATGACAGGGGTGTGTTATGCAATTTTCTTCCAAAATAGAATTTTGAGCATAGAAACTCCCATGTCTTATGACACAGATGTGTCTATAGGCATACCAACCTCTTTTCTCTCTATTTAAACTAAATTATTCACAGCTTTGGTTCAAATCATCCATGTATGCCAAGAATCTACACATTACACTCCACAGCAAAAAATTAACAAAATAACAACAAAACTAGTATTAAGTTGACAAACTTAAACCACAAATAAAATAATTAAAACCTACTAAAACTATCACAAAATAGAACAAAACAATGGTATATTTTCCTATATGTTCACTTTTATATTTCAATTAAATTTTATCCTTTTTTTTTTCATAATACACAATCTGATTGACATACAATTATATTTTGCAGGTGTTCTATAAGAACCAGACATATAGAATAAAGTAGTTCCAAAAACTTTGGTTGTTGTTTGATTAACAAATTGAAATCTATAAGTTCAATATTTTATATTTTTTGTTAATTTTTGATAATGACATTGAGTGCAACTTTGATAAAGTTAAACTTAATGATAATAACATTGAATTCAATCTTTTTAATGTTGAACTCAACTCTATTACAATTGGATTTAACTATATTAGAATTAAACTCAACAATAAAATTGAGTTCTACTCTAATACAATTGAGTTCAACCTTACTAAAGTAGAATTCAACTCTAATACGATTGAATTCAAACTTAATTAAGTGAGTTCAACTCTAATATAGCTTATTTCAACTATGATACAATTGAATTCAACTTGAATAAAATGAGTTCAACTCAATACTATTGATTTCAACTCTAATACAGTTGAATTCAACTTGAATAAAGTGGGTTCAACTGTAATACAGTCGAGTTCAACCTTAATTTGGTAGAATTCAACCAAAGTAAAGTGAGTTTACAATAGAGTTCAACTAGAATGAAGTAAGTTCAAATTAATATAATTAAGTTTAGACTTAATTAGGTTGAATTGAACAAGAATGAAGTTGAGTTCAATTTGAATAAAGTTGAGTTTACTTAATTCAACTCTAAAGTTGAATTCAACATTAATAAGTTTGATTTTAACCATAATGAAGTTGAATTCAACATTATTAAAATTGAGATAATACATTTTTTATATTTTGGAAATTCAGTTTGTGGCTTTATGCTAGGTTGCTGGCCTTCTACTGCTACTTCTTCCTAACTCTTGCTTACTATTAAATAATTGTCTGCATTTTATTGTTGCTATGAACTTATTCTTGCGTGCCTAATGCCCACACTGCCATAATTTGCCTTCTTGTCCAGGCTTCTATTGAGCCAAAGAGTAGGCACAATTTAGGGATTCCAATTGATGTTTTGACTGTTTGTCCAGTCTTTATCTATGCAATAATGAAATGGAAATCAATCTAATTTCTTCATCAAATCTTCCCAATAAATTAAATTGATTATTAAATAATTGAATATTGAAGTATATTATTGAACAATGATATATTGTAATAAGTGTTAATTAAATTGTAATTTGTAAGCATAAGATCTAAAACAAAATTTATCGTCTAATAGATTTGTAATAAGCAGTTAGTTATATAGTGTGTATTCTGTATATTATACAATTTTTCCATATTATGTGTTTTATTTATTTATTTATTTTTTGTATATATCATACATAAACTCATTAATAAGGTTTAATTCAATGTTGAATTCGATGTTATTAAGGTTGAATATAATTTTAATAAGGTTTAATTCAACCTCAATAAGATTAAATTCAATTTTATTAATATTGAACTCAATCTTACTAAATAAAAAATAGTTTAAAGGAATTAATTTGTGTTTTAAATTATTCAAAATTTATACATCAAAAAATTACTCCCTCGAATCCTTTATAATTATCACTTTTTGAAGAATTTTTTTCCCAAATTATTTGTCATTATAGAAAATCAATAGGACTTTATTTTTATTTTTTTTTTAACTTTATCCTTATCCTTATTAGTTTTCTATTACTCTATAATTAATATACATATTATCCATTCTTTATAACTAATAAGGGTAATTTAGTCATTTTTATTCTTAGAAAATAGTTTAATTAATTATTTCTTAAAAATGACAATTAAAAAGGAATGGAGGGATTATTTAAAACACAATTTAATTTAAATAAAGAAATGAATCATACCCCTTTGGAAATAGACATGACTATTGGTATTTTCAACATTAATGCAATAACTATCTATTGAAAAACGAAAAGTCTCAAAATTTTGACTATAAAATACCACATTTATCTTACTTGTATTCTCAAACTTTTCTTCTTCATCTTTTGAAAATTTCTAAAGAAAACATTTAAGAAAAATGGCCAAAGAAATTCCTAAATTCCCATTCAAACTGGGTGATTGGCAGAATCCTTCTTCAACGAAAAGCCTATAGATAATATATTTGAAGATAAAAGATCTTTATGATGAACTGAGGGCTGAAGTCAAGGAGAACATAATGAAGCAACTGTCAAATGCCTCAGACTATTATATCATTGACAACATTCTGGAAGTTTATCCTTTAATGGCAATGTATGACATTTTCCTGAAAGTCAAACAATAAAGGAAAGTAGCCTAGAATGATGATGCTTGTGCCCCTCCTACAATATTAAATGAAGATGTCTATGCCCTCTAAAAAAATATTTTATTTTTAATTTTATGTTTAGTATTTTTTATTTTATAATATATTTGTATATATGTTTGTGTGTGTGTGTATATATATATATATATATATATATATATATATATATATATATATATATATATATATATATACACATGTCAGTCAATAAACGAAGTATAAACAGAGGGGGTACAAGGGGATAATTCCCCCTATAAACTATAGACATAGGCTTTAAAGTGGTATAGATATGCTTTAAATATACATTATAACTTCCTCCCTATTTTTCTTACCAATTGAGATTTTGATCAATATAGACTATCAAATCAAGGTTCAAGGGCAGAGCTCACACTTTCTCACCACTCCTAAGGTATGAGATCGAGGTTTTTAGTTATCCTTGTCCTAAGAGATAGACTAGTAGCTTAGGACTAATTAGTCATTAGTCTTATATATATTATTAGTTTTTTATGTTTTTTATTTCATTTCTTGTTAATATTTATTTGCATTATAAAAATTAATAAGAACAGTGAACATTAATATGATTGAATTCAACCTTAATGAGGTTGACTTCGACCTTATTAAGGTTCAATTCAATCTTAGTAAGGATATTCGAAATCTTTAAGTCATGAATTATATTGTCCCAACCTATTATATCCGAATATCCAAACTGACTTGTCTCCAGATATCGATACAAGTCAGGACTGATAATTTATAATTACAAGTTGACACTGGGTCCTTCATTTTTTGAATCTACAAAGTCTCATTTCGATACAGGGATTTTCTAATTCTCAACTTTGCCTGAACCATGTACTCATCCTAGCATCAACCATGTGACAACAAATCTATTGTATTCGAACTAGTGGATCTAAAAATCATTGGTTTCCAATCCTTAATTCAAGAGTCTTATAAAAACATTCATATGTTAATTGTTATAAGAAATAATGTGTACTATAGTGTATTTGATTCCAAAATCTATAAGTTCAAGTTCCAAAATAATTTCTTAAATTCTTGAAAATTAGCATTCATTTGTCATTGTGGATCTTACATCCCTCACTTCATGAAAGTAAGTATGTGCCAAGTTATGCGAAAACATGAGTCATCATTGTGAGCTAGCCTTGAAATATCTAACCTCACAAGTATGGTAGTAGTATATTCTTTACTCATTGAGATTTCTCATTAGTTGATAAATGTTTTTTAAGAGAACAACATAGTAAACAAACGGTTCCACAAGCACTATTCTCCTCTTGAGGGATTTCCTATTAAAGTAAATTCCATTTGATATGCGTATATTCACATTAAAGTTATTTAGTAAGCTCTATGGATGTTAAAAGAGTATTGTAAATGATATATAACTAGTAAGTGCTATATAAGAAGAATGTGATTAGTTAATTGATGAGTACTTTAATGCTATTGATAAGTATGTGATGACTATGGGATATAAGGTTTTGATGTTGGGATATGATATTATGTGTTGTAATATTATAATTTTGGTTGCTTCCGATATTGGATTCATAGCATATATGGATTTTACAAGTTTTTAGTGGCCTTATGTCTACCCATACCCTAGAACTATCACAATTCTCAAAGTGAGATGTGACAGAAAGAGATTTAAGTATTTAAAAAAAAATCTGAGAACCTTTTTTTTAAAAAAAAATGAAATCACAGTGTTTTTTTTTCTTTTGGTACTTTAATTAATCACACCAAACAAGCTGCATTAAAAAAAAAAAAGGAAAATAAAACAAGTAACAATATTTTAAATAGGAAAGACAAAAAATAAATAATATTTTTTCTTAAATAATGTAATTTGAAAAAAAAAAAAAAAAAAGGAAAGCTAATAATAATGTTATACATAACTTATGAAGACATTATTATAAGTTTAAACATATGTTTGTGTTTGTGTAATAAGCTAATGCAATACATGACTCGAGAGATTTTTAGCAAATTCATGTGTTAGCATGTGCAAGATTCTTAGCTAAATTGAGACGAATAATGTAGGGATAGATGACAGAACCAAAGTACAAATGATTTCCTATCTTCACACCACTTGAAATCAGTTTTAACTCTGGATCATAGTAATGGGAAATCAAATTCCCCTCCAAATCCACCATAAAAACACCACCATTTTTTCCTGTATCCACTTTTCCTGTGTGCTTCAAAATAATTCCCATAATCTTTCGGATTAGAGGGTACTTGAATGCTATTTTCCAATAAGTTGTAGTTTCCTGTTACATTTCCATAACAAAGATAAAATTGATTACTAATCTATTCAACTAGACATATTGTACTAATGATTAAAAAATATTCATTTAGCCTCAACCGTAAGTTTTGAGGTTAAAACAGACTTCTTTGGCCAAAAACATAAAAATAAAAAAAAGGTTAAAAATGACTCCACTAAATAAAATTGAGATGAATTTTATGCTTGAACATAAGACAAGTGAATGAAAAGATCAAATTGAATATTTCATTAACATTATAACTCTTTTATACATTTTTATCATCAATCCCTTTGAATATTTTTGAATGGAAATATTTTTTAATTATTTTTTTTACTTTTCTTGGTAAATTATTTTTGAATTAACTTAAATGTCAACCAAGATTAATTATTATTTAATTATCAATCATTCATTAATTTTTTTCCAAATTTTGATTTCCAAAATTAGAAAGTGAATAAATATAATTGTATTAAAATTTTACCGAAATTGATGCAATCCAAAAATGGCCGTGTCCATCATAATGGATGTTATCTGGCATCCCAGGTAGATCAATAAATTTTTCTATGCTTCCTTTTTTGTTGCCTTTTATATAATATTTTCTACACCTTCTCCTGCAATAAATAAATTATTGTTTATAAAATTCATATAATACAAAATAAATTTTAAAATATGTGACTGAACTAAATTTACAAACTATTCAAGTTAAACATTATAATAAGTATGAATCCAATATGACTTGTTATTTAAACTAAGTGATGATTTAGAAATCCATGAAGAAAGGAGATTGATCCCTCTTCTTTTTTTTTTTTTTTTTTTTTGGTGTAGCCCTTGAACTACTTTTTGGAAATGCAAGACGAGAAATGAGTATAAAAATGTCAAGCCTGGACTTAGCAAGGCCTCTTAGATGCCAAAGTCAATGGTGTGTGTACTTAGAATTCTCAAGGAGGAAAATGATCCATCTCTAAGAGAGTATATTCTAATGTGAGAAGGAGTTGAGAAGGTATAGAATGAAGCTAAAAATAGTGGTAGGTGAGAATGTTTGTCTTATACTATATATGTTAGATAAAAGAGAGTTGGTTAATACACATATGCTTCCTTCCTATTAGTGTGTAAAGAGCTTAGTCAAGATGGGAAGGATAAAACTTTAGGGTATTAGGTTTTTGCAATTGCACCGCCAGCCTTATATTAGGGTTGTGCTTTGAATGGACATTAGGATTAGGCAATTTTGTCCTATCTAGGTGTGCCAGTGGCTAACATACCTTGAGTTTTCAGTGTTGTAAACATGCAACTGTGGCATGACTGAGTATGTAAGGGACCAAAGATCTCACAAGTGTGGCTCTTTATAATGAAAGAGCACTTAGGGAGGCATTTTTATATGGTCTCATCTTAGACGAGCCCTAAGTGGTCCTCATCATAAGCTATTCTTGAAAATGTCTCATAGGCCTTCTAAATTCATTTATACTCTCTTGAGAAGTGGGAATGGTATCATGTATAAGGCCCAAAAATAACAGCTAGATTCATGCCTCATTATACTCCCCCTGCTCTATTGGCACAAGGCCATGGTTGGTCATAGTGAAAATAAGAAACTTTGGGTCAAGTCTATCTTTAAGAAGGTCGTACTGTTTCAAGTTGAGCCTAGGTAATCTGAGTGAGGAACAAGTTGTCGAGTAGGGGTTACTTTGCAGGTTTTGAAGGTGTGTGACCTTTTGTATAATGTTAGTTAACAAAGTATCGTTTGTGAAAGGATGTTGGCATGTGCCTTTTGCCATGTGTCTCAATTAAGGACAACAAGTTATGGCATTATGATTATGCATTTTGGAAAACATAACCAATGCCTTTAGGACTTCATGGCCATGATTAAGGGGGGTTACCAAGATATTTGAAATTTAAATAACCCCCTATTCACTTAAAATTTCTCTCTTTTACTTTTATCTTCTTCCTATTTTGCTCTTTGAGTTTCTCTCAATATTTCTTCTCTCTGCAAGTTCCATTTTTTTTTTCTCAAAGATAGCAAATTTTCTTTATGTTTTCTCTTCATTCTTTTATGATGTGTATCAATGGCTCCTAAATCATCAAAGAACATCATCGACGATATCAATGGCTCCTAAATTTTCTTTTTGTCTTCTCTTTTATTGCCTAGAGTAGTCAAGCACTATCTCTACAACCATTCTTGATGATTTCTCAGCTAGAAGCGATAATCTAGAGTGTTGTGAGCACTTTAAGTTGAGAATGCCACTAAGGACAAGCAGGTTATGGTTGCTCCTAATGTTGAGGGCTTGTTGGAATATGGTTGCTCCCAATGCTGAGGGCTTGGTGGAAATCCCTAAAAATGAGTGGTCCTATATTATGTTCCTTTATCATTCTAAGCATAGATGCTTCCCACTAACTTTTTGACCCACTACTTCAACTACTTTTGCGTTAACCCTATGATGCTCCATCCAAACTTACCTGTGATTTCCACTAGTTTAAAGTGTTTTGTTTCTCTATGAAGATAGTTGCTACTCCCTTTCTATTCTGACTTTTCTTTACGGTGGGTATGATTGATAGTGTTTAGACTTCCTTGACAAAAAAGCATTGTCATCTTTTTTTATACAAAGACACTGTGGTTAGTGGCTGGAGGAAGAAATTTGTTGTGGTCAAGGTGACAAGTGATGATCCCAATTTCACTTTCGGCTTTCTGAGTCATTTTATGGTGACTCCTCCTGAGTTGGATGATATGTCGCTTTTGAGTCTTGTTAAGAAGATTATAGTGAAGACCCTTATGGCTGGCAATAAAACATACAACATGAAGTGTCTAGGTATAGCATCCAGATTGAGTAAGGTCATTTATAGATGATGTGTCGCTTTTGAGTCTTGTTGAGAAGATTGCAATGAAGACCCTCATGGCTGGCGATCAATGATAAGTGCTAAATATATGTATTTTTATTGAGAATTAATTGCTTAATTTTTCTTATAATTGGTAATTAATTATTCTTTGTGGCACTTATCCCTTATATTTTCACTTTTCAAGTCATAATGTTAATTGTGTAAAAAGTGACAAAAGTTGGGCAAGAATAGCAAAGTGGGAAGGATATTTTTGCAGGAGTTAGAAGTTAGGAGGGTTTATTGGCATAAGTTGCGAAGTATATGGTTAAAATGCAATTTTGTCCGGAATTAAATAGGAATTTGCGTTTTGCAGCATGAAGCTTGCGTTTTGGATTGTTGAAGAGCTAGCGTTTTGGATTGTTGAAGAGCTGCGTTTCTTAATTAAAATGAAAGTGGTGCAACGTTTCAATGCAGGAGCTTATGGGCTTGCAAAATGCGCCGTTTGAATAGGAGGAAGCTGAGCATACTCTGCGCAGCATTTTAACGATAGAAAGCAGATTTGGTTAAACGATGACGGAGTTTCTGATTCAAAAAGGGAATTTTGATGAAGACGGATTAAGAGGAGGATTTGAAGGGGGGATCGAAAATCAAATTTAAAAAAAAATAAAAGAAACAAAGAGTGATTGACAAAAAACAGAATAAAAAAGTAGTTCACGTCCGAAAAAAAAAAGGAGTTTTTCACGATCTAAAGGGACGAACGAAAAACTAGAAAAGAGAGGGGTGAACAAGATCGATAAAAGAGAGATTTTCCGAAATTGATTTGGACTAAAATGAAGAACAGTAAGATCGAAAGAGAAGCAGAGTTTGAAATTTGAAATTGGAAACAGAGCGGAAAAACAGAAGAAAAGAAAGACTAGAACTAGAAGAGTCTGTTCGAAGGAGCCAACGACTTGTCACCGGAAATTCCAGAGTTTGACGACCGAGAACAGAAAATCAGAATTTGGTGAATTAAAATACGCTTTGTGTTTGGATTGAGCTTGATATTTGAAATTATTCAGTGAATTGATTTGCTTGGGTGACGTTATTTACTGTTCTTTGTGGTTTTCCATTTGAACTTGTTATAATATAAATGATGATCATGAACTAAATTTACCATTGTCTAGAGGGATTATGAAATGAGTTATGATACGAGAATTGAATTTTAGCTCTGTTGTTTAATCCGTTGCTTCTCTTAATTAGATTGATTGAATGCTATAGACCGACTGCTTAGCTACCAATTGTCTGACTAGGTTTCGAATGAAGGAACAAGAGTTGAAATTGGGTGCTTGACTTCGTCCAATTAAGCTCTTAAAATGAATTAGAAATATAAGTTTTGAGAGAAGTGTTTTGTTTTCAACTTATGCTTTGTTAAACTAAATTCTATAAATGCGGTTGCTAGTAGAATTATCTTGAGGAGTTGGATTTTTAGGTTTAATCAATTGGGTGTATTAAATATCATAAATGATTAACTTATGGATTATGAACTCTAGACAGCTCTTATTCCCTGCGTCAAATTTACTACACTCTTTCGTCAACATTTATTTTCAATAGCCAGTTTTTGAGTCTTGCATTTTACAATCTAAGATCGAATAGTCTTCTTTTAAATTACTTTGCCAATAATTGAGTTGAGTGTGTTTCAAATTGCAATTCCTTGAGTGAATACAACCTTGGTTGCTACCGATATACTACAATTGCCCCGTATACTTGAGAGTCGCTTTTGGTCAGTATATTTTTAGGCGAACAATCAAACATACAACATGAAGTTTCTAGGTATTACATCCAAATTGAACAAGGTCATTTGTAAGTCTCTTTGGTCCTTGCGTCTCTCTCTCTTTCTCTCTCTCTCTCTCTCTCTCTCGAGGGAATTCCCTTTCTAGTTAGACCTTTTTTCCTTTGATTCTTATAGACAAGCAAGAGGTGGGCCATTATTAAAAGATAGAGGAACTTAAGGACGTTTACCCATTCTTAACAAAGTGATTGGTGAGATTAAGACTTACTACCTAGAAGATGATTTCCCAATCCCTAATCCTCCTTGCCAATAGCAACAAAAAATAGTAGGGGTAAAAAGGGTCCTGCCTGGAAGACTCATGAGCAATATGCTTCCCTTTGTCTCCACTCGGCTCAACTCTCCTCCACTTCCCTAGCTTTCCTCCCCTTTTCACAAACTTTCTGAGGTGCCTTTACTGATTAATCTCTCAATTTCTTTTATTAGTTGTCTGCAATCATTTGTATTATGTGCATTAATGTCGTGAAAGTGGTAATATTTATTGTTATTTCTCCTTTCAAGGCCACTAATTACAGGTGGAGCTTTCTTTAATATATTTTGCTCTCTGAAGGATGAAAATACTTTAATTGGGGTAGCATTGGGGGGTGGAGGTGTCTCAAAGGGTTATCTAACTCTCTTCTCGATCTCTCCCTCTCTAGTTCCCTATTTACTTCATTTCTACCTCCCCAATCAAGTTCTCTCTTTTACTAGGATTACTTCCTCTATCTGATCCTCTCTTTTACTTCTCAACTCAACCCCTTTTTCCTTTATTGCCTTCCTCTCTCCCTCTTCCCACTGATTAGCCTCATCTTAGGCTTTTCACAAAAAAGAAGATGCCTTGTTTTGCCGTGAGGCATAGTTTGAAGTGTTATAGTGACATTGTAGGCATGAAGTGTTCGCTGGCAAGCTAGGGCTTGTAACGTATGGGTGTTATTGCTAAGCTGAATAGTTGCATTGTAAGGAGTTGGCAATTGATAGAGCTATCAAATGGGCCAAGTTAGGAGTTGAGAATAGGTTAATAATCTAGGAACTCAGTATGTTTCTGGTTGGATGACATGGTCTTTTAGGGTTGAAGTTTCCCCATTGGTACTTGACTTAAGTATGGTGGGTCTATTAGGTGTATTGAGGTATTTTTTGGAGAATATCTTTAGGGTTATCTGTAGAGACAGGTTTTCTTGAGGTCTAAGAAAAGAAGGAAAAGTTTGTTAGGAATGTGTGAGAAAGAAAGGAACTATAAGTTTTACAGTTCTCAAAAATAATAAAAAAATAAAAAAATAAAAAAAAAAGAAAAGAATGCAGAAGAGATCTAATGATTAAACTCAATGTATACCTATAGACAGCGCCATTTAATGATCAAGAGATCTCTAAAGAAAGTAGGTGGATCCTTTTTTTATTTGGGCCTAGGTCTTGAATGACTTCTTATATTTGTAAGATGAGCAAACAGACATCAAAATGCCAAACCTGAACTTAGCGAGGCTTCTCTAATGTCTAAGTCAGCAGTGTGATTACTTACGGATTTCAAAGAGGAAGATGATCCACCCTTAAGAGAGAATATTCTAGTCAGAGAAGGAAGTGAGAAGTTGTAGAATAAAGCTGAAAATAGCGGTAAATGAGAATGCTCATCTCATAACCATATGTGCCAGCAGAAAAAGGAGTTGATTAGTATACAATTGCTTCCTTATTTATGTACAAAGAGCTTAGCCAAGATGGGATGGACAAAACTCTAAGGTGTCAGGCTCTGGTTGTTGCATCACCTACCTCATGTCAGGGTTGTGATTTGGCTGGATGTTAGGATCAAACAGTTTGTCCTATCCTAGTGTACCAATGGCTTACCTAACTTGAATTTTCAGCATTGATAATAATGTATTGTGGCATGACTGAGCATTTAAGGGGATTTCAGCTCGCTGTCTGGTGAAATTAGTATAGAATGGGGACCAAGGATCACACAAGCGAGGCTCGATCCAGCTAGAGCGCATTGGCAAGAAACTTTAATAGGAATGTCTAGTCTTAGACGAATCTTGAGAGGTTTTCATCATAAGCTATTCTCAAAGATGTCTTCTTCTGGACCTTTTAAATTTAGTTATACTCTTTTGAGAAGTGCGCTTAATATCATAATTGAGACCTAAAAGTAATAGCTAGATGCATTCCTCATCACTAAGTAAACTCAACTTGATAAATCCAAGTTAAATTTTAGTGTTTAACTTAATTGAAAGCTAAGTTTAATTCATATATCCACAAGAATTTTAGTACTTACATGGTGGTCTCACAAAAGATCAAAGAATCTTGATGAGGAGAAATTGCAAGTCCATTGGCAAAATAAAGGCCGCTAACCAAAACTTCGGTGATTTTTGTTGTAGGATCATAGCTCAATAACCTACCATGTGGCTTACCCTCCAAAAAGTCCCATATGGAATCATGAACATAATATTTATATGAAGCATCTGTGAAATAGATTACGCCATCTTCTGCTATATCTATGCCATCTGTAATCCTAAATTTTAGACCCTCTGCCTCATCTGTTAACAGCTCCACTTCACCAGCTCCATTAATCTTGAGCAACCCCTATTGCACACCAAATTATGTTTAATGATATATGTATATATATATATATATAACACATGTTAAACTAATAATAGAATATTGTGATATGAACATCACAAAATTCAAATTATGCAAAGGATCTAAAGATTATACATGTACAAAATTATTTATTTTTATTTTCTAAGGGAGGGTAAGATTGTCAAAGCATTTTATTTTGATTAATTAAGGTCCAACTCAAGTTCAAACTTATAGCCTTATAGTTTTGGAAATGATTTTATGTGTATTTTAAGATTATTGGACCAATTCTTATGTAATTTATGTATATGTTCTCATCATATTTCTAACCAATGCGTTAAATCTCATTTTCAAAAACAATTCTCAAAAAAATATACTAATACAAATTGAAAATTATTTATTAATAAGACTCTTAATTACATCAAATTTTATCTAATAAAAAATATTAATAATTATATTGATTTATATATTATTATCACATTAATTTTGTATATACACTTAGTGCAAGTAAGATAAAATTTACTCGGCCCACTGAATCAAAATTTTTTATTTAAAGTTTTATATAGAATTGCACTTGAAGCAAAATTAAATTAAATTAATATATCAAAATTAAATTAATTTTATGAAAACTTTCAACTGAATTAAAGTATAATGAAACTACTAAATCTGTTAAAATTCATAAGTTAAATTACTAAAATAAAAATAAAACTAGTGGTATGCCCGCGTTATACACGGATTTTAATCATTTTTTCCTTCAAATTTATTATATATGAGTCAGGTTAAAAAGTAAAACAAAAAAAAATTATATCTATTGATTTATACGAATTTTAATTTAATTGATACATATAAAAATATAATAATATGAAATAGTTTCATATATATATATATATATATATATATATATATATATATATATATATATATATATATAATCAATGGTCATTTTTTTAATACAATGAAATTAAATTGTTAGGGGTAATAAAGAATGGTAGATTTGCTGTCTACATATTCAAAAAAACATTATCTACCATATTCAAAAAAACATTCCCTTTTTACATGAAAAAAAATATATATAATAATTGTTTTCACTTTAAAATTAAAATAAAGATATATATCAAAATATTTAAAGTAATAAGATTCTCTCTATATTTTAAATTATTTAACTTTAAATTTTTTACTAATAAAATCATTTATTAATTTTCTTTTTTTTTAAATAAAAAATCTTAAAAATTTCTATTTATTATTTTTTAAAAGGATGATAATACTATAAATCATACAAAAGATTTATGATATATGTGTTTTCATAGAATCTAAAGAATAATATAAAATTAAAATTTCAATTACAAATTCTTTTATATATATATATATATATAAAAGAATTTGTCTTATTAATTATATTCAGAAATTGATGCAATAAATCATTATTATATTATATTATTTATTTGTGAAGATAAATATAAATTTGTTTTATTGTACTGACCTTATACGCGTCAGCTACGACAACATCATTACGGCGTCCCAGTACGAGTCCAAGGGGTCTTCCACCAGTGTTAACCCAGTTCTCCACAACCGAGTCATTCACAGTGACTCGCTTAATCCACCCATCTTCACAAGTGGTATAAATGAATCCTGACTCGTTGTCATAAGCTATGTCTTCTGGTGCCTTCAACTGGCCGACGCCGAGAAATTCTGCTCCTTGAAGAAGTCGACCGTTCTTCATCGACGGCTCAGGTGGAGGATGAGTCAACTCGTGAGTAGGCATGGGAGCTGGATCGAACGAGTCAAGTTGGAAAACAAGTAGAGCGGCCAAAACAGGAGCTAGAACCGAGAAAACAATAGTATAAAAGGGCCACGAGTGAGATGGGATGTTGGCAGGCATTGTTTAGTGAGTGGGAAATGAGATATTGCGAATAGAGAAAGAGATACGATAGTATTCGTGTATATTATAAAAACTACAAAAAAATTATCTTTTAGGGTTTGACTATCCGCGATGAAAAATGAATTTTCCTAATTTCTCGATCATATTTTTTAAATATTATAAATATGTTATAATATATTATAGAATTTGATTGATATTTTTTCATATATATAAATATTTTAGTTTTTTTATTAATATTAATTATATTTTCCTTATCAGAAAATTTTCTATTTCTTTCCCTTTCGTACTCTATATAAAGAGTTTAATATTATTAAATGGAAGAATTAGAAAAATATTATTTTCTCTATATTTTTATTTTTGTTCTTTTTCATTATATTTATAACACGTTACAGCGCGAATTTGTTCAACCATTTTTTTTTAAAAGATTTTTCAAGGTATTTTTTTTCTCATCTTGAATGACATATAAATCATATATGTTTTCAAAAAGACATATGCCTATGACTTAATACGCATATATATTCGAGATATATTTATCTTATTGTGTCAATAAAATTATATATATATATACATATATATATATATTATACTTTTTGATGTGGACATAAAAAATTTGCATATACATTATTTTCCCCAACAATAAAATCATTTTTTTTTGTTATTTGATATGATTTTTTTTTTTTTATGTTAACATGCAAAATTTTTTTATTATTATTATGAATCGATTTTTGTTTTGTTATTATATAAAACAAATGTTATCATATTATATTATTATGAAAACATTTTTGTTTTGTTTTATATATATGTTTTCGTTTCTTGTTATATATTGTTATTATTTTAATAATAATTTGATTATCATTTTTATAAAAAAAAAAATATTATTTGATGTTATTTAATTTTCATTAAGTAAATTATAGTTCATAAAGAACTAGTACCATATTCTAAATTTTAATTTCTGAAAAAATTAGTATTATTTATAGTTCCTAAAAAATTAGTATCATATTCTAAATTCTAATTTTTGAAGAAATTAATATTATTTATAGTTGGCAAAAAACTAATACCATATTAATCAAATTCTAGTTCTTGAAGAACTAGCGTTATATTTTAAATTCTAGTGAAAAACTAGCACTATATTTCAAATTCTAGTTCATGAAGAAACTATTATTATTTACAGTTCCTGAAAAACTAATTAAATAAACAACTAAGGTATAAATTCTTGAAGAATTTTTGGCCTAAGTTCTTGAAGAACTAGAACTAGAACTATATTTTAAATTACAGTTCATGAAGAACTAGCATTATATTTTAAGTTTTAATTTCTGAATAACCAATAATCTCTATAGTTCCTGAAAAAACAATAATCTCCACAGTTCCTGAAAGAACTAATAATCTCCACAGTTCCTGAAAGAACTAATAATCTTCACAGTTCCTGAAGAACTAATTAAATAAATAAAATAGACATCCCTAAAAAATTAATATTTTATATTCCTGAATAACTAATAAATTTGATTTAAACTACACGCATTGAATAAATTGGATGTCAATAAAGTACCTGCGTATGGCCATAATATTAAGGTAAACCTTTTTGCTTTAATTTTTCTGTTTTGTGTGTTTCATTGTTGTTTATATGTATTGGAATGATGGGTATGGCCTATTTGATTAACCAACCAAATTGCAACTTTTAATTGGTTTTCAATTATAACAACACATTTTATGCATAGTTTTAAAGTCATTGCTTAAATTTTTTTTTTTTTTGGCATAAAATCTGACCCTAAATTATTCATTTATGCTTTGTGGAGAAAGGGTGATCTTACATTCATATTAATAGGTTTACTTGATTCATTAAATTGAAATCGATTATACTAGTGTATATATTATTACATATCTTTTGGTCTTAGCATCTCAACTCAAAATTTATTTTATGGACAATACACGTTTTATATATATATATATATATATATATATATATATATATATATATATATATATATATATATATATATATTGTTAGTTGTATAGCCTACAAGAAAGTTGTGTGTGTTATATATGTTTTGAATTTATTTCTGTCAATATGTATTAAATTTGAAAGCAATTAGAGATTTAAATATGAGATGAGATAAATATAAATTATATAAGTGACATGGTTTTATTGATTTGTGAATTGATGAATGGTTTTATTGATTTGTGAATTGATGAATTTATTTACGGATTGTATATATTATTGGATTTATGTTGGTATAGAGAAGCATAATTAGTGTTTACCTTTCCTTGGTAGGATAAATTATGAATTTAATGTTTGTTAAAATTAATATTAATTTATTTTCTGATTGGCCTATTTAGATATATTTTAACTATATGCAAATTAAGTTATTTAAATAAAGTGAAGTATAGTGAATTACAGTTTGGTTGGTAATTTTTATAAGCTCTTGAATTCAATGGAAATAATTTTGACATGAGTTATTGATAAGGAAATGCATTTAGATACTAGCGAAAGTTATTATCTACTTAAACCTCATTTAAATGAGGATTTAAAGGTTGAATATCTCACTATTAATGATTTTTATTTTTTTCTAGAAGAATTTTAAAGATAGATATAATCACTTGAAATATGTGGTACTACCACATGCTCAATATGATTGACTAAATCTATGCCTATAAGACTTGAAGTTTATTTGAGAATATAATTCAACCATGTTTAAAATTACTTCACAGCTGAAATTGTGCGATAATAAAGTTACATGCTCCTGTAGTAATAGTATAAAAAGTGAAAATTTACAAATATTATTTTTTTAATGGTTGCAAAGAATAATTGTTAATAAGAAATCATCAAACAATGCCCACTAGTACAACTGCATTCCCTGAAGTGAATGCTATAAATCATTTGGTAGATAATGAGAATTTTGAAAGAATAATTACTAACGAGAAATTATCAAATAATGCTCACTAGTACAACTGTATTTTTTGAAGTGAATGCTATAAATCATTTGGTAGATCATGAGATTCTGAAAGAGGAACCGCCCATATAGAGGACACAACTCAATTCAATATTGATGATTTTATGTAAACTCCTTGAAGGAGTAATTTGCAAGGATTTTATAAGTTGTGTATTATAATGAGTTATTTCATTACTGTTTTATCCATAGTATACATGCACAATATATTGCATTGAACCTGCAGTTCAAATATTGAACTTATAGTTCAATAATTAAATCTTGAAAGTTTGGCATGAATGTCATTGTGTAAATCATATATACTCTCCCTTGAAACTTGTATAAGGACATGAGGCATAATTTTTTTTATGCCATGAATATATTAAATTTATCTCAATGTGTGATAATAGGTTCACAAAAGAGACTATGAATTTATTTTGATGAGGTATATTTTTCAACATTAGGGGGAGGAAAAGCACTTGCAGTGCTAAAAAATGTCGAGAAATTTATTAGAAGAAAAATCCTTTAAATAATTTTGATCCATGTACAAGTTAGAGTGAACCAGAAGTTCACAAAATAATACAGTTGCAACAAATTGCAACTTAGCTGCCAAATGCATTTATAGATGCTAAAAGAGTGATAAAGTCTCATATTACAGCTGCTAATATCCTAGCAAGGGTTGTGATTCCAATTGCAAATAGAAAATCAATCAATCTCACTACACGCCAGAAACGTGGATAGTAAATTGGAACTAAAGACAAAAATCCGTTGAAAAGAAAAGCAGCGCCACTCATAAAATCTCCTGAAGAGAAATCTCCTAAAGATGAAGATCTCAGTCAAAGAGCTATAGCCAATTATGAGACACAGACTGTTGCGCGATTTCTGCAAGTGCACAGATCGTTTACAAGTAATAAAGTGATGAGTGAGTATCGTTCCCACAAGGAAGGGTTTGTCAAGTACCAATTTTAAGATTACTCTATTATTTAGAAAATCAATTATGAGATTTTATATTTTAAGTTAAAGTGAAATTCAAGTAAATAAATGATAATAAATATAAAATAAGATTAAAAGTTTAGGATTTAGAATTCATCAATTGATCACATATGATTTCTTTATAATCTTTAGATGGATTATTTTTGCTGGATTTAATGATTAGATTTTCCTAAATTATATGATGTTCTCTCTCAAGATACAACATGTGTGCTCATATTAACCTTATGTCTACTCTCGTGATCATAAGCAATTAATACAAACCCATTAAGTTTTATGGAAATCCCTTTTAAAAATCACAAAGGAGTATTCTTATCTCTAAGCAATACATTCCCTAGGTCAATTATCCTAATGAACTAATATTGTGCTTTCACTCTCGCTACTTTACACAATATCTTAAATCATGCAATTAATGGCTAGTTAATTACAAGCATTAAGTTCTAAGATAAAAGATTAATTCCAACAATTAAATCCAATCAATTAAATATAAATAATCATATGCAAATCAAAAGATTACATCTAAATCCTAGAAAATAAAATTAGCTATTCATAATTAAAATAGAAAAAATAATTAAATTAACAATAAAAATAATAAACATAATAATAACTTATAATTAAATTCAAGAATAGAGTTTAGAGAGAACTTGTTTTGAGATATAATCTTTGATGAATTTAAGCTTCCAAAAACTCTTCTTCTTGATCAAAATTAAAAAAAAAAAAAAATCTACTCTAAGAAAGCATATGAAAATCTCTCTATATATTTTTTTTATGGATTTTCTTTGATTCCATTTCCCTTTGCCAAGCATGGTATTTATAGACATGTTTGGTGGAAGAATTCAAGTTCCATTAAAATTCTTACATAAAAAATTCAACATTGATGGTTAGGTTGGCCACCAACCATTGAATTCCTTCATCAATATTCAAAAATGGTTAGATTGGCTACCAACCATTGAATTTTGGCCACCAACCATTGAATTTATTTCTCATGGATTGAAAACTTGAATCATTGCTTGCATCATTATTTTTATGACATCACCGTCTGCATCATTTATTTTATTGCATCATTGTGACATCATTTTGATCTACAAAAATAAAATAAAAATACTTAAAATATATTATAATTTATTTATAAATTGTAGAACTATTTATTTCTAAAAATAAGTAATAATATTATTGCATTCTCGAGAACTGAGCTAAAATTTAAGTTTAAATAAATAAAATAACTCTAAAAATATAGAGTTATCATACCCCCAAACTTAAGTTTTTGCTTGTCCTCAAGCAAAAGAAAATTCAAAACCTAAACTAATCCACTTTCGTAGGAAATTACGATTGCATTTAGCGTATGCAATAAGCCTTTAAACCCCTAGGTGTCCCATAAAGGACAAGTTATAGTCTCGTGAGGGCTTCCAGTGGTGATACCCACAAACACCTTAAAAACTCTAAATTTTCAACTATTTATTTCAAAGAAAAATAAAATATCAGAAAAAAGAAATTTAATCCTCGCGTGCTTATGTTGAATTTTTTTTTTTAAAGGTCTCAAGAAATTAATATTTACAAACAACATATCAATAGTATTGCAAGTCAAGCTTCTATCTCAGGTTCAAAACAATCCTCATCTTAATCATGTCTTGAATAACTATGCATTAAATTAACTGTAAAGAAATTGTTGCACTTCAGATAGGCATATACACACTAATATCTTTAAATGCCTCTATCAAAAGATATAAAATAGGTATAGAAATCTCATAAGCATATAAAAGCAAACAATCTCTACTAATGGAATTCACAAATCAAGAGAGATCAATAGGTCTTGACTAGACTTGTAATGTGGTTAACACAAGGTATTTTGGCTAAACAAAGAACAGGCTAAATGAACAAAAGTGAAATAATTATGTCAAGTTTACAAAATCAATAGCTCAAATAAAGTAATTATATTAATGAAAGATCCCTTTCATCTTAAGTACTATTCTTTTTTAATGTTTTCTTCTTTTAAGTCCACCTCTTCTTCTCCTTTTTTTTTTTTTTTTTGCTAACAACATTATTCTAAAGATGAGCAAGAATTACTAACTTTTATTGATTCAATTTTCTTGCTTTCCCCCAAACTTATTTTAAGCAGAAGGTGGTCTTGAATAATACTTTCAGTTATTAGAAATCCTTATTTTCTTTTAAAACTCCCTTTTCTTTATTAAAATGTAAACTTGACAAAATTATCTCACAAACAGGGTGAAGGATAATAATTAAGGTTAATTAACAAAGAAAAGAAAGCTAAAATTATCAAGGCACAAAGGGGTAAACTAGAAAAAAAAATTAAAATAAGGGTAGATACAAGTAACAAGCTAAACAAACAATGCCTAAATCATATCTCTCTTTCAAAATGAATTCAAAATTTCGCCTCAAAAGTTTGCAAAAACATGTTCTAAGATAGGTGAGGCAAATGAAGATAAAAATGTGTAGAAGTCATCTCTAAGTAAGCATATACAAATTCAATGCAATCAATATAATGTAAAGCAAAGCAAAATATAATCTTAATAAAAGTTAATTTCTTACCCAAAATAGTTTCTCAACTTGAAATACTTTAATAAATTGTCCATAAATATCAATTATAATCTATCATTGGCCTTTCATTAAATTATTTAACACAAGCATATTTTATCAATGAAAGAGTAAAAAATTTTAAATTTATTCATCAAAACATGAAAGAAATTACTAAAAACAAAAAATAAACTAAACCTCCCTCAAACTTGCAATGGACATTGTCCTCAATGTCAAAGAAACAAACCAAAAGAAAGAAAATACTCTCTTTTATAGAAAAGTAGATTCCAAATTATAAGCAGGACATGCATTCCACTTTCTTGCTTCCTGTAGAACATCTTGAAACAACACTAAAAGCAAGTATGAGAAACTAATCACACAAAAAGAAAACATTATTTTTTTATTTTTGTTTTTTTTTTAATTTTTAATTTTTTTTATTTTGGAAACTAAAAAAAGAAAGAAAAAAAAATACAGATGCATATCAAGAGCACAAAGAGTACTTTTTACTCAGCCATCTTGTATGAATAACTCTTGAGTTAGTTAGTTAGTTTTTTTTTAAAGGAAAATCACATAAATTTAAGATGCGTATCAAGAGTACAAAAGTAACTCTTTACTCAGCCATCTTACATTTAGTGAATCGAACCTAAAATTTCGCTTGATCAAGTGCAACAACAAAAAAAAACACACACACACAAAACAAAAAAAAATGCAATAAAAAAAACTACAAGAGTTAGGGAAGTTATAATCGGAGATTCAGATCTAGTCCTCGCTTTTTACTGCTACTGGCCTTGGGGTGCCAAACTACTTGTGCCATCAATGGATCAGGTTCAGATTTAAAGTTTTGCAGTTGATCAATCAATTGATCAATAGTTGAAGTTGAGACTAAGATACGTCGACTCGCCTGTGTCATAAAACCCTGTTCCACAGCATGATCGAGAAAAGATAACAAACCATTATAAAAACCATCAACATCAAGTAATCTCAATGGCTTCTGAAGAACAGTTAATTGTGTCTAAGATGCAATGATCAAAATATCTTCAAATGTTTCTAAACAACCAGGTAATGCGATAAAAGTATCAGCATTGAGATTCATGTATGTCATTCGTTCGTACATGCTATTGACTTGCAACTTATTACCTATAGTTCCACCAGTGATTTGTTTATTTCGAGCCAAAGCCTTTAGAACTATTCTTAAGACTTTACTACCTCTAATATATGCAAAACTTGCAACACAACCTCTTAACCCTAAACTACCTCCCTTAAACACCAAATCAATTTTTCGTTCAACTAAAATCCTACCAAGTTCATTAGCTGCTATCAAGTACTCTCTTTTCTTGCTAGAGTTTGGACTACAAAAGACACAAATAGTTTTGAATTTGCGTATTGAGGATTTTGCCATTTTCTCTCACATATCTCTTGAAAGGATTGTGTGCATATTGACAATAATGAATGTGCATATAAAGAAACTAGAAGAGTAAAAGAATAGTTCAATAGGATAAAATATTTGTTGACAGAAAAAGTATAAAAACAAAAATGATAATAAAACAAAAATAATCAATGCTGTGTGTACAAATGTCAAAAAAGAAAACATTGAAAAACTAAAAGCAAACATTACAAGACTAAAAAAGTTATCGACAGTGGAAAAATCTGCAGCGTGTGTACAAAAGTCAAAAAAAAATATTGAAAAACTAAAAGTAGACATTGAAAGACTAAAAAGTTATCGATAGTAAAAAAAAAATCTGTAGAAAAATAAAATCTAGGTGCTAAAAAGTCAAAAAGTACTGCAAGATGTAGAAAAAAAAATAATGCATTGAAAAATAAAAAAGTTAATAATACACCTGATTATAAACAGTAGTTGTGATTTTGTCTCACATCTTTCTCTGGTTTTATGTCCAGTAACGGCTTATATGCCTTCTATGAGTCGAGGATAGGCTTCCCATCCAGTTTTCTTATTAACTGGCAAACAGGGTCTTTTATCATCATATTCCCTAGACTGTAACGCTGCTTCTCTTCTTTGAATAGTTTCCATAAATCTAAAAGAGTACGTTGAACTTGTCCACAATGATGCGTCTCAAGAGTCTATAGGATATTATCCAAAGACTCCTTACTTAGTCCATCCTTTATGAATTTAATTTTATCTTCTTGATTTATAGATGCGAATCCAATGTTTCTACAGCGTGTGTTGCAATTCCATCTTGCACACTTGTAGCAGACTCCCATTCTCTTAGCTCTCCTCCTCTTTGAGTAAGAACTTCTCCCCGTACCTAGCAAATATTTAATAAATGAGTCATCAAGCTCACCTGCCAATCGTACTTTGGCTTCTATGATCCAACGAATATCCTCAGGAAGATTCAGACGCCTAAATGCCTTCATTCTTTCCAGTTTGTGTTCATCAATTGTCCTGAGCACATCTTGGGGAAGAGTTGGAAATCTGTTTTTTAGTACTGCAAGAGATGCTTCCATGTCTAATTAACTTTGTTAAGAAAATGAAAGAGAAAAATTTACAATGAAACAACTAAACAGAAATAAAAGAAATCTAATAAAGAGAAAACTTGGGTTTCCTCCTAATAAGCTATTTAATAACTCACAAACAACACTAAAGCAAAATTAAAATAGAACAAAACAAACAAAAGAACAAAAGAAATTAAAAAGAAGTAAAAAAGTTAGAAATTTGGATTGCCTCTCAAAAGCGCTTTATTTATAGTCTTTAGCTTGACTATAGCTAGATCTTCATCATGGAGGATAATACACAAAGTATATCATCTCAATAATTGTGGAAAGATAGACTTTTGCCAATTTTAATGAGTCAAGCCATCTTGATTTAAGCCTGCATGAAAAAAAATTAAGACAAAAATTATTTAATATTTTATAATTAGGCTCATAATTTTTAAAAACTTTCCAATGAGCTCTTTTTCTTGCTCTAAATTTTCTTAAGAAATTGAGATAGGAAGGTAGTGGAGTTGAATCAAGAGTCGGTGAGTGCTCAATTGATGGTGGTGAATGCTTCTTATTTTCTTCCAAGTCATCAAATTGATATTCTGTATGGTTTGGCATATTTGGTGTTGTTTTCACCAAACAAACTGAAAGAGTTTCCTTTGAGTTCTCTTTTTCAAATACCTCTTCAATTCCCCTATCAATTGCAACCACTCCGTAGATATCATCCATGAAAGAAGGATATTTGAAATTTTTAGGCAAATTAGGCTCAACCTCTTCCTTTTTATCTTGCTTGCTTGAAGTATCTGGTTGATCAATCATCTCTTCTACTTCAACACTCAAAGAAATTGCCAAGCATTGCTCTCTAGAATGTTCTTCAATTTGGCTTGTCAGGTTACCATGGCCTTGAGTATCTAATGGACTAGCGAATTGTTCCATTTGTACATCAAAATTTGTATTGTGGCTAGTCCATTGACTCATCCTATCTTCCAATCTTTCACATCGTTCATGAGTAGCATTTATGAATATTTCCAATGCTGCTTCATAAGATGGTCTGTGCTCCTCAAATGGTGCATGATCTTGAAAATTATATTGATAAGGATACCATGAATTGTTACCTTGATCGCAGTGGTTTTCCTATGAAAAGCTTGAATAGTCACTCCATCCTGAGTTGTTTATGTTAGAATATGGATAATTCTCATGCCTATTATAATTTGGAAAAAATTGTACCTGCTCTGCATATTGGCATTCAAAATTCAAGTGATTACCTTCACATAGATTACAACTCAAACATGAATTAAATAAAGTATTAGCATTAACTTTATCAATTAAGTTAGCCAATGCATCAATTTTAGCATTTAACTTACTAAAACTATTCTCACCATACATGCTTGTTGCTCTATTTAGTATCATTCCTCCATCACACCATTAAAAGTTGTGGAAAGCCTTCTTTTTTTTTTTTTTTTTTTTTTTTTTTTTTTTTTTAAAGTCTTGCAAAATAATAAAAAAAATAGAAAAGAAAAACAAAATCTAAAGTAATAGAGTGTATCAATCTATTGATATTGTCAAAAATTGCCTTCCCCAGTAATGGCGCCAAAAACTTGTTGCGCGATTTCTGCAAGTGCACAGATCGTTTACAAGTAATAAAGTGATGAGTGAGTATCGTTCCCACAAGGAAGGGTTTGTCAAGTACCAATTTTAAGATTACTCTATTATTTAGAAAATCAATTATGAGATTTTATATTTTAAGCTAAAGTGAAATTCAAGTAAATAAATGATGATAAATATAAAATAAGATTAAAAGTTTAGGATTTAGAATTCATCAATTGATCACATATGATTTCTTTATAATCTTTAGATGGATTATTTTTGCTGGATTTAATGATTAGATTTCCCTAAATTATATGATGTTCTCTCTCAAGATACAACATGTGTGCTCATATTAACCTTATGTCTACTCTCGTGATCATAAGCAATTAATACAAACCCATTAAGTTTTATGGAAATCCCTTTTAAAAATCACAAAGGAGTATTCTTATCTCTAAGCAATACATTCCCTAGGTCAATTATCCTAATGAACTAATATTGTGCTTCCACTCTCGCTACTTCACACAATATCTTAAATCATGCAATTAATGGCTAGTTAATTACAAGCATTAAGTTCTAAGATAAAAGATTAATTCCAACAATTAAATCCAATCAATTAAATATAAATAATCATATGCAAATCAAAAGATTACATCTAAATCCTAGAAAATAAAATTAGCTATTCATAATTAAAATAGAAAAAATAATTAAATTAACAATAAAAATAATAAACATAATAATAACTTATAATTAAATTCAAGAATAGAGTTTAGAGAGAACTTGTTTTGGGATATAATCTTTGATGAATTCAAACTTCCAAAAACTCTTCTTCTTGATCAAAATAAAAAAAAAATAAAACAAATCTACTCTAAGAAAGCATATGAAAATCTCTCTACATATTTTTTTTATGGATTTTCTTTGATGCCATTTCCCTTTGCCAAGCATGGTATTTATAGACATATTTGGTGGAAGAATTCAAGTTCCATTAAAATTCTTACATAAAAAATTCAACATTGATGGTTAGGTTGGCCACCAACCATTGAATTCTTTCATCAATATTCAAAAATGGTTAGGTTGGCTACCAACTATTGAATTTTGGACACCAACCATTGAATTCCTTCATTAATATTTAAAAATGGTTAGGTTAGCCACTAACCATTGAATTTTGGCCACCAACCATTGAATTTATTTCTCATGGATTGAAAACTTAAATCATTGCTTGCATTATTATTTTTATGATATCACCGTCTGCATCATTTATTTTATTGCATCATTGTGACATCATTTTGATATGCAAAAATAAAATAAAAATACTTAAAATGTATTATAATTTATTTATAAATTGTAGAACTATTTATTTCTAAAAATAAGTAATAATATTATTACATTCTCGAGAACTGAGCTAAAATTTAAGTTTAAATAAATAAAATAACTCTAAAAATATAGAGTTATCACAAACTGAGACAACAGAATAATTAGATCCTCCAAATATAGCTTTTGGAGTTGATGATCATATAAATGAAAACTATGAGATCTCAATTATTTTTGTAATATAAGAAAGAGTTGATAGAAATTTAATTATCGTTGACGATGAATTTGCCTCAATAGTAACTCTTACTGTTACAAGAGAAAATATGGATCCATAATCTATAAGTATAACTGAATATTAGCATAAACATGATTGATCATCATGGAATGAGGCAATTAAAGTAGAGCTAGACTCGTTCTATCATTGACTATGAGAAAAATAATTCTCTTATTATGGAAATGATCATGTTCTGATATTTAATTAATATGGCAGTTAATGAAAGGCTTATTATACGCTTTATGAAAGCAATAAGAGTCCCAGAAGGACTAAATATATCATAAATGAATACACATTAAACATGTGACATATATTTCGTCAAATTGCAAAAATCTATATATGGATTAAAGCAATATGGACATGTGGTATGATTATTTGAGTAAATTCTTATTAAAAGAAAGATATGTGAATAATACACTATGTCCATTTGTATTCATAAAAGACCATAAAATAGTATATGTTATTATTGCAATATAAGTTGATTTAAATATTAATGTGACTCCTAATGAACTCAAATAAGTATGAACCTATTTGAAAAGCGAGTTTGAGATGAAAAATTTAAAGGAAATGAAATTTTGTATCGGCCTACAGACTGATTATTAAGGAGTCATAATACACCAGTATACTTATGTGGAAAAAATATTTAAGCAATTTTTGCATGGATAAATATTTTCCTTCAAGCACACCAATAGGTGGTCTGCTCACTAGAAGTGAAGAGAGACTCTTTTAGACCTAAAAAAGATAATAAAGAGCTATTTGGTCTTAAAGTACCATATATAAGTACTATAGGGCACTCTTGTTTCTTACAAATTGCATCAGATCTGATATTGCATTTGCAAGAAAAATTCCTAGCTAGTTATGGCTCTGCACCTACAAAGAGATATTAGAGTGGTGTAAAAAGTTATCTCAATATACTATTAATATTATAATTCATATTTGAAATTAATCTATATGCGAATATTGGCTATTTGCTTAGTCTCCATGATGATAGATTTTAGACTAGCTATATATTCACTTATGGTGATACTGCAATTTTATAAAAGTTTTTATGGTCCTGAAGTAACTTACTAAAAGATACTCCCATTAATTTTGAAAATAATGCAATTTGTATTGCACAAATTAAAGATGGTTATATTAAGGATAACAAAGTAGACATAAACTTTACCCAAATTCTTGTATATACATAAGCTCCAGAAGAGATATCCACCAAATTCACTTGAGTGATAATTTAACAGACTTATATACTAAGTTTTTACCTAATGTAGTATTTAAATGGCATTGTTTTATCAATTAGTATATGCCGTGTTAAAATCTGTCATCATCAGGGGGAGCGAATTAGTATGTGATTGTACTCTTTTTTCTTAGTCAAGTTTTTATACCACAGGGTTTTCTTGGACAAAAGTTTTAATGAGACAGTCTGTGCAATGATAAAATAGCGCATAAAATGTACTCTTTTCCTTAGCTATATTTTTTTCCACTGTGTTTTCTAGCAAGGTTCTTAACAAGGCATATTCATAAAGCAAGTAATATTCTAAGGGAGTACTATAAATAGATTATTATATGTGGATATTACTTAAATATCATTAAGTATACGGTTTGTCAACTTGACAGATTTGTTTACAAAGGCACTTCCTACAACCACATTTGAAAAGTTAGTCAACAAAATCTGGATGCGCTGATTAAGAGATATTTGATAGAAATCATGTTTTTATAAGGGAGAGATTTTGGTATACTGTACTCTTTTTTCCTTAGCCTAGATTTTGTCCCATTGGATTTTCCTGGCAAAGTTTTTAACGAGACAGTTTTATGGCGCAAATCTCTATAAAATTAATGTACTCTTTTTTCTTCACTAAGATTTTTTCCTGCAGGGTTTTTTATTAGTAAGATTTTGACGAGGCATATTCTTTGTAAAAGACATCAAGGGGGAGTGTTATAATATATTATAGGATTTGATTGATGTCTTTCCATATAAATGAATATTCTAATTTCCATATTAGTATTAATTGTATTTTTCTTATTAGAAAAACTTTATATTTCTTTTCCTTTTGTACTTTATATAAAAGGCTTAATACTATTGAATGGAAGAACTAGAAAACTATTCTCTTCTCTATATTTTTTGTTCTTATTTTTCTCCATTATATTTATAATAAAATACGAATTTTTTTAAATGGTTTCCTAAGATACTAATACTGACTAATAAGAGTTATTGTAGATAAAATATAATTATAAAATAATTATTTCAAATAAATATAGTTAAATTAATATAAAAATAAGACGAATGAGAAAAAAAAATAGGGCCTTTAATCATAATATGTTATTTTAAAAAAAATTATCAAAATATGCCAGATTTTTAAAAATTTATTAAAATATGCCTAGTAAAATGTACTAAAAATACTAAATTTTTGGTATTTTTTATTTTGCCCATTAAAGATTAATTTATTATAGAAATATCACTAACCTTTTAATTTTTTATCGGCCAGTTACTAAGCCAATTCCAATGAAAAACTTACTGAAAAGCTGACGTAACATTTCACATCACTTGCAAATATTGACTAAGTTGGATATATTAGCTTGCCACATCGTATTATTAAAATGTATGAAAAGTCACTAAATTTTGTACTTTTTTTTAATTTGATTACTAACTTTTAATTTTTTACAATTTGATCATTAAGAGTTAATATTTTCACAAGTTGGTCATGAAGACAAAACCAATGAAAAATTTAGTAGGATTGATTTCAATTAACTCATCTCAATATCAGGAATACAAAAACATGAGTCATTCGCCCTCGCTATCCTCTATTTTTTTGGAAAACGGGCAAAAATTTCAATGGTTTTATTTTTCTATCTCTACCACCATTCAACCTCAAATGATGAAATAAGTATTAAAAAGAAACTTTAGATATGAGGAGTTGAATGATACTAAGAACTCTTAAAATTGTGGTTGAAAATGACAGAAAATTATTCTTAAATGTGTCGGATTTCTCTTCATGACTCTCTTGTAAAAAAAAATTAATTTAGTGATCAAATTATAAGAAATACAAAGTTAATAACTAAATTAAAAAACAATATAAAGTTTAACAACTTGCATGCAATTTTAATAATATGACATAGCAAGCTGATGTATTAAGTTTACTCAGCATTTGCAGATGAAATGGAATACTACGTCAATTTTCAGGTGAATTTTTTATCGGAATTAGTTTAGTAACTTGCAAGTGAGAAAAAAAATTAAAAGTTAATGATATTTCTGTAATAAATTAATTTTTAGCGAACAAAATAAAAAATACTAAAAATTTAGTCTTGAAACGTTTTATCCAAAATATGCCACTTTTTTTTTTTTTTTTTTTAATTTTCACTAGTTGACCGACAAATCGACAGTCAAAATATTGGATTTGTGAAAAAAAATTTCAGATGCTTTGGGTAAAAGAAACCAGAGGCTTGATACCGGTTTCCATTATTCACCTAATTTACTATTTAGCGAGGTACATCATTAGGCCACTATAAATCACAAAATTAAATTAAATTAAATAAAGATTTAATTTAAAATTTAGTATTCAATTTTGTTAAATACCAAATAAATCAAATCAAGATGTACAATTCTTCTTTCATAGTTTTACATTTAATTTGGCTATCAAGTCAAATAAGTGCATTAAAATCAAAATATTTATAGTGTCCAAATAGCTAGAAAAAATTTGGTTAATAGCCAAATGCATTACTTAAGTAAGAGCGTCCGGATAGTCTTCTTATCCTTCTTTCTTTGAAAAATAGAAAATCAAATTAATTTTAACTCATCCAACAATCTTTTAAACTAACAAAGTTTATTTTTTAAAATTTACAATGAATCACTTTTTTTTTCTCGATAAATTTAAGGAGTGAAAATGTAGCTCTTATCTATTTTTTATTAATTTTCTTTTTTTATTTACTTATTTCTCATTTTCTCTCCTCGTTATTATTTTCTTAAATAGTTTTATTAATAAAAAATTATATAGATAGTGAAATAGAGAATATTATTGGAATATATATTAAAATAGAGAATTGAATTGTTTATATTATAAGATGGAGGGAAACTAAGAGTATTGTTTGGAATATTCTAAATAATAAAGTAGGTGAATAATGGAAACCAGTAGTCAAACCTTCTATTTCCTTCACACAAAACATCCGAAATGTTTTTTGACAAATCCAATAGTTTGACTATCAGTTTATCTGTCAACTAGTCAAAAATTTAAAAAACTAGCATATTTTGATAAATTTTTAAAAACTTAGTAGCATATTATGATCAAAACCCCAAAAACTAAAGATTTTATAGTTGTGTTTTGTTTTAATCACCTACACCATCTTAAGTAATATGTCAAATCTAAATTTTTAGAAAAATCGTTATAAATATTTTAATAACATCTTTTACTTTTTTTTAATTATAACTTAAGATTTAAAATAATATGATTTTTGAAGTGTGTATATTTTCCTTTTCTATTCCTATGTATATTTATCCATTTAAAAAAAAAATTTAAAACTTATGGCTTGTTATAGTGTATATTATGTGAATTGGACACATTCTTTATTTGAGTTAATTTTTGGAAATGAGTTCTACCTTAGTCCATTTAACATGGTATCAAAATCTCAATCAGGTTCATGTTATGTACTTTTGTCATTTTATGTCTGCTATATGGATTACCTATTATCAAGGTCTAAATTCCACGTGTGTTTCATGATATGAACTCAGTATTCAATCGTGCTACATACTAGTCGAACTTAACACGTGTCAAGAGATGGTGTTTGAATTATAGCTTATTTTAGTGTATATAATGTGGATTAGACGCCCTTTTCTTTTAAGCTATCTTTTAAAAATAAATTATACTTAAGCCCATTTATAATTTTATCATTAACTTTCAAATTTACCATTTTGTTAATTTTTCTCTTATTGAATTGTGTTTAATAATGTATAATCTAATTACATTATTATTATTATCTAAATTCAACTATTTATTTGGTAAAAGTATATTAGGAAGTATTTTGCAATACAAACAATTTGGTGTGTGTGTGCGCGTGTATATATATATATATATATATATATATATATATATATATATATATATATATATATATATATATATAGTTAAAAATGACAAAATTCCAAAAGGTTATATGAACTTAACTACAAAATTGCTTGCAGAAAGAATACGTGTAAGTTATATATATTACTACATATTCATAAAATCGCCATAATTTTATGAAAATGTATATCCTTGTATGATATATGTAGATATCTTTAAAAAAAAAAAAAAAAAAAAAAAAGAGGAAGGTTAACTACTAAACCAAAAAGACATCTTATTAATATGTTTACTTCTTATCCTTGTCATTACATTTTTATCAAACAACTAATAATATTTTATTAGCTGAAAATTACTGATTACCACCCACCAGTTATCTATCAACAATAAGTGTTAAACTATCAACTGTTACAAATAGTTAAACGAAACAAATCCGAGTAAATAATTCACATTTATCAATTAATAATTATCAGTTATGAATTACCACAAACAACTAAATAAAACAAATTCTAAATACCAAGATTTCCTTCTTAATTATTTTCTATTATGACAAAAAGTGGGAGTAATAATTCTCAAAAAAAAAAAATAATAAGAAAAGAAAAAAGTGGGAGTAATAAAGAGTAAATCCTGATTGAAATCTTTGGTTCTTAATCTATATATATAGGACCATAATGGAGATTATTTCTTTTTTTTTTTTTTTTTTTTTTTTTTTTTTTAATTCAGTTGTAATGTATTGGTTAAATTTATGGATTTTCTTTTTGATGTAGTTAAAAATATATCGTTCATGTCACTAATAGAAAATCTATTTAAAAAAAGAAATATTATTGTCAGACATTTATCAAAATTATTTCTTTGAATAATATGAAATATGAGGCACTTGATTATTAGTGTTATTTGGTAAGTTGAGTTTAAAAGTCTGTAACTATGACCTATAACAATTAAAATTCTATTTACTAATTACATCTATTTCACTTCACAAGTGAATTTATCGTCAAAATTATTAATTAAAATTTTAATTTTGGACTCCATATATATGCTTTAAAATTTTTATTCCTTTTTTTTTTTTTTCTTTAATCTATAAAAGGGTCTATTAGAGTGAACTATACAAAAAGAGATTGCCACCTTTCTATACTTATTATAAAATCGAAATCTCACATAATACTGATGAGATGACTTAAACTAAATATTCATTTCTAAAAGGAATGTTCTTGCCACTTGAATAATATATAATTAGAAGTAAAATTAATTTTCTTTTTATTAATAAAATTTGTAATATTTTCTTAATTTATGAATTTATTATTGAAACATAATCAATTTTAACGAAAAAAAAATTATCATATTTTATATATTTTTAATCAAATTAGAAAAAGAAGTCTTAATCAGTACAGTACACAAAACTAGTTACTAATTCCTAAAGGAAGAAAAGAATAAAAATAGCTAGCATTATCCTATGACACGAGATACGGTTAAAGAAAGAAACAAAATGCACAATTAGCATTCTCAAGAAGAAAAAAAAAAAAAAAATGAGGCGATAGAATGATAGCTTAGTGGCATATAACTTATCCTTTTAGAATTTTAGTGAATGTTAAAGACTGCCATTAGGCTTGGAATCTTCACAAGAGATGTATATTTCTCAATCACACATCCTAATATTATTATCTTTAAATTAGACAAACACACACACACATATATATATATATATACAGATGAGCATTTCCAATGCATTCTTTATATATGTCAAACTTTTTATTATAAAAAATAGTATAAAAAAAAACTTTTAATGGACTATTTATATTGAAAAAATAAAGAAAATAGTTGGTTTGCTTCTCTATATCTAGAGAGTTAAATATCACTTTTTATTCTAGTTTCAATTAATGCAATATAAGTTCCTATACACTTTATTTAAAATAATTTTAATAATATTTTTTTATTAGACAAATTTAAAGAATGAAAAAATAAAATAGTTAAATGAAAAATTAAAATAATTAATATTTATGGGATAAAGTAAAATAAATAGTAAAATATAAAATGTCCATTGAGTTTGAATAAAATTTTTTACTCTTTATCATCTAAATGCTCTTTATTAAATAAAATATACACTTTAAAATAAAGAGCACTATTGGAGATACTGTAATATTATTATCTTTTAATTATATATATATATATATATATATATATATATATATATATATATATATATATATATATATATATATATATATATCAAATAACTCTTTTAAAATTAAACTTTCATAAAATCATCTCTTCAAAAATTTTTAACGTTATTATATTTTTGTAATTCTTAAATAAAACTTATATAGATTAATATATTTAATATTTTCTTATCATTATTTTAGTTAATCCATATATAGTAAATTTGGATCCACATATTTATTTATATTAATATTCAAAATTATCATAAGGCAATATTTATTTAATAATATTATAATAATAATTTGTACATATTAAATTACTTTAAGAAAATACAAATTAAATAAAAAATAAACAAAATCCATGTAAAGCGCGGATCTACTGTTAATTTATTCTAATTGGAAAAAGAGGCAGAAACTACTTCAAAATAAATTTTAGTAGTAATATAATTTATTAATTTACTCGATAAAATAAAATAGAGCAAACTAAAATAATTATTTTATAATTATAAATTTATTGTGATAATATTTAAGTGATATAATAAGATTGGATGTCTATTATATCTCTATAGTAGATATTTTTATGTAAATAGAACTCTATTTCTATTTTTATCTGTGTAATATTTTATACTTATAAATAGGTGTTACAATTAATGAAATTGAAATATAAAAATATATTCTCTCTTTTCTCTATTTTTTATAATTATTTTTTATTTTATAACACGTTATTAATATGAATCGTTTTACAATACTATTCATAATTTGGAGAGCTTGTGATTTGTTACGACCCAACTAAAGCGAAAAATTTGAAAAAACAAGATTCAAAATTTATAGTAAATAATTTTTGTCTAATTAATTACTATTATTATTAATATTTATGTGTTCGTTTCTTTATCAAATACATTTGAAAAAAAATTTCAAAACTACTATAACTCAATATATAAATTAATAGCTAGACCATGAAAAAAAAAATTGGAATATACTTACGATTTTTTTTTTTTTTTTGAGAATAGTTAATCTTATTTTTTTATTATTATTGTTCATAAAGATTTTAAATTAATTAATTAAATATTTTGAATAATTAATTAAAAACCTCAAATCATTTTTTTTGAGATTTATAAAGATTTGATATACTATTTGATGATTAATTACTTAAATTCTAATTCCTGAAAAACTAGAACTATATTTTAGTTTCTGAAAAACTAGCACTATATTCTAATTCCTGAAGAACTAGTATTATTTACAGTTCCTAAAGAACTAATAATAATTATAGTTCTTGAATATCTAATAATCTTTACAGTTTTTAAAAAACTAATAATAATTACAGTAATCTCTATATTTTTTGAAAAACTAATAATAATTACAATTTCTGAAAAACTAATAATAATTACAAAAGAACTAGTTTTCTCTACAACTCCTAAAAAACTATTATTCTCTACAATTCTTGAAAAACTAGTATTCTCTATAGTTTTTAAAGAACTAATATTCTCTACAGTTCCTAAAAAACTGATATTCTCTACAGTTCCTGAAAAACTAATCAAAATATATAAATAAATAAAATATAAATTCCTGAAAAATTGGTATTTTAAGTTCTTGAATAACTAAGTATCCTAATTTGTTAAAGAGCTGATATTCTATGTTCCTGAAGAATTAAATAAATTGTGTATAAATTTTTGAATGATTGATTTTATTATGATTTTATTTAGTATATTACTTAGACAATGTTAATTTATGACCCTCGACATAACGAGTAAGAATTATTTATCATGAATACTAAATATTGAAATTCTTGAATTAGTCTTAGTTAATTATTTATCTTCTAGTTTTCTTAGTGGCATTTTAATTGAAAAGTCTTTTTTTTAATCATATATTATATTGTTAATTAAAATGTTCTATTTTATTATTAAATTGATGAAATTTTTTATTTGATTATTAAATTGTTAAAAAAAAAATTTTTTTGCTACTGTGACTTAGATTTATTGCTTTTCAGTAATAATTCAAAAACGTTCAAAATTTAATTATTTTAAATCTAGTTGTTTTATGCTAAAAGAATGTTAATACTTTGTCATTGGATAAAAATATATTTGTTGAAACTGTATGTCTCTAATTTTGTCCAAAAAAAGTTGAAAATTGATTTTTTTTTTTAAATTTGATATTACTCACGATTTTGCCTATTTAACATAATTATTAATTATTGATTTTTATTAATATAATTTCATTATATTTATTAAAATAAATTTATAAAATAGAAGTCATTATAGACCTTATTAAGGTTAAAAGGCACATATTATATATAACTTGATCAACTTTAAAAAGCTGATATGTTTAATTTGTGAATTTGTGGTTCAAATTGAAGAAATATAATATCAAAATGAATTTGTGAAAATTTTTTATGGTTCATGATTTTAATTTGTGATTAAAATCAAAACAAGATAAAAGTTATATATAATCATACTTAAACCTCATTTATGTGAGGATTTAAAGGCTGAATATCTCACTGATTTTTATATTATCTAGAAAAATTTTAAAGATAGATATAATCACTTGAAAAATGTGATACTACCACAAGCTTAATATATTTGGCTAAATCTACACCTACAAGACTTAAAGTCTGTTTTAAAATATAATCAACCATGTTTAAAATTACTTCACAGCTGAAATTATGCAGTGATAAAGTTACCTACTCCTGTAGCAGCAATATAAAAAAGTAAAAATTTATAAATATTATTTGTCTTCTAGTAGTTGAAAAGAACAATTGCTAATGATAAATCATAAAGAATTCTCATTAGTACAACTGTATTCCCTGAAATAAATGCTATAAATTATTTATAAACTCAACTCATAAATGCAACTCAATTCAACATTAGTGATTTTATGTATACTCTATGAATGAGTAATTTGCAAGGATTTTACTTTTAATGTCTTTATATTTTAATTGGATTATATTTTATCAATAAGTTGTGCATTATAATGAGTTATTTCATTATTATTTTATTCTCAGTACATATGCATAACATATTGCGTTGAATATGCAATTCAAGCATTAAACTTATAGTTTGATAATTAAACATTGAAGGTTTGGTATGACATGCCATTATGCATGGTGCTTTACTTTGGATTCGAACATCTGCATTAATAGATATTCTCCCTTACAACTTGTACGTAGACATGAGCCTAATATTTTTTTTAATGAGTTTTTGGTCATATGTCCCAATAGCATCATCTCAATGTGCAAAAAAAAAAAAAAAAAAAAAAGGTCCAAAGAAGAGACTTGAAATTTATTTTAATGAGACATACTTCTCGACATTAGGGGGGAGGAAAAGCACCTGTAATGCTAAAAAATATCGAGATTATTGGAAGGAAAACCCTTTAAATAACTTTGATCAACATACAAGTTAGAGTGAACTAGAAGTTCAGAAAATAATACAGTTGCATCAAATTGCAACTTAACTGTCAAATACATTTTTAGATGCTAAAGAGTGACAAAGTCTCATATTACTGTTGAATACTCCAAGCAAGGGTTGTGGTTCCAATTGCAATAGAAAATCAATCAAGCTCATTATATGCCACAAGCATGGATAGTAAATTGAAATTAAAGATAAAAGTTCGCAGAAAAGAAAAGCAGTGTTACTCATAAAATATCCTGAAAAGAAACCTCCTGAAGAGGAAGATCTCAATCAAAGAGCTATAACCAATTATGAGATACAGACTGAGACAATGGAATAAATAGATCTTCCAGATATGGCTTCCAAAGTTGATTATCATATAAATGAAAAGTATGAGATCTTAATTATTTTTGTGATATAAGAGAAAGAGTTGATAAAAATCTAATTATCATCGATAATAAATTTGCCTCAATAGTAGCTCTTGCTGTTTCAAGAAAAAATTTGGATCCAAAATCTATAAGTATAATTGAATATTAGCATAAAAGTGATTGATCATCATGGAAAAAGGCAATTAAAGTAGAGATAGACTCGTTCTATCATTAACTATGAGAAAACTAATTCTCTTATTATGAAAATGATTATGTTCCGATACTTAATTAGTATGGTAGTTAAAGAAAAGCTTGATATACATCTTATGAAAGCAATATTTATATAAGAGTCCCAGAAGGACTAAAGATATCATAAATGAATGCACATTAAACATGTGACATATATTTTATCAAATTACAAAAATCGTTGTATGGATTAAAGCAATATGGACATGTGATATAATTATTTGAGTAAATTCTTATTGAAAGAAAAATATATGATAATATACTATATCCATTTATATTCATAAAAGACCATAAAATAGTAAATGTTATTATTACAATATACATTGATGATTTAAATATCATTATGAATCCTAACAAACTCAAAAAGGTATGTACCTATTTGAAAAGTGAGTTTGAGATGAAAAATTTAAAGGAAATGAAATTTCGGCCTGCAGATTGATCATTTATCCTAAGGAGTCCTAATACACCAATTTATTTATGTGGAAAAGGTATTTAAGTAATTTTTTATGGATAAATCTTTTCGCTTAAGCACACCAATAAATGGTCTGCTCACTGGAAGTGAAAAGAGACTCTTTTAGATCTGAAGAAAATAACAAAGAGCTGTTTAGTATTGAAGTATCACATATAAGTACTATAAGGGCACTAATGTATCTTACAAAATGCATCAAGCCTTATATTGCATTTGTAAAAAAATTCCAAGCTAAGTATAACTCTGCACTTACTAAGAGATATTAGAGTGGTGTAAAATGTTATCTTAATGTATTATTAATACTATGATTATATTTTGATTAATTCAAATTTGAAATTGGTCTATATGCGGATGTTGGTTATTTGCTTAATCTTAGACTGGCCATGTATTAACTTATGATGGTACTGCAATTTTATAAAAAAAAATTTATGGTCCTGAAATACCTCACTAAAGATACTCTCATTATGTTTTGAAAATAATGTAATTTGCATTGTGAAAATTAAAGCTGGGTATATAAAGAGTGATGAAGTAAACATATAAACTTCACATAAATTCTTACATATGCATGAGCTCTAGAAGAGATATCCACCAAATTCGCTCAAATGACAACTTAATAGACATATGTACTAAGTTTTTACCTAATGTGGTATTTAAACGACATGTTTCATCGATTAGTATATGTCGCGTTAAAATTTGTCCTCATCAGGGGGAGCAAATTAGTATGTGATTATACTCTTTTTTCTTAGTCAAGTTTTTATCCCACGGGGTTTTCTTAGACAAAAATTTTAATGAGACAATTTGTGCAATGATAAAATAGTGCATAAAATATACTCTTTTCCTTAGCTATGTTTTTTTCTAACTGGATTTTCTAACAAGGTTTTTAACAGGGTATATTCATGGTGCAAGTATTATCCAAAGCAAGAATTTTATAAATAAATTATTATATATGGATATTATTTAAATGTATTTGGATACATAATTTGAAGAGATATGGTGTTTAACAAGTTCAATCAAAAGATAACTTGGCATATTTATTTACAAAAGGCACTATAACTTGGCATATTTATTTATAAAAGGCACTCCCTATGACAATATTTGAGAAGTTAGTGAATAAAATTGGCATGCGCCAGCTACGAGATATTTGTTAGAAATCATGCCTTCATGAGGGGGAGATTCTTATACACTGTACTCTTTTTCCCTTAGCTTAGGTTTTGTTTCATTGGGTTTTCCTAGCAAGATTTTTAATGAGGCAATTTTATGCACAAATTTTATAAGAATAATGTACTCTTTTCTCTTTACTAAAATTTTTTCCCACAGGGTTTTTCCTTAGTAAGGAACATATTCTTTGTAATAGACATCCAAAGGAGTGTTATGATAATATTTAAATGATGTGATAAGATTAGATGCCTGTCCTATTTCTATAAATAGATATTCTTATGTAAATAGAACTTTATTTCTATTTTTATCTCTGTGATCTTTTACACCTATAAATAGGTGTTACAAGCAATGAAGTTGAGACATAAAAATCTATTATCTCTTTTCTCTGTTCTTTATAAATGTTCTTTATTTTATAACAAAATTTTATATTTTCACACCTTTTAATTTTTATTTGTATCATCCTTTTTTTCAAGTTTCATTATCAACTCTTGTATTAAAAAAGAATTTTTCTTATTATTAATCTCCTAAATATGATAAGGATCATTTTTTATTAAATATTAAAAAAAAGAGAATCGCATCTGAGTCTATTACACTTTACAGCTAGATTATTAAAAATCATAAGATCACTAGGTTATTAAAGAAATATTAGATCTCCATTGTTAAGCAAGACTTATCGCTTAAGCTCAAGAAATCCACAAAAGTATCAAAAAAGTTTGGTAAAGATAATTTTCATTAAATAGACAAAGTAAAAAAAAAGAATTATTGTAATAATTTTCATTTTGTGTGTGTATGTATATATACACACACACACACAAATTAATATAGTTAAGTTTAGAATTAATTAGGTTGAATTCAACATTAATGAAGTAGAATTCAACCTTAATGAAGTTGAGTTCAATTTGAATAAAGTTAAGTTCACTTAATTCAACTCTAAAGTTAAATTCAACATTAATAAGTTTGATTTCAACCTTAATAAGGTTGAATTCAACATTATTAAAATTGAGCTAATATATTTTTTATATTTTGCTAATTCAATTTGTGGCTTTATGCTAGGTTGCTAGCCTCTTACTGCTACTTTAGCTTGCTGCTTCTTCCTAACTTTTGCCCACTGTTAAATGATTGTCCGCATTTTATTGCTACTATGAACTTATTCTTGCATGCCAAATGCCCACAGTACCATAATTTGCCTTCTTGTCCAGGCTCCTATTAAGTTAAAGAATGCGTACAATTTGGGGATTTCAATTGATATTTTCATCGTTTGTCCAGTCTTTATCTATGCAGCAATGAAATGGGAATCAATCTAATTTCTTCATCAAATCTTTCCAATAAATTAAATTGTATTATTAAATAATTGAAAATTGAAGTATATTATTGAACAATGATATACTATGATAAGTGTTAATTAAATTGCAATTTGTATGCATAAGATCTGAAACAAAATTTATTGAATTGTAAATTTGTAATAAGCAGTTAGTTATATTATGTGTTTTTTCTATATATATTGCACATAAAACTCATTAATAAGGTTTAATTCAAAGTGGAATTCAATGTTATTAAGGTTGAATACAATTTTAATAAGGTTTAATTCAATCTCGATAAGATTAAATTTAAGTTTATTAAGATTGAACTCAATATTACTAAATAAAAATAGTTTAAAGGAATTAATTTGTGTTTTAAATTATTCAAAATTTATACATCAAAAAATTACTCCCTTAAATCCTTTTTAATTATCACTTTTTGGAGATTTTTTTTTCCAAATTATTTGTCATTTTAGAAAATCAATAGGACTTTAATTTTATTTTTTTTTAACTTTATCCTTATCCTTATTAGTTTCTATTACTCTATAATTAATGCACATATTATCCATTCTCTGTAACCAATAAGGGTAATTTAGTCATTTTATTCTTAGAAAATAGTTTAATTAATTATTTCTTAAAAATGACAATTAAAAAGGAATGGAGAGAGTGTTTAGAACAAATAAAGAAATGAATCATACCCCTTTGGAAGTGGACATGATTGGTATTTTCAAAATTATTGCAATAACTGTCTATTGAAAAACAAAAAGTCTCAAAATTTTGACTATAAAAATACCATATTTATCTTACTTGTATTATCACACTTTTCTTCTTCATCTTTTGAAAATTTCTAAAGCAAACATTTAAGAAAAATGGCCAAAGAAATTTCTAAGTACCCATTCAAACTAGGTGATTGGTAGAACCCTCCTTCAACAAAAAGCATAGAGATAATATATTTGAAGATAAAAGATCTTTATGATGAACTGAAGCCTAAAGTTAAGGAGAACATAATGAAACAATTGTCAGATGTGTCAGACTATTATGTCATTAACAACATTTTGGAAACTTATCCTTTAATGGCAATATATGACATTTTCTTGAAAATCAAACAACAAAGGGAAGTAGCCCATATATATATATGTGTGTGTGTGTGTGTGTGTGTGTGTGTGTGTGTATGTGTGTGTGTATAACATTTTCCTGAAAGTCAAACAAGAAAGGATAATAGCCCATATATATATATATATGTGTGTGTGTGTGCGCGCGCGCGCGCGTGTATCTATATATATATATATATATATATATATATATATATATATATATATATATATGTACACACACACACACATATATATATATATATGTACGTATATATATACCTATGTATATACATATATATACATGCACATACACACACACACACACATATATATAAATGTGTGTGTGTGTGTGTGCATTTATATATATATATATATATATATATATATATATATATATATATAAATGTGTGTGTGTGTGCGCTTGTGTGTGTGTGTATATATATATACACACACACACATGCAAATATATATATTTGCATGTGTGTGTGTGTATATATATATACACACACACACAAGCACACACACACACATTTATATATATATATATATATATATATATATATATATATATATATATATATATATATATATATATATATATATATATATATAAACAGAGTGGGTACAAAGGGACAATTCCCACTATAAACTATAAATATAGGCTTTAAAGAGTATAGATATGCTTTAAATATGCATTATAACTCCCTCTTTATTTTTCTTACTAATAGAGATTTTAATTGACACAAAATGTCAAGTCAAGGTTCGAGAGTAAAGCTCACTCTGTCTCACCACCCCTAAGGTATGAGATTGAGGTTTTTAGTTATCCTTATCCTAAGAGATAGACTAGTAGCTCAGGACTAATTAGTCATTAGCCATATATATATTATTAGTTTTTTTTTATGTTTCTTATTTCGTTTCTTGTTAATATTTATTTGCATTATAAAAATCAATAAGAATAGTGAACATTAATAAGATTGAATTCAACCTTATTTTAGTGAAATTCAACCTTAAGATTAAATTTAAGCTTAATGAGGTTGAGTTCGACCTTGTTAAGGTTGAATTCAATCTTAGTAAGGATACTTGAACTCTTTAAGTCTCGAATTATATTATCTCGAGCTATTATATCCTAATATCTGAACCAACTTGTCTCGAGTTATCTATTCAAGTCAGGACCGATAATTTATATTTACAAGTTGACATTGAGTCCTTCATTTTTTTAATCTCCAAAGTTTTAGTTTGGTACAGAGATTTTCCAATCTCCGACTTTGCCTGAAACATGTATACCCCCTAGTATCATCCATGTAATAACAAATCTATTGCATTCGAACTAGTGGATCTAAAAGTCATTTGTCTCCAATCCTTGATTCAAGAGTCTTATAAAAATATTCATATGTTAATTATTATAAGAAATAATGTGTACAATAGTGTATTGGATTCCAAAATCTATAAGTTCAAGTTTCAAAAATAATTTCTTAAATTCTTGAAAATTAGCATTCATTTGTCATTGTGAATCTTACATCCCTCGCTTCATGAAAGTAAGTATGTGCCAAGTTATGCGAAAACAAGAGTCATCATTGTGAGCTAGTCTTGAAATATCTAACCTCACAAGTATGGTAGTATGGTAGTAGTATATTCTTTGCTCATTGAAATTTCTCATTAGTTGATAAATGTTTTTCAGGAGAACAACATAGTGAGCAAGTGGTTCCACAAGCATTATTCTCCTCTTGAGGATTTTCCTATTAAAGTAAATTCCATTTGATATGCCTATATGTACATGTTAAAGTTATTTAGTAAGAGTATTGTAAATGATATGCCACTAGTTAGTGCTATATAGGAAGAATGTGATGAGTTAATGGACTAGTACTATAATGCTATTTATGAGTATGTGATGACTATGTGATATCAGGTTTTTATGTTGGGATATGATATTATGTGTTGTGATATTATGATTTAGTTGTTTGATGCCATATTAGATTCATAGCAGGTATAGATTTTTCAAGTTTTTGGCAGCCTTATGCCTACCCATACCTTAGAACTATCATAATTCTCGAAGTGAGACCTTACAGAAAGAGACTTAAGCATTTAAAAAAAAAAAAATCTGAGAACCTTTTTAAAAAAGTTATATCACAATGTATTTTTTCTTTTGGGGCTTTAATTAATCACACCAAACGAGCTGCATTCGAAAAAAAAAAAAGGAAAATAAAAATGTAACAATATTTTAAATAGGAAAGACGAAAAATAAATAATAATTTTTCTTAAATAATGTAATTTGAAAAAAAAAAAAAAAAGGAAAGCTAATAATAATATTATACATAACTTATAAAGACATTACCATAATTTTAAACATATGTTTGTGTTTGTGCAATAAGCTAATGCAATATATGACCTGAGAGATTTTTAGCAAATTCATGTGTTAGCACGTGCAGGATTCTTAGCTAAATCGAGACAAATAATGTAGGGATAGATGATAGAACCAAAGTATAAATGATTTCCTATCTTCACACCACTTGAAATTTGTTTTAGCTTTGGATCATAATAATGGGAAATCAAATTCCCCTCCAAATCCACCATGAAAACACCACCATTTTTTTCTACTTCCACCTTTCCTATGTGCTTCAAAATAATTCCTGCAATCTTTCGGATTAGAGGATACTTGAATGCTATTTTCCAATAAGTTGTAGTCTCCTGTCATATTTCCACAACATTGATAAAATTAATTACCAATCTATTCAACTAAACATATTATACTTTTCTTGTAAAAAAAAAAAAAAAAGAAGCTAAACATATTATACTAATGATTAAAAAATATTCATTTAGCTCCAAGTTTAGGTTCTGAGGTTAAAATTGACTCCTATGGCCAAAAAAAAAAAAAGGGTTAAAAATGACTCAACTAAATAAAATTGAGATGAATTTTATGCTTGAACATAAGACAAGTGAATGAGAAGATCAAATTGAATATTTCATTAACGTTATAACTCATTTATTCATTTTTATCATCAATCCCTTGGAATATTTTTGAATGGAAATATTTTTTAATTATTTTGTTTACTTTTATTGGTAAATTATTTTTGAACTAACTTAAATGTCGACCGAGATTAATTATTATTTAATTATTAATCATTCATTAATTTTTTTCTAAATTCGAAAGTGAATATATAAGAGTACTAAAATTTTACCGAGAGCGATGCAATCCAGAAATGGCCATGTCCATCATAGTGGATGTTATCTGGCACCCCAGGTAGATCAATAAATTTTTCTAAGCTTCCCTTTTTGTTGCCTTTTATATAATATTTTCTACACCTTCTCCTGCAATAAATAAATTATTGTTTAAAAAAATTTATATGATACAAAATAAATTTTAAAATATGTGACTAAACTAGATTTACAAACTACTCAAGTTAAACATTATAATAAGTATGAATCCTATATGACTTGTTATTTAAACAAAGTGATGATTTAGAAATCCTCGAAGAAAGGAGATGGATCCTTTTTTTTTTTTTTTTTTTGGGGCCTAGCCCTTGAATGGCTTTTTAGACATGTAAGACGAGCAAATGAGTATAAAAATATCAAGTCTGGACTTAGCAAGGCCTCTTCGATGCCAAAGTTAGTAGCATTTTTACTTAGAATTCTCAAGGAGGAAAATAATCCACCCTTGAGAGAGTATATTCTAGTGTGAGAAGGAGTTAAGAAGTTGTAGAACAAAGCTGAAAATAGTGGTAGGTGAGAATGTTTGTCTTATACCATATGTGTTAGCAAAAAGGGAGTTGGTTAGTACACATGTGCTTCCTTCTTATTAATGTGTAAAGAGCTTAGTCAAGATGGAGAGGACAAAACTTTAGGGTATTAGTCTTTTGCTATTGCACCGCCTACCTCATATTAGGATTGTGTTTTGACTAGATGTCAAGATAAGATGATTTTGTCCTATCTTGGTGTGCCAGTGGCTAATATGCCTTGAGTTTTTAGTGTTGATAAACATGCAACTGTGGCATGACTGAGCATGCAAGGGACCAAGGAGCTCACAAGTGTGGCTCTTTATAGTGAAGGAGCACTTGGTGAGGAATTTTCATATGGTCTCATCTTGGACAAGCCCTGAGTGGTCCTTATCATAAGCTATCCTCGAAGATGTCTTATGGGCCTTCTAAATTCATTTATACTCTCTTGAGAAGTGGGCATGGTATCATCTTTAAGGCCCAAAAATAATAGCTAGATTCATTCCTCATCATACTCCCCCTACTCCATTGGCACAAGGCTGTGGTTGGTCATAGTAAGAGTAAGAAACTTTAGGTCGAGGCTATATTTAGGAAGGTCGTACTGTTTCAAGTTGAGCCTAGGTAATCTGAGCGAGGGACAAGTTGTCGAGCAAGGTCATCAAGAGGTTACTTTGCAGGTTTTAAAGGCATCTGACCTTTTGTATAATGTCAACTAGCAAAGTGTCGTTTGTGAAGGGATGTTGGCAGGTGCCTTTCGCCACGTGTCTCATTTAAGGCCAACAATTTATGGTGTTATAATGATGCATTTTGGAAAACATAACCAATGCCCTTCAGACTTCATGGCTATGATTAAAGGGCACTTACCAAGATATTTGAAATTTAAATAGCCCTCTATTCACGTAAAATGTCTCTCCTCTATTTTTATCTTCTTCCTCTTTTTCTCTTTGAGTTTTCCTCAATCTTTCTTCTCTTTGCAAGTTCCATTTTTATTTTCTCAAAGATCACAAATTTTCTTTTTGTTTTGTCTTCATTCTTCTATGGTGTGTATCAATGGCATTTAAATCATCAAAGAACACCATCAACACTATCAATGGCTCCTAAATTTTCTTTTTGTCTTCTCTTCTATTGCCCAGAGCAGTCGAGCACTATCTCTACAGCCATTCTTGATGATTTCTCAGCCAAAAGCAATAATTTAGAGTATATGAGCACTTTAAGTTGAGAATGTCCACTATGGACAAGCAGGTTATGGTTGCTTCCAATGCTGAGGGTTTGGTGGAAATCCTTAAAAATGAGTGGTCCCATATTATGTTCCTTTATCATTTTGAGCATAGGTTAAGGATGCTTTCCACTAACTTTTTGACCGCCGCTTCAACTACTTTTGTGTCAACTCCATGGTCCTCCATCTAAACTTCACCTATGATTTCTACTAGTTTAAAGTGGTTTGTTTTGCTATGAAGATAGTTGCTACTCTCTTTCTTTTCTAACTTTTCTTTAAGGTGGGTATGATTGAAAGTGTTTAGACTTCCTCGATAAAAAACATCGTCATCTTTTTTTATACAAAGACACAGTGATTAGTGGTTGGAGGAAGAAATTTGTTGTGGTCGAGGTGACAAGTGATGATCCCAATTTCACTTTTAGCTTTTTGAGTCATTTTATGGTGACTCCACTTGAGTTGGACGATGTGTCGCTTTTGAGTCTTATTGAGAAGATTGCAGCGAAGACCCTTATTATTGGCAATAAAACATACAACATGAAGTGTCTGGGTATAGCATCCAGACTGAGCAAGGTCATTTGTAAAAGTCTTGGATAATGTGTCACATTTGAGTCTTGTTGAGAAGATTGCAGTGAAGACCCTCATTGCTGGCAATCAAACATACAACATGAAGGTTCTAGGTATAACATCCAAACTGAGTTAGATCATTTGTAAGTCTCTTTGGTCCTTGCCTCTCTCTTCTCTTCTCTCTCTCTCGGGAATTCCCTTTTAGCTAGACTTTTTTTCTTTTGATTCTTAGAGACATGCAAGAGGTGGGCCATTATTAAGAGATAGAGGAACTTAAGAATGTCTACCATTCTTAACAAAGTGACTGGCGATATTAGGACTTATTGTCCAGAAGATGATTTCCCAATCTCTGATCCTCCTCACTGGTAGCAACAGAAGAGCAAGGGTAAAAAGGCTCTTGCTAGGAAGACTCATGAGCAACATGATTCCCTTTGTCTCCACTCGGCTCAACTCTCCTCCCCTTCCTTAGCTTTCCTCCCCCTTTCACAAACCTTTTGAGGTGGCCTTGACTGATCAATCTTTCAATTTCTTCTATGAATGGTCTGCAATCATTTGTATTATATCCATTAATTTCGTAAAAGTGACAACATTTATCATTATTTCTCCTTTCAAGGTCACTAATCAAGGGTTGAGGTTTCTTCCATATATTTTGATCTCTGAAGGCTGAAAATACTTCAATTGGGGTAGCATTGAGGGGTGGAGGTTTCTCGAAGGGTGATCTGACTCTCTTCTTGATCTCTCCTCTCTAGTTCCCTATTTACTTTATTTCTAGCTCCCTAATCAAGCTCTCTCTTCTATTGGGATTACCTCCTCTATTTGATCCCTCTCTTTTACTTCCTAACGCAACCCCCTTTCCATTATTGCCTTCCTCTCTCCCTCTTCCCACTAATTAGCCTCATCTTAGGGCTCTTCACAAAAAAGAGATGCCTTATTGTGTCGTGAGGCATAGTTTCAAGTGTTATAGTGACATGGTAGGCATGAGGTGTTTGCTGGCAAGCTAGGGCTTGTAATGTATAAGTGGTATTGCTAAGCTGAATAGCCGCATTGTAAGGAGTTGGAAATTGATAAAGCTATCAAGTGGGCCAGATTAGGAATTGAGAATGAGTTAATAATCTGGGAACTCGATATGTTTCTGGCTAGATGACATGGTCTTTTAGGATTGAAGTTCTCCCGTTGGTACTTGACTTGAGTAGGGTGGGTCTATTAGGTGTATTGAGGTATTTTTTGGAGAATATCTTTGGGGTTGTTTGTAGAGACAGGTTTTCTTAAGGTCTAAGAAAAGAAGGAAAAGTTTGTTAGGAATGTGTGAGAAAGAACGGAGCTATAAGTGTTACATTTCTTAGCAAAAAAAAAAAAAAAGAATGCAAAAGAGATCTAATGATTAAACTCAATGTATCCCTATAGAAAGTGAATACATCCCTTTTCTATTTGGGCCGGGGTCTTGAATGACTTTTTGTACTTGCAAGATGAGCAAATGAGAATCAAAATGCCAAACTTGAACTTAGCGAGGCTTCTTTAATGTCTAAGTCAGCAGCATGATAACTTGGGGATTTCAAAGAGGAAGATGATCCACCCATAAGAGAGAATATTATAATCAGAGAAGGAGGTGAGAAGTTGTAGAATGAAACTGAAAATAATGGTACATGAGAGTGTGCGTCTTATAACCATATGTGCCAGCAGAAAGGAGAGTTGATTAGTACACAATTGCTTCTTTATTGATGTGCAAAGAGCTTAGCCAAAATGGGATGGACAAAACTCCGGAGTGTCAGGCTCTTGTTGTTGCATCGCCTACCTCTTGTTAGGGTTGTGGTTTGGCTGGATGTTAGGAATAGGCAGTTTGTCATATCCTGGTGTACCAATGGCTAACGTAACTTGAATTTCAGTGTTGATAATAATGTATTGTGGTATGAATGAGCATGTGAGGGGTTTCAGCTCGTTGTCTGGTGAAATTAATTTAGAGTGGGGACAAGGATCACACAAGCGAGGCTTGATCCAACTAAGGAGCGCCTTGGCAAGACATTTTAATAGGGATGTACATCTTGGACGAACCTTGAGAAGTTTTCATCATAAGCTATTCTTGAAGACGTCTTCTTGTGAACCTTATAAATTTAGTTATACTCTTTTGAGAAGTGGGCCTAATATCATACTCGAGACCCAAAAGTAATAGCTAGATTCATTCCTCATCACTAAGTAAACTCAACTTGATAAATCCGAGTTAAATTTTAATGTTTAATTTGATTGAAAGCTAAGTTTAATTCATATATCCAGAGGAATTTTAGTACTTACATGGTGGTCTCACAAAAGATCAGAGAATCTTGATGAGGAGAAATTGCAAGTCCATTGGCAAAATAAAGGCCACTGACCAAAACTTTGGTGATTTTTGTTGCAGGATCATAGCTCAATAATCTACCGTGTGGTTTACCCTCCAAAATGTCCCACATGTAATCATGAATATAATATTTATATGAAGCATCCGTGAAATAGATTATGCCATCTTCTGCTATATCTACGCCATCTGTAAGTTTAAATTTTAGACCCTCGGCCTCATCTGTTAACAGCTCCACTTCACCATCGCCATTAATCTTTAGCAACCCCTATTGCACACCAAATTATGTTTAATACATATATATATATAGCACATGTTAAACTAATAATAGAATATTGTGATATGAATGTCACAAAATTCAAATTATGCAAAGGATTTAAAGATTATACATGTACAAAATTATTTATTTTTATTTTCTAAGGAAGGGTAAGATTGTCATAGCATTTTATTTTTATTAATTAAGTTCCAACTCAAGTTCAAACTTATAACCTTATAGTTTTGGAGATGATTTCATGTGTATTTTAAGATTACTGGACCAATTCTTATTTAATTTATGTATATGTTCTCGTCATATTTCTAACCAATGTGTTAAATCTCATTTTCAAAATCAATTCTCTGAAAACTATACTAATATAAATTGAAAATTATTTATTAATATGACTCATAATTACATCAAATTTTATCTAATAAAAAATAGTAATAATTATATTAATTTATATATTATCATACATTAATTTGGTATTTACACCTAGTGTAAGTAAGATAAAATTTATTAGTCCCACTGAATCAAAATTTCTTAATTAAAGTTTTATATAGATTTGTTGTCCTTATTGGGTTTAGGTAGAACTAAATTATACTTGAAGAAAAATTAAATTAAATAAATATATCAAAGTTGATTAATTTTAGGAAAACTTTCAACAGAATTAAAGTATAATGAAACTATTAAATCTGTTAAAATTCATAAGTTAAATTACTCAAAAAAAAAAAAAAAAAAACTAGTGGTAAGCCTATGTTATACACGGATTTTAATCATTTTTTCCTTTAAATTTATTACATATGAGTCAGGCTAACAAGTAAAAAAATATATATATATATATTACTGATTTATATAAATTTTAATTTAATTGATACATACAAAAATATAATAATATGAAAAAAATTAATGAAATAGTTTTGTATAAATATAATTTTTTTTTTTAAATACGTTTCTTGACACACCAAAAAAAAAAAATTCTTATATCAAAATATTTAAAGTAATAAGATTCAAAATATTTATTATTTGAAGTAATAAGATTCTGTAAATATTTTCAATTAAGAGAGAACATTTTTGAGCATGGCAATTCAATTTAATTCTATTACTCGAATTTTATATATGCTCGAAACGTTTTTTGATAAATACACTCGAAACGTTTTTTAATAAACACTTATTGCTGAGTTGAAAAAATAAAAATACATTATTTTTAATTTGACATGTTACTCTTAAATCACTAAAATCAATCCATATACGATATTCAAGGTCAAATAACGAATTCTTGAGTCAATATAAAAGAGTTTTTTTTTTTTTTTTTTAAATTTGATTTTAGTTTATTTAAGATTTGAATTTCTAAAAATAATTCAAAACTACTAAAACTAACAAAAGTAAACTGACCTTATACGCGTCAGCTACAATAACATCATTACGGCGTCCCAGTACGAGTCCAAGGGGTCTTCCACCAGTGTTAACCCAGTTTTCCACAACCGAGTCATTCACAGTGACTCGCTTAATCCACCCATCTTCACAAGTGGTATAAATGAATCCGGACTCGCTGTCATAAGCTATGTCTTCCGGTGCCTTCAACTGGCCGACGCCAAGAAATTCCGCTCCTTGAAGAACACGACCGTTCTTCATGGACGGTTCAGGTGGAGGATGAGTCAACTCGGGATTAGGCATGGGAGCTGGGTCGAACGAGTCAAGTTGGAAAACGAGTAGAGCGGCCAAAACAGGAGCTAGAACCGAGAAAACAACAGTATAAAAGGGCCATGAGTGAGGTGTGTTGTTGGAAGGCATTGTTCAGTGGGAAATGAGATATTGCAAATAGAGATAAGATAGCATTATATTATTATAAAAACTCTATATATATATATATATATATATATATATATATCTTCATGGGTTTGACTATTCGCGATGGACACCATTTTTTTAAAAATATTTTTTAATTATTTGGTAATTAAAAAATCATTTTAAATCAAACCAAAAAGTACAATTATTTATAAATCACTTAAAAATTGAAATTAACATTTCAATTCTTTTAAAATGTTAAGTAAAATTTTTTTCATTTAAAAAGTATACTTAATAATATAATTAATTATAAAACTATTTAAATAATTTTATACTCTAAAAATTCAATACTTAAATTATTTAATTTAAAATTTAGTATACAAATTTGTCAAATAACAAGTAAATCAAATCAAGATGTGCAGTTCTTTTTTCACAATTTTACATTTAATTTGGCTATCAAATCAATTAAGTGCATTAAAATCAAAATATTTATTTGGTATTAAATAGTTAAAAAATTTTGATTTATGGAAAGTTCCACGAGAGTAAACTATATGAAAAGAAGTAGCAATTATTTTATATTTATTATATAAGTAAAATCTCACTCAATGTGAAAAAAATGACTTAAATTCAATAATATTTATTTGGTATTAAATAGTTAAAAAAATTCGATTTATGGAAAGATTCATGAGAGTAATTATGTGAAAAGAAGTAGCCATCATTTTACATTTATTATAAAAATAAAATCTCACTTAATATGAAAAAAAAAATTTAAATTCAATATTTACCTTTAAAAGTAAATATTCTTATTATGCGAATAATATATAATTAGAAGTAAAGTTAATTTTCTTTTAATTAATAAAATTTGTAATATTAAAATGATTAGATTATTCTTAATGTATGACTCTTTTATTGACACATAATCAATTTCAACCCCAAAAAAAAAATCTTATTTTATATATTTTTAATCAAATTAGAAAAAGAAGTCTTAATCAGTACAGTGCACAAAACTAGTCGTTAATTCCTAAAGGAAGAAAAGAACAAAAATGATTATTATTATTCTATGACATGAGACAAGGATAAAGAAAGAAACAAAGTGCATACTTAGCATTCTCGAGAAGAAAAAAATAATAATAATAATAATTAGAGGCGATAGAACGACCGCTAAGTGGCATATAACGTATCCTTTTAGAATTTTAGTGAATGTTAAAGACTGCCATTAGGCTTGATTTTTCGCAAGGGATACTTATTTCTCAGTCACACAGCCTAATATTATCATCTTTAAATTATAGAGTAATATCTATCAACATAATAAATCATATTCATATAATATTAATCATTAAATATAAAATAAATAATTAAATTTATTTTTATATTATAATTACTTACTCTAAACAATTTTAAATTCTAATTTTTAAAAAAATCCCAACTATTTATTTTATATTTAATAGTTGAAAATATGTGAATATGATCTATCATATTTATCTTAATATGAGAAAATCTTAATCCTCAAATTATATATATATATATATATATATATATATATATATATATATATATATCAAATAGCTCTTTTAAAAATTAAACTTATATAAAATCACCTCATCAAATTTTTTTTAACATTATTATATTTTTGTAATTCCCAAATAAAATTTATATAAATTAATATATTTAATATTTTATTATCATTATTTTAATTGATTCATAGATAATAAATTTAGACCCACATATTTATTTATATTAATATTAAAAATTAAACTTATATAAAATCACCTCATCAAATTTTTTTAAACGTTATTATATTTTTGTAATTCCCAAATAAAATTTATATAAATTAATATATTTAATATTTTCTCATCATTATTTTTATTTATTCATAGATAATAAATTTAGACCCACATTTAGACCCACATATTTATTTATATTAATATTCAAAACTACCAAAGGGCGATATTTATTTAATAAAATTATAATAATATTTTGCATGTACTAAAATATTTTAAAAAAATACAAATTAAATAAAAAAATATGAACAAAATCCACGTAAAGCATGGACCTACAATTAATTTATTCTAATTGAAAAAATAGGCCGAAGTAAATATAATTTATTAATTTACTCGATAAAATAAAACAAATCTAATTAAAATAATTAATTTATAATTATTATAAAATAAAGAACAATTATAGAGAATAAAAAAAAAAGAGAATAGAAAGAGAATAAATTTTTATGTCTCATTCTATTGACTATAGCACATATTTATACGTGTAAAAGGTTACAGAAATCGGATCAAAGATAAAGTTCTATTTACATAATAAAACTATCTATAGAGATAGTGATAGACATCCAATCATATCATACTACTCAAATATTATCATCAATATTATCACAACACTCCTTTTGGATGTCTATTATAAAGGATATGATGTTTCGTTAAAATCTTACTAAGCAAAAACCGTGTGGGAAAAAAATTTTAATGAAGGAAAAAGAGTACATTATTCTTGTACCGATTTGCGCCATAACACTGTCTCGTTAAAAACCTTGTTAGGAAAACCCAATGGAATAAAATCTAGACTAAGGGAAAAAGAGTACAGTACACTAAAATCTTCCCCTCATGAAAACATGATTTCTATAAAATATTTCTTAATAGGCGCATGCTAATTTTGTTGACTAGCTTTCAAATATGGTTGTAGGGAGTGCTTTTGTAAACAAATTTGCCAAGTTATCAAATCGTATACTTAATGATATTTAAGTAATATCTACATATAATAATTTATTTATTTATAGTACTTCCTAAGAATATTACTTGTGCCATAAATATACCTTATTAAAAACCTTACTAGAAAAATTCAGTGGGAAAAAACATAACTAAGGAAAAGAGTACATTTCATGCGCTATTTTATCATTACACAAATTGTCTCATTAAAACTTTTGTACAAGAAAATTCTGTGGGATAAAAACTTAACTATGAAAAATAGTACAATCATATACTAATTTGCTCCCCTGATAAGGACAGATTTTAATACAGTATATACTAATCAGAAAAACAATGCCGTTTAAATACCACAATAGGTAAAGACGTAGTACATAAGTTTATTAGGTTGTCACTCAAGCGAATTTGGTGGATATCTTTTCTAGAGCTCATGTATAAATAAGAATTTGGGTGAAATTTATATGTTTACTTCATCACTCTTGATATACCCACCTTTAATTTGTACAATGCAAATTAGATTATTCTCAAAATATAATGGGAGTATTTCTAGTAAGGTATTTCAGGACTATAAAAAAAAACTTTTATAAAATTGCAGTGTCACCAAAAGTGAATATATAGCCAATTTAAGATTTATCATTATGAAAATCAAGCAAATAATCAATATTCTCATATAGATCAAATTCAAATATGAATCAAAACATGATCATAATATTAATAGTACATTAAAGATAACTTTTTACACCACTCTAATATCTTTTAGTAGGTGCAGAGCTTATACCTAACTAGAATTTTTTTTCTTACAAATGCAATATCAAGCCTGATATAATTTGCAAGATACATGAATGCCCTTATGGCATTTATATAGTACTTCATGATCAAATAGCTCTTTGTTATCTTTTTTAGTTCTAAAAGAGTGTCTTTTCACTTTACGTGAGAAGACCACTATTAGTATGTTTAAGGGAAAAGATTTATCTATAATAAATTACTTAAATACCTTTTCCACATAAGTAGACTGGCATATTATGACTCCTTGATAATCGGTCTGCAGGCCGATACAAAATTTCACTTCCTTTAAATTTTTCATCTCGAACTCACTCTTTAAATAGGTATATACTTCTTTGAGTTCGTTAGGAGTCACACTGATATTTAACATATACTGCAATAATAATATTCACCATTCTTTGGCCTTTTATGAATACAAATAGAGATAGTGTATTATTCATATATTTTTCTTTCAATAAGAATTTTTTCAAATAATTATACCATATCTCCATATTACTTTAATCCATACATGAATTTTTGCGATTTGATGGAATATATGTCACATATTTAATGTGCATTCATTTCTAATATCTTTAGTCATTCTGGGACTCTTATATAAATATCGCTTTCATAAAGTATATATAAAGTATTTCTTTAACTGCTATACTAATTAAGTATCGAAACATGATCATTTCCATAAGAGAATTATTTTTCTCATAGTTAATGATAGAATGAGTCTAGCTCTACTTTAATTGCCTCTTTCTATGATGATCAATCATGTTAATATTCAGTTATACTTATAGATTCTGGATCCATATTTTCTCTTGAGACAATAAGAGTTACTGTTGAGACAAATTCATCGTCGATGATAAGTGAATTTCTATAAACTATTTCTCTTATATCACAAAAATAATTGAGATATCATAGTTTTTATTTATATGATCATTAACTTCAGAAACCATAAATGGAGGATCTAATTATTCCATTGTCTCAGTCTGTGTCTCATAATTGGCTATAGCTCTTTGACTGAAATATATCTCTTCAGGAGATTTTATGAGTGACGCTGCTTTTTTTTTCTATGGATTTTTATCTTTAGTTCTAATTTACTATCCACGCTTCTGGCGTGTAATGAGATTGATTGATTTTCTATTTGCAATTACAATTATAACTCTTGTTGGGGTATTAGCAGCTGTAATATGAGAGTTTATCACTCTTTTAGCATCTATAAATGCATTTGGCAATTAAGTTGCAATTTGTTACAATTGTGTTATTTGTGAACTTCTAGTTCACTCTAACTTGTACATAGATCAAAATCATTTAAAGATTTTTCCTTTTAATAAACTTCTTGACATTTTTTAGCACTGCAGGTGCTTTTCCTCCCCCTAATATCGAGAAATGTGCCTCATAAATTCTTAGTCTCTTTTGTGGACCCATTTTTGCACATTGAGATAATAATATTAATATATTCATGGCACAACTAAATATTTGTAACTCATATCCTTATACAAGTTTCAAAGGAGAGCATGTATGATATATATAATGGCATTCATGCCAAACCATCAAGGTTTAATTATTGAACTATAAGTTCAATGCTTGAACTACAGGTTCAACGCAATATATTGTGTATGTATACGGGAGATAAAACAATAATGAAATAACTCATTATAATGCACAACTTGTAAAATTCTTACAAATTACTCCTTCAGGGAGTTCACATAAAATCACTAATATTGAGTTGTATCCTCTATATGAGTTGTTAATCTTTCAGAGTTCTCATAATCTACCAAATAATTTACAGCATTCGATTTAAGGAATGCAGTTATACTAGTGGGCATTGTTTGATAATTTCTCATTAGCAATTATTCTTTGCAACCACTGAAAGACAAATAATATTTATAAATTTTTACTTTTTATACTGCTACTATAGAAGCATGTAGTGTATCATAATATCTTCACAAAGATAAAACATATTTATAAAAAACAACTCAATATAAATCATTGATTTAAAATCAATGCAAAAATACTTAATAAATAATTCACCAACACTTTAAACTAGTATTTAAATTGAAAATATAAATCAAACTAAGGTAATTAAAGGAAACACATAATTTTAGGCATTTACACTGCCATCACCAATCAAATGATCAATTTTTCCTTCAGGATTCAAACAAATCTGACACATCTAAATGTGTGACATCAATAGAGTCATCACCAAAATTATCATCATTTTTTGCCAAATTTGCTTTTATATTTTTGTCTTTCTTTATATTTTTGTCTTTCTTTTTCAGAGACTCTTGATAGAGATCAGCAAGATGCTTTAGTGTACGACAGTGACGAGATTAATGTCCTTTCATGCCACATTGATAGCATTGATTTTCTGTATTTTGCTTTGATCCATTATTCTCTTTCTCTTTATGATTCTTTCACTTCTGGTAGAAAAATGCATTATTATTTTGATGATCACCACGATTGCTAGTATTATGATTTCGGTCATAACCTCGACCACATCCTCGACCACGATTATATTTTCATCCTCTTCCTCGTCCACACCCAATATTATTATATGTTGTCTCATTCATTTCAGGGAATGGAGCAGAACTAGTTGAACGAGTTTCATGATTTTTCAATAAGAGCTCATTATTTTGCTCAGCAATAAGAAGACATGAAATTAATTCAAAATATTTCTTAAAACTTTTTTCTCGATATTGCTGCTGCAGGAGCATATTCAAGGCATGAAAAGTGGTAAATGTCTTCTCTAACATATCATGGTCAGTAATATTTTTTCCACATAATTTCAATTTAGAACTAATTCTGAAAACTGCAAAATTATATTCACTTACAGTTTTAAAATATTGCAATCGTAAATACATCCATTAATAACGAGCCTTTGGAAGGATGACTAATTTATGATGGTTGTATCTCTCTTTCAAATTATTCTAAAAGACTAATGGATCTTTAACTGTCAAATATTCAAGTTTCAATCTTTCATGAAGATGATAACGAAGAAAAATCATCGCCTTGGCGCGATTTGTTGAGATTTTTTATTTTCATCTTTGATTGTGTCTCCAAGACCTATAGCATCTAGATGTATTTCAACATCTAGTATTCATGATAGATAATTCTTGCCCGTGATGTCGAGAGTCACAAATTCAAATTTCATCAAATTCGACATTGTCTATACAAAAATAAGTAATATGTCCATTCGAATGATAATTAAACTAGTCTTTTAAAGACTTGTAGACAATATATTTAGTTCTTCAGGAACATAAAATAATTTTTAATGTATTGGGATACTAGATTTTAGGATCCTTAGTTCTTCAGGAACTTAGGCAAAAATTTTTCAGGAATTTATACCTTAATTATTTATTTAATTAGTTTTTCAGGAACTATAAATAGTACTAATTTCTTCAGGAACTAGAATTTGAAATATAGATAATTATTTATTTAATTAGTTCTTCAGGAATTGTAAAGATTATTAGTTTTTCAGGAACTATAAATAATATTAGTTTCTTCGGAAACTAGAATTTGAAATATAGATAATTATTTATTTAATTAGTTCTTTAGAAACTGTAAAGATTATTAGTTTTTCAGGAACTATAAATAATACTAGTTTCTTCAGAAATTAAAATTTGAAATATGGTGCTGGTTTTTCAGGAACTAGAATGTAAAATATAACGCTAGTTTTTTATGAACTAGATTTTGATTAATATCGAATAACATCTTTATAAAAGAAATTTCTAAGATATATAATATGACAATATAAAAAAATTATTGTTAACAAAACCAAAAAACGAAATAAATAAAACGATTATTTCATTAAAAAAACGATGTACAATTTTTTTTTATAATTTATTATTTGATAATTATATTAAAAAAAACGATTTGATAATTTTTTTTATTTTTTATTTTATGCCCACATAAAAAAAACATAAAGGAAAAAAAACTTATATTTAATTTAATTGACACAATAAAATAAATACATCTCGAATATATATATATATATATATATATATATATATATATATATATATATATATATATATATATATATATATATATATATATATATATATATATATATATATATATATATATATATATATATATTAAGCCATAGGCATATATCTTTTTGAGAACATATATGATTCATATGTCATTCGAAATAAGAAAAAAAAAAGAGAAAAAAAATACCTTGGAAAAAAAGGTAGAATAAATTTGTGCTGATAACGTATTATAAAATAAAGAACAATTATAGAGAATAAAAAAAAAGAGAGAATAGAAAGAGAATAAATTTCTGTGTCTCATTTTATTGACTATAGCACCTATTTATAGGTGTAAAAGGTTACAGAGATAGAATTCTATTTACATAAGAAAACTATCTATAGAGATAGTGATAGAATTCAAATCATATTATACTACTCAAATATTATCATCAATATTATCACAATAATAATTACAAATTTTATATTTTCACACCTTTTAATTTTTACTTATATCGTGCTTTTTTTCAAATTTCTCTTGTATTAAGTAAAAATTTTTGTTATCTATTAATCTCCTAAATGTGACGTGGATATATTTTTCTTTTTTAAATATTAAGAGAAAGAGAATTGAATTTGAGTCCATCACACACTTTACCTCTAGATTAATAAAAAATTATTAGATCACTAAGTTATTAAAGAAATATCATACCTCCGTTGTTAACAAGACTTACAGCTTAAGCTCAAGAAATCCACAAAAGTACTATAGAGTTTGGTAAAGATAATTTTCATTAAATGGACGATGTAAAATATATATATATATATATATATATATATATATATATATATATATATATATATATATATATATATATATATATATATATATATATATATATATATATATATATAAAATAGTGCCAGCACAACATGGTGCCAGCTCACTATATTTTAACAAACAAGCTAATTACTAATACATATACAAAATAGTGCCGACACAGAATGGTGCCAGCTCACTATATTTTAACAAACAAGCTAAGTACTAATATATATACAAAATAGTGCCAACACAACATGATGCCAACTGCTATATTTCTAACAAACAAACAAACTAAAGAGCTGTGAAACTAACAAATGATCACACTCTTTGTTGACTAGGATAAGCAACTAAAATAATTTATGTATACTTTCAAATTTCCCCTTAAGATGGAGAGGGATCAAAAGAGATCAGTCCCATCTTCGATAATAGGTCCTAGTGAGTTTCTAGAGGAAAGAGACTTGACGAAAATGTAGCCATGTAAAGTTTGGAACAGATGTGCATAGGTTGAATAAACCCTTCCTTGTATTTATTTTTAATAATATGACAATCTATCTCTAAGTGCTTGGTCCTCTCATGAAAAACCAGGTTAAGACTATAATGTATATGGATGCTTGATTGTCACAATAAAGAGCAATAGTGTTATACCCTAAGATTTGACTAGCCATAGCAAACATTTGGAGATAAGCGAGGATGCCTAATGATGGCAAAAATGTCAATTGGAGACCTGATAAATAATGACGAGCTTGGTGACAAAAGTGAATAGGTATCGAGGAGGTACTATAAACAGCTTAGTTAGAAGAACATAAGTAATACCGTTTGTCATTAGATGAGGCTATATTGGGAGATGATAGAAATAATGAGAGACATATATGAAGAGGAAAATTTATGAATTAGTTGATAAGAAGTAAAGAAGTAATAGATGAACAAGATATAGGACCATACAAATTGAGAGTTTGATAATAGTGAGTGAATAGATGGATTTGTTTCAGCGAGATGAATGAAGCGAACTGAGGAGTTCAGTATGACAAAGAGAGTTAATTACGATGTCAAAGATGCTCAATCATTGCAAGATATTACCGATATATTGATCGAAATTAGCAATCGAAAATATTCGGTCAGTAATTACTAACGGAACACTGACCATATATTAAAAAACAGATTTAATGACCATTTAGTGACTGATTTCAAATTGAAATTACCGACTGCAAAAGTTCAGTCGTTGATTGCGGCGGGAATAGCTCCTGCGCTAAATTACCAACCGGTTAGTCACCAAAATAGTGACTGAAAGCTGAGCTAAAACTTTAGCGCAGAATTTTAATAGGAAAAATTTAGCGACCATTTTGCCAACCAAAATGGTAGTCGCTAACAAAATATTGGTCAACAAATGATCGATAGTATTAGAAAATTACCGACCAATTACTGATGGGGTATAACCCAGAGGACAAACACGAATATCAAAGTACATTTAACTTTATGGACCGTCATTTAAGTGAATTGTTAGTAAAGTGGTAGATAATTTTTACTAATTTACCGACCGATTTTCAATTGCCACATAGCTGTTGGTTAGTAAATTGGTCAATAAATAAGTATAACAATAGTTAATCAGTCGGCAAATCAAACAATATAACTTGACAATCTGGCTTCTTGTTTCTCTCTTCTTCTCTTCCTTTTCTTCTCTGCTCTCTCCCTCTCCCTGTCACACTGCCGCCACTGTCCATTTCGCCGAAATCCATGCTGCTAGCCACCCCCATTCTCTTCCCTCAAATTGGTATACATTATTTTATTTATTAGTTTACTTAATTTTATTGTTACATATTCTGTGGTATATATATACATGTGTGTAATTTTGAGTTTGTAAATTTTTTATGTGAATATAGTGTTTTGTTTGAATATATATATATATATATATATTGTTTATTGATTTATTAAATTTTGTTTCTATTATTATTATTTTATTGGGTATTATTTTGTTGATTTTGTGAAATTATATATTTGTTTTTTGTTGAAAATTATTTTTTTGTTAATTTTGTGTGATCAAAATTATAGTTAAATTTTAATATTAGTTTAATGTAATTATTTTTAAATAATGCGGTATGATAAATTTTGGTTTGATTTATTTTTGTGTTATGAAAATTATAGGGTATTAAATTAATATTTGTTAGTTTAATGAAACTTATTTTGAGTGATAATAAATTATTTCTATAAATTTTTTATTAATTTATTTGAAAATAAAATTTATGTATTTTATTATTGAATATACGCATTTTTTTCAAATTATGTTTTTATTAAAGTTTTTATTAAATTTTTGTATTGTAATATGATTTACGTACATAGGTAATATAATATTGTGCGTTTAGTTTATTTTGATTTTTAAGTTTATAATTTATCAATTTGTTATTTTAATTATTTATTTTTGCAATTTTAGTTCGGTTGGCAATTTGACTCTGTGATAGTGTGCTAGCTTGCTTTTCTACACTACAAGAGATATATATGTCAGTAAGAACAAGAATTGGTATGATAAAACCACCGGTGGAGATGCAAATCGGGTAAGCGATGGCGAGAAGCTTGAACCTCATGGTGGCGAGCTACACCTGAAACAAGAAGTGGTTGGACAAGTTGGTTCATCAAAAAATGGACTTAGGGAAGTGGCCACTGAAGGTTCAACTGGGGTAGGCAATGGAAACGGTAAGAAGGAAGAAGAATGGCCATTTGTGGGTCTTGTCTTCGCCGAAAAACCAAGGCTCACCAGGAAACCGAGTGGTGAAGGAAGAAAAGGAAAGTTTTTAAGTGGGTTGTTTGAAAATTTTAGATAATGGGTTGAATTTAAGAGTGAAAGGTGGAAAAATTCATAATTTGAAGTGTGGGTAGTTGGATTTGATGAAAACAATAAGGAAATAAATTGGATTTGAAAATTTGTGTTAGGAATTTTAAATGAATTTAAATTAAGAAATGGAGAAAAAAGCTTTCGTATAGGTGAAGGAAAATGAAGAGTTGGAGTTTTAAAAAAATTGCTCTTCTCTAAAGGAATAAATGGAAGAGGTTGAGTTTGAGGGGGAATTAGAGGAACTTGACAATTGGTGAGACTCTAACTCTCTTTCCCTCTTTTTGTTTTCCCAAAACCATTTATCATACTCTATAAAGAGGACTTTAAGCCTAAAATTTCTTGCCATGATGAGCTTAGGAAGAAAGACAAGGGCGGCTTCTCTCATATATATGGCCTTGGCCTTATGGCCAAAGCAAATATACATGAGAAAGGGCAAATTTTTTGATTCAAAATTTAATGGGCCCATATTATAAAGCCCAACCCAAGTTTGATTTCGAAATTAGACGTAACCCAATGAAATAAAAAGAAAATATTTTCAGTTGGTTGATGAAGTGGCGGATAAAAAGGCTAGTGAGGAGCCACAAAAGATAGATGATGGGTAGAGAAAATCAAGGATTATAGAGCAAAATTGCATTCCTAAATTTTCTCAATAGAAAGAAAGTGGCTTAGTTTGAAGTTATAGAAGAAAAAGAATATAAAAGAGAAGAAGAAAATCAAGAGGGGAGACAGACAATTACTCAACAAACCACTCAAAGCTACAGCAAAATCAATTTCTCAAACATTTCAATTTCCATTCAAGCAAATTCTTTCCTATCAAGCATTTCATTTTCCTTCACATTGTCAATAGTTCTATTTTAGTCTTGTTTCATGCAAACACGTTCAACTCCAATTTAATGCAAATATATTTTCATTTTTCATTGTTCATAATCTCCTGTGTATTTACTTTTTTATCAGCATTTCAATTCCTAATTATAATTGCAATTAATTTTAGCTAATGCATTCATTAAATTCAAGTGAACTGTGATAAGAAAACTTAAGGATCCACATTAGTTCTAATTTTAGAAGTCTAAAGGTGCATTTCTCAAATGGTTCGTGTACCTTATACACGTGGCATGCTCGTATTTACAAAAATTACACCAATAGGACCCACAAGTTTATATGCACCAATTAAAATATCACTATACTAGTAATTTGGCTTCTAGGAAAAGCCAATTTGTTGTTTGGATAAGGGGAAAACTTCACAAAGGTGAAAAATCTTGTCAATAGCAACTATAATCGATAAGTGTTCATTTTATTCTTAGATGCATGACCTAGCCATTGATGTAACAACTGAAAAGAAATAGAAAGAGTTTCTTTATTTGCAACAACAGTTATATAATTACTAGGCTTTTCTGTTTTCGCAATAGCAAGTACAATAGAGGCCTTTGATTGAAACTCTTGTATGGTATTTACGAAATAGCTAGTATGATCTAAGATATAGAATCCATTATGCATTTTCCTAATAGCAAATACTTCCTCGGTCCTGAGGTCTTGAAAAATATAGTTAGTTGAGAGAAAAATGATTTGAATGGACATGGTTTGGATAAGTTGACTCAGACAAAAGATTGAATATCAAACTTGGAATGTGAAAAACTTTGGTAATACTGAGTTTAATATACAAGGTAATAGTTCCTACTTGATATACTGATTTTGAAGTTTTATTAGGTAAATGTACTGATATAGGTCATTTAAGATCTAATGTTTGTTGAAATAATGCAGAATGATGAAACATATGGTTTATAGCACATGTATCTATTATCCATACGTTATCCAATGCATATTCACAGCAATTGATTGCAATTATGCAAATGATAATTGCATAGTTCATGTAATTGACAAATCCTCCCTTAGTTATGCCTTTACCTCTCATGAATTTGCAGACTTCCTTTTGAACTGCATTTGCAATAGCAGTGTTCCATTCATCTGTGTTGGTATGTTCTTGATCGTTACCAAGATCTTCTAAGCTAGCATTTGATATCTGTGCATCAAATCTAATTGTTGGTGTAGGTTTACTCTTTCTTTGATCTTCATATCCTCTCTGCTTTTTTAATATACCACTCGGGTACTCCATGTAGTTTAAAAAATGTCCCCCTCACATGCCCATTTTGATTGCCATTTTGATTGCAATATGTTTAGTGCTTATCTTCCTTATCCTTCCTTTTCCAGCCTGCCCTTTTCTTATCATTTTTATTATAATTTCTACTATAATATCTCATATATGTTCTTTAGCTAGTAAAGCACTGGATTCATTATAGTCTGCAACATTCACAAGCACCTCTCTTTGCTTCTCCACTCTTAAAATTAAGGGTGAGCAAACCAAATCAAAGTAAAGAAATCAGACCAAACCAACTAGTTCTATTCGATTTATTTAGTATATGGATACAATTTTAAATATGCAAACTCATTTAAATTGCAATTTGGTTTGGTGTTTGCCAAAAAAATTTACGTATATATACAAAGAGAAATAATCCAAAAAAAAAGCCCATTAGTCCAAATGGACCAATCGAGCAAACAAAACTGAATTTTTTCATTTTGTTTCAATTCAATTTTCATACTAAGATTGGTTTAGTTCAATAAAAAAAAAATAAATAAATAACATTGATTTTTCAATTTTTTAATTCAAATCAATTTTGAATCCAACCAACAAACTGCTGACTCTAGTTAAAATCATTGAATAAGTCCTATTTCCACTAGGTAAAGAATCCATAGAAAAATTTGATTTCCCACATTATCATAACTGTCACTTCGGCCCATTAAAAATTACATCAACTTGTTCAAGCTACTGACATCATTAATATTCTTACTTTGCACCACAAGTACAAATTGGTATAGGCACCAAACAAGCTACCTCATCCCATAACTTCTTTAATTTTGTAAAATATTAAGCTACTGTCAAGCTCTTTTGAGATACATCAGTGGCCCATTACTCTCACCAAACCTTTCCCCTAACTCATTCTACAACTCCTTTGCACTAGTTGCACAGATGAACGCTTTTAGCAGTTCTTTTGAAATCGAATTTAAAATCCAAGAGGGTACCATGTCATCTGCCCTTTGCCATAGCTCAAAACTCCCTGAATCCTCATCAGGTATTGGGTATTTGCCATTTATAAACCCTCACTTCACCTTTGACATTAATGTAATCTTCACTGATCTACTTCAAGCAAGAAAATTATTTCCATTCAAAAGAGTAGTCACAAGCATCATACCTAGATGATCCGAATTTTAAAGCATCAACGGATATCCAGATTTGATCAAAGGATCTGCAAATCTTGTACTCTGACTGCCATTACTTCGTGAAGCACTAGCTTCAGCTTCTAGATTTTCAGATGCCTCCATTTCTTCGATCAACAAGGCAATCTACTTTGTAAACAGTAAATTTCAAGCAAGAATCTTACAAAATAAGAAAAACACTGCTCTGATACCATGAAAAAAATATCAGATCTCCATTGTTGAGCAAAGAGATACGTTCCTAACAAATTAACAAATTCTGCTGACTAGGATAAGCAACTAGTAACTAACTAAAATAACTTATACATACTTTCACAGTTATTGTTTATGTGAAATACCTTTTTTAAAAAATAAAAAAGGAAATAATTGTTTATGTATCTGTAAGTATCGACAAGGTGATGGAGCTTACACCATAAGCTCAATTCAAGTATAAGATATTTTCACTACCAAAGCTATTTCGTGGACACATTCTAACATATGATAATATAGCTGTGACTATCTATGGTGAATTTATTGCAAATTTAGCAGTAAGGGTTGAGATTGAAAATATAATAGTTACAGAAACACAAACAAAATAGCCAATGAAATTCCATAACTAGTAACAAGTAACAACATAGTCGTGATTAAAAAACTATAATGAATCATGGCTTTGCATCAATCATTTTCAAAGTTTTACTTATGTCGTCCTGCAGGAACCACCACGGGCCATTTCTCGATAATAATCTGATAGAAAAATGGAAAATGCAGTTGATAACCAAAACAAAATACTCTAAAACTGCAAGTAAAGAATGTGTTGAGATGGACAGAATATCGCACAATCCCATTACCTCATATATCCAGCTACTGTCCTCATGCCCATGAAAATAGTTAACCCAGACCAAACTCCAGAAAGACCAACAATAGATGGTGCATAGAGCATAAATGCAGAAGAAAGTGCTCCAATCACCATCTGTTATTTATTCGTACATGTTAGAACGGATGAGAAAGTAAATTGAACATGTTAAAATCATGGCTGCAAATCTTTTTTGAGACGGCAGCTTACCATAGACCAAGCAGCATATGAAAAGTCTGATATACCATAATGAAGACCATCAAATATATAAGCCAGAGCATTGATCGGTTGACTGGCACTAACAAACTGCGGTAGATTTAAATAGAATCCCATAAATCAAATTAAGAAACAAGAAAAAAATCAATCCAATTTTCAAAATGAAATAATTAAAAAGAAAAGAAAAGCAAATGTTTATATGTTCCATACATACCAGTAACCCAGCTCTAACAATTGCAAGTACCTCAACATCGTTGGTGAACAAAGTTGCTAAAGAGTTGAATGAAACACCCAATATGATGGCTAAGGAAATGCCGGTAAATAATCCAGTCTGGTGGAAAATATATGAAATTTTATTCATCCTTATGACAGAGGATAAATAGAAGGAAGAACAACATTCAACGGGTATTAGAACAAGAAAAAATGAAGCCAAATAAAATGACAGTTACCTTTAAAGCACAGAAAGTAATTTCTTTCACTGTGCTATAGTCGCCTTTTGCAGAAGAACTTGCAATTAGGGCCTGCAAGTGTTTCTCAGCCATTAGAAAATAAGGATATACCAGTTGCCACAACAGGATGGGACTTGAAAAAATGAAAGAATAAGGCTGTGATTACTGAAATTTTGCGTGCAATTAGTTCTTTGAAGTAGAGGATCCACATTAAAGCTATACATTTAATTCTCTATATGGAGGATTAAAGATGATCAAAGATCAACCTTAGAGACCTTGTAAGACATAAAGGTGTCTTTGTATGTCTATCAAGTTGTGACTTGAATAGACTATGAAGCATATCAGAAGTCGAAGATTTTAAAGAGGGTAGATGGAAATGGAAGATAAACTACCTGACTAGATGCAGCCTGAGCATCTACAAGGAGTGAAACAGACAACCACACTTGCAAACATATTTGATGAGCTGCCATAGCTAATGCTCCCTGACGAGCAGCCATAGATGTACTCAAGGTAATTGTCATGACAGCAGCCAGAGTTCTTCCAAGAAGAAAACCACCTGAGAAAAAATAAAATATTTATCATTGAGAATGTCACATACAGAAGCAACTACTGAAAGCAAGAAACTGAAAATCAGCTTGCCTATCCGTAACAGATGTAAGTACAAACAAGTTAATGCATTAAAAAAAGTTCCAACAGCTGAAAATGAGTATGAGCAGCTAACCCACAATAGGACACTGATTTCCAAATTTCTTTAGGAAAACATACTAAAAAATCAGAAACCATTTTTCATTTTTTCTCAAGAAAAGAAAACACAAACAAGCATTAAGTCACATTATCTTAAGTTCAAGAGTATTCAACTATAGAAGTACACATACATCAAAGTTCAAAGCAACCATTGGATGCTTCTTTCTTAACTTTGTTGATCAATTGAATTTCAAATGTATGATTCACTTAACTATGTTTGTATAGAGAAACACCCAAATGATCTATTAATTATGTGCTTAGAAAGTTTGACCATTGAATCAAAGTTACATAACTGAACAAAATAATTCAAATTTCCTAAATTTTGTAAAAGATGCCCCTTAGCATGCAGCTTTAATCAGATTAAGACAGAACACACCAAAACCATTATCGATAAGACCATAGATTCACATGTTAATCAACCATCCTTGATATGTTGTCAAGAGAATTAGCGAATGAGCCCTTCATTGTGTAAACTTTCAATTAGATACAGTAGCTTACTACATTAATTCAAGGCTGAGGGCATATTTACCGATCTCAAGAACTTGCATGACTCAAACACCAAACATTCTGCTGCATTACTGTGAACCCAGTACTCGAATACATCTTACACATATACTCTGACAAAAGAGGCAATTCAACCATAACAACCAAAAAGGCAATATTTAAAGGTTTTTCTAAAGCTTGATTTAGTAGCACTCACCAGATTTTAAGTAGCCACCAAAATGCAAACCTTTTACACTAGGAAATGACAATGCTGTTCTCTTGTTAAGGTGCCAAATCATCAGAAAGCTTACAATGTATCTGATAAATTTGAAGCACTGCTGGCATTAAATACGCTCATAGGATAAAACCATAGTAGAAAAGAAATTATAGTACAAAACCATAGAAGAAAAGAAAATATCAAACAGTGAAAGCACATACTGGGACACAACAGTAGAAATGGCAGCACCAGTTACACCCAAGTGAAAATAATGCATAAGGACGGGAAATAAGAATACAGCTGACAAATTGCCCAGTCCTGCAAATCAATTTTCCAAATATTTGGTCATAGTAGCAGACAAATTGTACATTCACTGGAAATGCTTAGAAGCATATCTATTGTACTCTTAACAGTTAATTTGGCTTAACATTTAGCACTGCCATTCAAGGAGATTTCTCAACTTTATATTGACTTTGGTCTAAGTAATCAGCATTCACTATTACTATCAAGAAAGGATGAGTAAGAGATTTTTTGGATGAAGCAAATCATTTCACTGAGCCTTTGCGGTCTATTAGATAATTCAATTAAAGCTTAAAACAAGAATGTGACTTTTCGCTCTCCCACATAAGCCACTTGACATTTTGGCTCCCCATGTAAAAATTTGGACTACTTGAAGCATTAGAGACTGAAATTAATAAAAGAAAGATAATAAAAAAAGCTTTTGGGTAGGAAAGATTGAACAATTCAATAAAAAGACAACCTTAACTTTCCAAACAGATAGGAGAGATTATCCTTTGATTTCTAAACAATCCATGACAATGTGACTTTAGAACAGTAGAATGGAGCAAAAGGATTTGTTGAAGTTAACCGCAGTGAGCTTGGAATTAGGACTTAGTTGTGTTGAGTTATAAAAGTTGACTTTTACGATATAAAGAAAGCATTCTTTGATAATCACTCATGACTATTATCAAGTGAATTAGATTGTCTCACCTTTCCTCCAGCATGTGGCTTTGCATGCTAGGTATCATTACATATACACATGTGAATGTGCACCATTTTGTGCTGATTGTCAATGCTGGCTGTTCTGTTTGTTGTATGCTGGAAATTAGGAATTATTTTAGGCTGTAAATATGGCTTAACTGTATATTATGTTTCCTTGAGAGTAGTTAGCAATATCAAACTCCAGCTGAAATCTTCTAGCATCATCATCCTGGTTGTACACACGTTTCAAGTAATCCCACATTTCTTTGGATGTTTTATACGGCCTAAGATTCAAAAGAATATGAGGCTCTACAGAACTCAAGATCCAACTCCTTATCCGCGCATCCTTTACTTCCCACTCAACCCCCTTTGTAATATCTTGAGATTTGGGATCCGATCCATCAAGATGACCCCATAATTCTTTCCCTTTTACATATGTTTGAAACTGAAATTCCCAAGCAAAATAATTTTTCCCAGTGAAACGAATGCAAAAGGGCTCAAATTTTTCAAAAGACATGGTTGCTATAACAAATAATTCTACTTAACCAGGAAATGATGGAACCCCAAAAAAAATAAAACCCTCAATAACCCAAATAACTAATGACTGAATATTGAAAACTCAGATCAACTAAGAATCCTCAACCCAGAATGATAGAACTGAATCTGCGACAAGACAAAAAAGAGCAATATAATTTCAGATTACTGGCTCTAATACCATGACAAAGATAAGACTGATTTGGAAAAGCTGATCTTCCTTTGTGATCCTTTCTCATTATATACACCTCAAGCCTTAATTACAAGAATCAAATCCCCAATTCTAAGCACCTACTAAAATTAGATTTAGTCTAGGAAAGGAAACATAATATACAGTTAAGCCATATTTAGATTTAGCCTAGGAAAGGAAACATAATATACAGTTAAGCCATATTTACAGCCTAAAATAATTCCTAATTTCCAGCATACAACAAACAGAACAGCCAGCATTGTGAACGCAATAAACTATCTGCCCAATCTGTTAGGTGTGCTTTTCTTGGATATGCTCCTTATCAAAAGGGGTTCCTATGTTATGATCCCGGAACTAAAAGGATACGCGTTTCAAGAAATGTCATATTCTTTGAAAATCAGTATTTTTTCATGCTTCCAAATGAGAATTCATCCTTACCTTCACTTTCTTTCTTACCAGATTTTTCTGATGATAATATCACATCTTTACCATCTTCTATAACAAGGTTTAAACCAAGTTTTGTGTATGAAAGACGTGCTCATCATATAGCCCCTTTGCAGGAACCAACTCCAACATCTGAACCTGTATCTACATCAGCTCCACCAATACTACGTAAGTCCACTCGCCAAACAAAACCTCCTGATAGGTATGGATATCCAGTTACATCTTTGGCTGCTACTGTTTCTGCTATTTCTATACCTTCTTGTTATGCTCAGGCCATGAAACATAAGTGTTGGCAACAAGCAATGCAAGAAGAATTAAATGCTTTGGAGCTTAACAATACATGGGATGTAGTACAATGTCCAACTTCAGTTAAACCCACAGGCTGCAAATGGGTGTATACTGTCAAATTGAAATCTGATGGGTCTTTGGACAGATATAAGGCAAGGCTTGTGGCTCTTGGAAACCGCCAAGAATATGGGGTGGACTATGAAGAAACATTTGCTCCGGTAGGCAAAATGACTTCTGTACGGACAATTCTTGCCATAGCTGCTTCCAAATCTTGGCCAATTCATCAAATGGATGTGAAAAATGCATTCCTCCACGGGGAATTGCAGGAAGAAATTTATATGCGTCTTCCTCCAGGAGTGACGGGTAATTCTTCAAATGATGTGTGTCGATTGAAAAGGTCTATTTATGGATTGAAACAAGCTCCAAGGGTTTGGTTTGAAAAGTTCCGGCAGACTATTCTTGGGCTTTCCTTTGTACAAAGTCAATATGACACCTCTATGTTTTTGCATAAGAGTTCTCTTGGTATTGTCATTCTTCTTGTTTATGTAGATGATATTATCATCACTGGATCTGATTCATCTACAATTACTCAACTTCAAGAGTCTCTCCGTGCTACTTTTAAAATGAAGGATCTAGGTCCTCTCACTTATTTTCTGGGATTAGAGGTACATGCATCTGTTGAAGGCCTTTTCTTAAATCAACAAAAATATACTAAAGATCTCATCACTTTGGCCGGTATGGAAAATGCTGCTCCTGCAGATACACCTTTAGAGGTGAATGTTAAATACAAAAGAGATGAAGGTGATCTTTTCCCGGATCCTACCTTGTACCGGAAATTAGTTGGCAGCCTGGTCTACTTAACTGTTACCAGACCAGACATTTCTTATGCAGTACATCAAGTCAGTCAATTTATGTCATCACCTCGGCAACAACATATGACTGCTGTCCGTCGAATACTACGATATCTTATCAGCTTTCCTACACGTGGACTATTTTTCCCTGCTGGAACTGATCTTACCTTGGCTGCCTATAGTGATGCAGATTGGGCTGGCTGCCCAGACACATGCAAGTCAACAACAGGGTGGTGTGTGTATCTTGGCAATGCTTTGATCTCATGGAAGTGTAAGAAACAAGAAAGGGTTTCTAAATCATCTACGGAAGCTGAATATCGAGCTATGTCTGCAGCATGTTCTGAAATTATTTGGCTGCGTGGACTTCTTGCTGAACTTGGATTAATGCAATCTTCACCAACTCCTTTACATACCGATAACACAAGTGCTATACAAATTGCAGCCAATCCAGTCTATCATGAACGGACTAAGCACATAGAAGTTGATTGTCATTCTATTCGAGAAGCTTTTGATAGACAACAGATTTCTTTGCCTCATGTCTCTAGTACTTTACAAGTAGCTGATATCTTCACAAAGGCATTACCAAGGCAACGGCATGAGTTCTTAGTAAGCAAATTGCTGCTGGTTTCTGCCCCAGCATCAATTTGAGGGGGGATGTCAATGCTGGCTGTTCTGTTTGTTGTATGCTAGAAATTAGGAATTATTTTAGGCTGTAAATATGGCTTAACTGTATATTATGTTTCCTTTCCTAGGCTAAATCTAATTTTAGTAGGTGCTTAGAATTGGGGATTTGATTCTTGTAATTAAGGCTTGAGGTGTATATAATGAGAAAGGATCACAAAGGAAGATCAGCTTTTCCAAATCAGTCTTATCTTTGTCACTGATCACTCTTTAACACCAGGCCATTTTTGTATGACTGTCTTACATTCTATATTTCCTTTTCATATATGGATTTTCTGTTTCTGCTTTAATTATGATGAAAATAAGTTCTGCTTTAATTCTGATGAAAAATAAGAACTATGATGGTATCTAGCATGATTATATATGCTCAAATAAGTGAAACTAAAATATGACAATAATCCTTTTGTGATAATTTTAGGAGTGAAGTGAGACACTTGCCTAGACATAAGACAGGAGTCTTTGTATCCTTAAATCCTCGGAATATTCCCTGAATGGCCAGATAAAGGACAACTGCAGGAGCACCAATTGCTCTGAGTTTGAGAAATCTTTCTGCTGGAATTCGCATAGGTGAAGCCTGCCCATAAAATGAGTTTTAGAAAATAGTCCATCCTGTAAATAGAAAAGGTTTATGTAATAAATGAATCATAGTATAATAAAAAGAACAGAGACATGGAATATCAGTGGAATGGATTTTGTTGTAGAAAATAATATTGAAAGTCAGAAACCAAATTACAATCATTACCAGCATCATTCTAAGGACAAAAAATTGTTGGATACAGATCCGTGACTAGTGATGTATTACTTACAGATGATATGCCCATCGTGTTGAGAAATATTCCAGATCCCAGATACATTGCCAAAGCTTCTAATATTCCAATTCCAACCGCTAAAAGTAAGGCTGTAGAGACTGAAGGTAGTTGCTTTCTTTCAAACATTTGATTGCTGGAATGGGCACCATCTGTACATCAAACAACTTCAATTTTAACTTGAATGTCAAATTTTGTGGTTATACAAGATGCTCAAGCATTCTATAAAATTTTATAGTTACCTGAGTTAGATCCACTTTCATTCTTTGAAATATCTTCAGCCACAAAAGAAGTTGCAACACTAAGGAGAGGTATATTGAAAACCTTTGAAATAATATTGAATATCGACATGGAAACACCAGCTGATGCCAACTCCAAAGGCCCTATGCAAACAGGTTTAAGAGCGTATTAAGCTTGAAGCTTTCAGATCTAATTTTTGCACATGTAAACCACAAAGATATCATTCTTACTAATGCATATGGGAAATGATAGCCAACAAAAACCAGAATTGCCAAAAAAAAAAAAAAAAAAACAGCAGCAACTATTAATCTCTTCTTTTTTAATTAAACCAAACAATTATAACAGTTAGACAAGTGAGCTGATACACTCAGTACCAAACAAGAATATGCAAACCAACCTACTAAATATTGAAAAAAAAGATGAGCTTGAAATCTGAAAAACTTACCGAGTCTACCAACATAAGCTGTTTCCATTAGTTGTGCCAATGGCTCAATTGCCTGTCCAGCAATTGCTGGGATGGAAAGCATTATAAGCTCCATTTGAACATTTTGAGGGTTTGAATGACTGGTTACTGGAAGCTCTGTTGAGTCACTGAGAGAAAAGCCAGAATTCTAGTTAGTAGAAAATCTCAAATTCTATTATCAATGAAGCAAAGATGTCCGGGAGTTCACCAAAACTGATAGAGCCATATTGAATCAAATCAATCAACTGGGGTTATAGGGCTAAGATGTGATGTTCCAATGGCAAATACATAAATGAAAACAGGGGAAAGGCAAAGAGGATCAAAAGTTGATCATCTTACAAAATTCCTTTGGTTAGTGATCTTCCATTGCTTGAATCTAATCTTCCCTCCAAACTTGACAAACTCAAATCATAATCTGAAGTTTTTGATTCACTGATTGACCCACAACATTTGATGGCATTGTTGAAGCTCAATCCCTTTTTATTATTCACCACAAAGTAATAATTATGAGGAGATTTTATTGCATCTTCCAAGGCAAAAGCTTTGCCCCATTTCTTGAGTTCTCTTCTCTCACATTTTCTATTAGTGACTCCATAAAATTGTCCACCCGTCAATTGAGAGACCTTCATATTTGCCTACGAGTAAATTGACCTGCAAGTTCCAAATAAGGTTTAAAAATCAGGTTTATCTATGAAAATTGGTCAAAGAACAAACCTTTATAATGTTTCTCAGCAACCAAACCGAAGGTTAATAACTGCTAAGGTAGGAAAACCCAGTAATTGCCATGAAAATATCATAACAAAATTCCTGGAAGAGAGTAATTCTTACCAAATGAAAGAAAACTCAAATCTAAAAACACCCTTTTATTTCCTTTTTCTGCTAATCAGAAACCAAATACAGAATTGAAATATTGTGGAAAGAAAATTGAGAATTACCTGAGTGGGCAAAGTTGAAGGCCAATCAAGCAGGCACAACGCCACAATCCCAAGTGAGAAAGAAGGCAATGATACTAATGAATGGCCATGAAAGTGGTTGGTGCTTTCTTTATAATAATGCTAAAAACTAAAAAGTGATTAATTACTTACATTGACATGTTACAGAAGTGGGGTAGATGAGTCAGAAACTGAGGCCATGGTATTGGACATTGTTGGTCCGTTAAGAATTCGTGGCTCCTGCAATTATAGGTAAACAAGATTGTTGGGTCCGCACTGCTTGTGAGTGTGTCCCATTTGAGGAATTATTGGTGCACTAAATATGATGTGAGAAACTGTTAAAGAATATGCCAGTCTATTAAATACAAAAATGTTAAATAATTAATATAAAAATAGATACTCTAATCTTAATAAGTTAGCTTTTAAGGTTGATTTTTTCCAAATCTATATTAAAAATATAACATGATATCAGAGCAGATTGACCATATCTACCTAATTACCAAACTAGTTTATCTGATTTATTTGATTATCTAATTACTTTATCAGTCGATCCGGTTTAGTTGATTACTTGATTACATTGCCGATTGATCCGATTGATCTGGTTACCTAATTATCTTGCCGGTTAATCCGGTTTACAAAATTACCTTATCGGTTGATCCGGTTCTAATTGTTTTAAGTAACAATTTTAAATATTCCGTTGTCACTTGAGGGAAGAGTGTTAAGAATATCTCATATCTATTAAATATAAAATTGTTAAATGATTAATATAGAAATAGACACTCCAACCTTAATAAACTAGCTTTTAAGGTTAGTTCTTCTAAATCTATATTAAAAATTTAACAAAGACAAATTTGTAACATGCCACATTATAATGTCTCAATTTTGATTTAGCCTTGAACCAAAGTCTCCCTTCTGCCAATGATGTCTAGTCCAAATGACTAAATTGAGGCTTTATAATCTAGGCCCTGGAACCTCTTGTCCTAAGTTCCAACCTCAGAAAAAGTATGAATTATTTGAATTTATTGTCTATCAAGTCAGATCCATTTGCATATATGGTGATTTGGAATGATTGATTTAGTTTAAGCGTTAAACAAGATTAAGTCCTCCTAAGAATGGTCATGGTTTGAGCGTTGAACAAGATTAAGTCCTCCTAAGAATGGTCATGGTTTGAGTTTTAGCATTATATTCATACCCTACCCATCTTAGGCTTTAGAAATATGACAAAGCCAAGTGGAATGAATTTAAGTGCGGGACAAAACAGATTGGATTGTGAATATCCCATTTATTTTTCAAGAGTAAATAATTACATTTTTATAAAAAAAAAATTAATATATTTGCATAAAATATTTGTATAAAATGTGTCATTGTATATATTTTACTTAAAAAAGTAATAATAATAATATGAATAAATATATGTAAAAATGAATTATATATATATATATATACACATACACACAGAGATACATATATACATATATACATATACAAGGGAGGTTTTATCTTCCCATTAGGATTGGGTAAGGCAGGTATTTGACGGGACTAGTCAAAATTGTCATCCCTAGTCCTTTCCTAGTAAGTTTAAAAGTGCACCCCATGCTTTATGCATTCAAAAATTACCTTTGAGTGGTTGATCTCGAGAACCAAACTCTAATAAATAAGGAGAGAGCAAACTCCCTTATCAATTAGACTAATTTAAACATGAATTTGAAATGTAAAATTGTAAATATATATGTGGTGTCAAATTTCAAATACTCAATTATTTCAAATAATTGTATAATTTAATTCATGTTTATATGTGACTTAAACATCCACCAAATTAAATCTCTTTTCCCAATATAAAAAAAAGTGATTTAATTCAATTAATTAATACATACTCAACCAATTATTAAATTAAATAAAAAACTATATTTCTTTATGAGAGTGTGGTGTCTCTCTTTATTAGAGTTTTTGTATTTTCTTCTTAAAGTTGTGTGTGGTATCTCTCTTTGTGGGAGTTCTGTTTCTTCTAAAAAACGTGAAAGGTGGTTCTGGTGTTTTTTATGGAGGAATGAATGGCAAATATCTCTCTTTCAACGGTGGAGGGGGAGGAATTAATATTTGAAAGGGGTGACACAAATGAAGAGGTGGAGAATTATGCTCTCTGTTTATTTGGTTGTTCCCTGATAGACAAAAACATCAACTTCAATGCCATGTGAAATGGGCTGGCTAGCTTATGGAGACTAAGGAGAGGAATTTGCATCAAGGAGTTTCCATCTAGCCTATATTTATTAATGTTCTTTCACATTGCAGACTTGAAAAGGGTATTAGAAGGAGGTCCTCGGAATTTCAATAACCATCACTTATTATTATGTCATTTCAAAAATGGTGAAGTAGCATCTCAGGTATTGTAAAATCATACAGACTTTTGAATCTAGGTGCATGATCTTCTTGTGGGATTTATGTCTATCCAAGTAGGTCGTCAGATTACAGGCTTTATTAAGCAGTATATTGATAATGATCATGTTAATAATAGTGGGTTTTCGAAGGCTTTACATGAGGATCCGTGTCCGAATTGATGTGAGAGAGCCATCAAAAATATGGAAGAAGGTTAGGAAGGCTATGGGTAATTGTTTTGTTGTCAATTTCAAATATGAAAGACTTGGTCATACTAATAATTACTATGATTATTTCTTTACTCATTATGGAACTGAGATAAAAAAAGGACTAGGGGAAATGGTTAAAAGCTCTAATAAGGCAAAATGCACAGATCAGCAGTAGATGGTTACGATGAACAAGATGACTTAGAAAAATCAAGTAGTTAGGTTAAGTTAGCTTAGGGAGATAATCATGTAAATCCTGGCAGATATAAGGCAAGCTGCGTGATAACAGGCATTTAAACCAGGTTAGGGTTAAGGCAGATTCAAATATTTTTCATGTGCACACCTGCATGGCAAGAACTTGAATTACCAAATAAGTCACTTATATTGGAATAGACCAAAAATGAGGCCGCATATAATATGGGCTTAGAGGATAATGGGCTCTAATGCAGGATGACAAAAAAAGGAGACAAGATGTGCCTAAGTTGGTAAAGTAATAGATTTAATGATAGTGGATGGTAATAAGGAGCCCAGCATCAATATTGTTGCTATTCTCAGTCAAACCATGGATATGCATCTTTTTCTTCACTAGATCATACAAATCGTCACATGAATGCTTTATTAGCGAGGCCTGTTGAGCAAGCTCACTAAAATCAATGAAGTGTTTAAGTTGGAATTGCCAAGGATTGGGCAACACTCGAGAGTTTGTAATCTTTATGAGATTGTAAAATCTCATTGCCCACAATGGCTTTGAATAAGGCTAGGGTTTAGAAGGTAAACTTGTTATAGATAGAATAAGCCAAGATGGTGAAATTGTCTCGCTTTGGGAGAAATTTGTAATGTGTAACCATATAGATTATTCTGCCAACCATATTAACGTTTGGGTGAAGGAAGGGACAACTGGTGCATGGCAATTAACTGGATACATGGCTACCCAAAAAGGAACAAAAGAAGGGAAGAGTGGGATTCCTTGCGTTAGTTGGCTGGTGCCTCTCCATTATCGTGGTTATGCATTAGAGATTGTAATTATCTAGTTTCTAATATAGATAAGTAGGGGACAATGAATCATCCAAACTGGCTCTTTCAAGGCTTTAAGGATGCTTTGCTGGACTGTGCATTACATGAAGTTAATTTACATAGGCATCCATTTACATGGGAAAGAAGTAAAGGTACTTCTAATTAGGTTCAAAAAAGGCTTGATCACACTTTTGCAACTATCTCATAGTTTAATCTTTTACCATAGTGTAAGCTCTCTAACCTTGTTTCTTCTACTTCTGACCTTTCACCAATCTTATTAGACTTTTGTCAAAGAACTACTCCCAAAAATTGATATCAGTTAAAATTTGAAAATATTTGACTTAAAGAGGCTGATTTTAATGATAGTTTGAATCATTGGTGGCATTCTGCAAGTCATAATGGGCTACTAGATAGACTAAAGTTGTGTTCGAATTCGATGGCAAATTAGGGAATGCAATTTATGACTAAGTTTTGAACTCATATCAAAAAAATGCAAGGCAAAACTTAATTTATTAAGAGGCACAACTAATGAAGCCTCTGTCAAGGAATACTTAAAAGAGAAGAACTTATTTTCTCAACTATTGAACCAAGAAGAAATATATTGGAAAAAGACAGCAAAGTATTTTACTATAAGAGGGTGATTCAAATTCCAAATTTGACACAGTATAAGCAAAGAAGCAAAAGCCAATATAGGGTTTCAAGATTTCTAAATTTTATTTCATCCCTCAAAACAAGTCAAAATAAGGGGCCCAAAAATCCTAGAAACAAAGCTGCCAAAAAAGGCAAAATCACAAAATTACTCCAGATGAAAATAGGCAATAAAATAAGAAAAATGCCATAAATGGCAGCTAAATCAGGATTCTCTATAAAAAATTATAGTCAAAATTGAAAAATGCCATAAATGGAAAAAAAAATGCTAATTTAAGGCCCAAATGAGGAACTTGGGATGTTGCACACTGCTAAAGGCAATGACTTAGATTCATTGGCCCATTTTCCTTGAATCATATACTTATAAGGCTTAAAATTGCAACTAGCCTGTGCTAGTGTTTTCTCTACTTAGACTATTTCTTGTCCAAATAAGTCAGAAATATCTCTAAAATTGCATCTACGTGAAAGTTTTTCTATGACAGTGCCTCTTCTAGAAGACAGGAGAATAGAATTTTAAAATTGTTGGATTAATTTAGGGCATTTTGCTAATGATTTAGAGGGCATGTGTCAACTAGCAAAGTCTTACTTTAAATCATTATTCACGGCTAATGATTCCTCTTCATGGCAAATGGTGGTCTTAATTGAGGACAAATTTTCTAATGCTGAAAATAAGACATTAATTGCATTGTTTACTATGGAGCAATTTTCAAAAGTCACCAAATAAATGCATTCTAATAAAGCATCATGACCAAATGGTTTAAATTCAACTTTTCTCCTAGCTTAATGGTCTTCACTTGGAGGGGAAGCTTTTGGGCTAGTTGTGCATGGATAATGGAGAATAAATTTTCAAGCTCACTAAATGATTCTATGATAATATGGGTTCCTAAGTGCAAAAATCCTACTTCTATAAAGGACCTTTGACCTATTTTGCTTTGTAATATGTTGTACAAAATTATTGCAAAAGTTTTACCAAATAGGTTAATAGGTATTCTATCTAGAATTATTTCGGATAGTCAGTCTGTTTTTATACCTGGCAGGTTTATCAATGATAATGTAATGGTTGCCTCAAATTATTGCATTTTATGAAGAGGAAAACCAAAGGTAGAGTGGGACATATTACTCTAAAGCTAGATATTAGTAAGGCCTATGATAAAGTAGATTGGACATTCCTTCAAAATATGATGATTTTAACAGATTTTGATCCTCAATGGGTTAAATGGATTGTGTTGTGTGTCTCAACTATAAAATATTCAGTATTGGTGAACGGAACTGAAGTTTGACCTATTATACTAGGAAAAGGACTTCGTCAAAGGCATCCTCAATAACCATACCTATTTATTATCTGTACTAAAGGTTTATCAACAATGATTAAAAAGATAGAAGCTAAAAGAGAGATTTATAGTTGTAAGGTTTGCCGTAGAGCGCCTAGTATTTCTCACTTATTTTTTGCTAATGATAGTTTTTTATTTTTTAAATGTACTGCAGATGAGACAAGAAGAATTCAAAACATTCTGAAAGACTAGGGTCTGGTCAAGTTATCAACTTAAACAAGTAATGTATTATGTTCTCCTCCAATGTTTGTGTGGACAAGCAGATAGAAATATTGAATATCTTAGGTGTCTCTAGTTCGCTCAATACAAGTGAATACATGGGTTTGTCGTCACTTATTAGTAGGTCAAAAAGGGCTATGTTTGGCTTTCTAAAAGATAAAATATGGAAGAGAATTCAAGGGTGGCAAAATAAACTTCTATCAAGAATAAGGTAAGATATTCTTATAAAAACTATAGCTCAAGCCATTTCGATTTATTGCATAAGTGTTTTTCTTATTCCTATCTCTATTATGAAGATATCCAAAGGATGCTTAATTCATTTTGGTGGGGTTTGAATAAGGAAGATACAAAAGGAATTCATTGGCAAAGCTAGTTTAGACTATGTAATAAGAAAGAAGATGGAGGTATGGGTTTTTCATGAACTACAAACTTTTAACTATGCTTTTCTGGAGAAATGAGGTTGGAATCTTGTGACTAATCTTATCACTTTAATAGCCCATTTGTTCAAAGCCAAATATTTGGAAGCAATCCAAGTTATGTATGGAGAAGTATTTAGAGTACAAAGGAGGTCATTGCTAAAGGTGTTCATTAGAGAGTAGATGATGGATAATCTATTAATGTTTGGAGAGACCCTTAGCTTAAGAGCCTGCCAGATTTTTGAGTTATGATAGATATTATTGAAAGTTTAGAAGAATTGAATGTTTCTAACTTACTTATAGAGGATGGAAAGTGTTGGGATACAAAACATGTTGTAGTCCATATTTCAACAAACCGATGTAGAAGCAATTTGTGGTACTCCATTGCCAAAGTTTACTAGTAATGACTATCTTCTCTGGCATTATTCAAGGATAGGTTACTATATTATAAAATCTAGCAATAGAAAACTTATGGAAGATAAGCCAAGTAATTTTATGCTTATGAATAATATTAGTTGGAGGAAGCTTTGGAGAATGAATGTCCCTCTAAAGGTTGTATATTTCCTTTGAAGAATATGTAACAATTGGCTCCCAACAAATATCAAGCTTGTGGGAAAAGGAATCTATGTACCACTTCTTTGTGTCTTGTATGGTCAAGACATGTAGCACTCGTGGCACATCTTCCTAAATTGTCTATATGTCAAGAGTTGTTGAAATGCAACAAGTTTATTAGGTCCAACATCTTTGAATGTTGATTTTCATATCTGGATTCTACAACAAATTGAATTGGGTTTTCAAGGGAGCATTCATAGAGTTGCTATCACTTTATGGTGCATTTAGAGACAACATAACCTGAAATTATGGGAAAACAACTTGCTTCCACTTGAAAAAGCAATGGATCTTGCCTTATTATTTCTCTATTAGTGGCATGAAGCAAGACAGACACCACAAACCCTAATACATATCATTGAATAGCTTGTGATGTGGACTAAGCCTTATTTTGGTAGAGTTAAATATAATGTAAATGCAACTTTCTTCATAGATCTTGTGTTGGTTAACTTAGGCATGCTTATGTGTGATCATGATGGACATTTCATTCCATGAAAACCATGCACTGTAATGTTATTTGCACAGTTAAAGAGGTAGAGGCCATAGGCTAACAAAAACAATGGACTGGGTGATTAGTCTTGAGCTGTAAGATGTGGATTTTGAAACAGATGCTAAGGAGGTAGTAGATGCAATAAGTTCTAGCTCAAGGAATTTAACTAAATTTGGAGGCATTATTAAAGAGTGTCAAAAGATTAGACAAAATAGGAATAATGAATTTTGTAAAGAGGCAAGCAAATGTTCCAACCTATAAGTTAGCTAAGGAGGCTCATCTATATGCTCGTCTCTAGTTTCCTTTAAGGCTCCTTCTATCGTTGAGGAGTCTATCTTATTGGATTTAGTTTCATCTTAATAACATTTCTCTTATTCTTAAAAAAAAAAAAAAAAATACATAACCTATCAAAGCTTATTTTGTATAATAAAAATTTATGAAATTTATTTATAAATTTATATTCTCTTATCATCTTGTTTTAAGAAAATAATCATTCATTTAAAACATATACGCAATGGTATTTCCTTAATAAAGAATCATGTTAAATAATTAATCATAAAAAGTTCTCAAGAACACATAGAGATTTTATCTTTTAAGTCTCAATTAACTTGGACTTGTAAATTGCAGTTCAAGTTGTTGCAAACCACATGATATCTTCTTTATAAATGATATTGATCTTAAAGTCATCAAAGCATCTAGCCTCTAACAATAATCCACATAAATAACTTGAAGTGGTAATAAGGTCTTCCAATTCTTCATAAGAATTAAAGAGAAAATAGCTAGAGGTAAAGTTCTCTTGTGTGCTAACACTAAAAAATCTATCTTATGGTCTTTATTTATATGGACACACTTACCATTACTTTGTATATGTATAGAGTAGTAGTTTTAAATTTTTCAAACTAATTCCTAAATTAATTTAATTTTATCAATTAAAATATTAAACTAATTTATCTTAACAATTAAGCCACTAAAATTTATTTGACTTGACAATTAAGTCCGTAAACTTTAATATTACTATTCTAACTTGCTACCCAAATTATTTTATATATATATATATATATGATCTATTAAATTTTCAATCACATTGGCAATGAATTTAATTATAACTTGATGAGAACTAAAAATGGCTACACCAATATGAGCCATTCTAACTAAACTCAAGACAAACTTAAATGTTCTAGACAGTAGCCCTTACATCATTAAAGCAACCAAGCTCAAGCTAACAACAACAATCAGGTTCAAGGTCTCATGGACAAGCCACCTTGTGTCTCATCCTAGTACTCATCCTAAGCAATAAACACTTTTCCCCGACACTACTCTGCCTCATCTTTGAGTAATCCTATTTAAATTTTAAGGAAAGTCAAACCCAATAAATCATTACAAACTCCTTAGATATGTATTCTCTATCATCTTTGGAAAATGAAATTTAGGTTATCTCAACACAAGACTCCATAACCCTAATGCAAGCACGTCATTACCTTAGCTAGCTATAAAATGATATGATTAAGAACATCAATCACAAGAAGTTATGCAACCCATTCACTACAATCCCTATAATAGGAAGTAGTATAAATGCCATCTCTCATTCATTTGAAAGGAAGAGGCTAGTCTCCTAAGGGCACTGTTAGATATGAAACTCATTGTAGCTAAAATTACAATAATACACCTTCCTTCCGTACTGGAAAAGGCTAGTCCAATGAGAGCTAAAGCCAAATACTCTCACTCAAAACACTAAGGAAAGTAGTGATAATATCTCTCTAAACCCACTATTTTCTCTAAATCTTTAACTCTATACATATAGTCATTAATTTAATCATCAAAGGACTAGCACTAGGCCTTAAGCTTGGTCCTCAAATTCTAGCTTGTCTTCTTATTCTTTGCTCATGTAAGCCCCCGACCCAATAATAACACCAAAGCCTAGTTCCATTTACTCCACTTGCCTAGGTCTAGTACCCTCAACTCAGATCTAGTAAAGCTCCATGTCCTAGGATGCATCTACCCAAGTCCAATACCTTTAACTTAAGTCCGGTGCATTAACTCCATGTCTCAAATGATAAGTGGTCTTAGGGCCTAGGATCCACCAAAAAGAACGCATCATAACTTATTAAGATTAGGTAAAATGAAACTCTTTTTTTTTTTTTTCTTGACTCCCAAATTAAGTAATTAACATTCGTAGATCAAGATTAATATCTAGTAATGTGTCATGAACATTCAAGTGATGAGTTTTGATTGAACCTCTATGTTTATAGTTAACATGTAATTCAATTCTTTAATCATATAATATCCCAATTGAATTTAAAGTATAGAATTAATGTCTATTCTATTTATTCAATTTAATTTACTCTTGATTCCAAACAAGTAACTCACTAAAGTGAAATTTGAAACCAACTTTCAAATTTCCCTTTCACTTTGAGCAATAATTTATTGAGTTTATATTCCATCAAGAGGTCATAAGATATTCTCTCACACTATACTATTCCAATTGAATTTGGAGTATGGTATTAGTGTGTACTCTATTTATACAATTTAAACAGGTAATATCGCTTGTTCCTACGCATGTTACTTTAATTCAAATTTAAAAGAATTTAGTTTAGAGAGCAAATTCATTCTCATTCTTGAATTGTAATGTTTATTACCTTTAAGACTCACTAATGATTCTATAATTCACCAATGTTACTAATTAGAGCATTAGATCAGAAGTAACACTCATTACTATTTTAGAATGAATGTTACCATTCAAAAATCAAATTGGTGAGTTCAGTCTAAAGACCAAATTCACGTTCATTAACTAAAGCTCACCAATAATATAGAGCAAAGTAACAACCATTACCAAGGAATTAATGGGCATCACCTCTTGTTTTTAAGCAAATGTGTAGAAACTCATATAGCCATTCCAAGATGATAATAGCATAAAAAATGTCATTTTCACTTCATAACAACTATATAAGCTTGCAAATGAGTTAAGCTTATTCGAGTTTTAGCTTGTTAAACTCAACAAGGTTGTTTTTTCTAAGCTTGAGCTCGAGCTTGAATTCAAACTTAAAAATCATGTTCAAATTTAGCTCGTTTCAAGCTCGAGCCCGAATCGAGCTTAAAAATCATGTTCAAACTAACATAAAAGCAAAAGCATCTGATTTTGGTAAAAAAAAAAAAAAATTCTAATCATAAAATTGAACATTGCATATTTCAAAAAAAAAAATTAAGAATATGTATATTTTAGTCAAATTGAATTACCAAACAGATTATAGGAATATCAAAATATTTTTTGAAGTTTATTAATTAAACTATTCGTGAGTCTAATCGAGCTGAGTTTAACTTTGCTCAATCTTGGCTTATTTATTAATCAAGCTTTGAATTAAGGCTCAAGTTCGGCTCATTTATAAAATGAGCTGAATGTGGATAAGGTTTTATCGAGTTGAACACTGAGCCGCTTGTGAACAGCTTAGCTCATTTGTAGCCCTACATATTTTTAAACCAAAAAGTCAAGAGTTGTGAGATAGTTCTAAGTAATTGTTAACAAATTCAAAGTTTTCAAGTGATTCTTATGCTTCCAACTATGCTTGAAGGCAATTTGCCAAACTTTTGTGCTATAGTTTCTAGTTTACTGATTGTTTAAGTTCCTTTTGATTATCAGTTTCATCATGTGAAATTTATTGATGGATCATATGGATTTGTAACAATGAATGTTACAAAATTCGTATGATCATGATTGTATATATTGTATTATAATTCTTTGTTATTATGTACAAGTATATAAATCAATTACTTGGCTTATGAGTAAAATATTTTCTTAGTTAAAAGGATGCATATTTTCTAAAACTAACTTGATTTTCGATGTTTTAACATATAGTTTATGTTAATTCTTGTTATGATTAGTTTATCATACTCGAGGGTCGCTTTCCCATTGAAATGCAAAGAATAATGATCAAGTTTTAGGGCAAACTACTGCCACATTCACATCCCAATCATAAACATACTTAAAATTAGTTTAAACCTAACAATTTATGTATTTTAAATCCTTTTTACATCTAAAAAGCCTTAAAATCTTGAAATTAGCCATATATATATTGAAATTGCCCAAAACTAAGCCTAACTCTAGGAAATAGGGCCACATGGCCTTTGGGAAAGGCCTCTTAGCCTTAGGGAAGGGCCACACACTCCTAACCCTCTTCTTTCTTGTGTTTTTATTGTTCATTGACTCTTGGTTCATTCCTTTGCTTGTTTGCTTGTTTCTATATATGATTTTATTTATTAAAAACCTATATACATGCTTTTAAATCAAGTTTAAATCTACAAGAATGTTTTATAAATTGTGCATGTCATACATGCTACTATTTTAAAGATTATAAGGGTTAATTTAATTAGTTTAAGGTTTAAGTAAATTGATATGCTTAATTAACTAACATGGTGGCATTAGCATACTTAAAGCACTTTTTAGATAAACTTATATATTCATATTTAAGATGATTAGCTACTACCATATTAAATTTAATATGATGAATAACTTCTTTCATATGCTAAAATATGTTATTTCGTATATTTCCTTCATGTAATAGCATTGGCATGCTTACGTTGTTTTAAATTAAAGTTATATGATCAAAACATGCAAATAAGCTACTATTTTTATTTAAAATTTTGAGAAATTGTATGCATATGAGCTTGAATATGATGTTTTAATGAAAGCATTCCTTGTTTGCATAATGGTTGCTTTGTATTTGCTATGTGTGTATTATTTGTTTCAAGCTAATTATATAGGATGTCCCCATGGAGAATTGGCTGTCATAAACCTAATAAGCTTTTGAATATGCTAAGGCAAATGGGCCTTACATTTTTGGGCCTAAAAGAAAGCCTAAGTTTATAAATGCCCTTGGATCATCTAAGCAATTAAAGAACATTTCTCCTTCCCTTTGTTTAGTATGGGCCTTATTCAAATCATTGAGTTGTAATTATTTCTTTTGCCCTTTTCTTTATTAGGATGTTAGATGCATATTTTGTATGGAAATTTGTTTCCTTTTGATAGTTTGTGCACTTACACTTGCTACGTTGCTTAGTGGACTCATCTCACCTTCCCTTTCTTTAGGATTAATGTGCTTTTTGTGCAAATAATTATCTTTTATGACTTAATTATCTCTTATGGTTCATATATCTCAAGTACTATTACATATATAAACTGCTTATTCATTAAAAATATACACAAGTTCTCTTTTATTAAAATCTTTAGCTAAAGTAGAAGTTGACTGTGATACCTAGATTGGTTGAGGTGCCTAAAACCTTCTCCAATTTGTACCCAATTTTCTTACGTGGATCTCTGACTAATTAAGCAACCTAGTACTCTACTAAGGATACAATCACCACTCATTTTCTAGAGGAAGAAAATTTTTTTTATTTATGGTCTTGGTAACATGTAAAACTAAGTGGTGACTCATTTTCTCTTGTTTGGTTTTGCTTATCTCTTCCCTAAGACTACTAGCCTACACCATATATATTATGGGAGAAAATGTGTAAGCAAAAAACTTTGAAAGGCATAGGGTTCAGGGATCTAGAAAAGTATAATATAATATTGCTAGCTAAGCAATGATGTAAATATGCATGAAGTCAGACTTCTTACTATTAAAATTTCTAAGAAGAAAATATTTTACTTTCTCTACATTCATGGAAGTAGGCATTTAAGTGAACCTTTTGGGGTTGGAGGAGTATGTTAGTAGGGAGAGAAATTTTTAGAAAGGTGCCAATGGTAGGAACATCCACGTTTCACATGATGTTTGGATCCAAACAGAATTCTCATTTAGACTGACAAGTATCAATGACCATAACAATTTCTTTATATGGGTCATACAACTTATCGATACTCAAATAGGAACACTAAATTGCAATATAATTCTAATGATATTGAGTACAAAAGATGCCCGAGCTATTCTTTCAATCCTAGTTAATTTGACAAGAAGCAAGGACCAACTTATTTGGCATTATTCAAAATATGGAAGGTACATAGTTTGGTTTGGGTATCATACTTTCAAGGTCCAAGAGAAAACACTTGGCTAGAAAGAGATTCAAATGAACCCAATGGGGAAGCTTTCTAGAAGCAAATTTGAAAATTGGAGATTCCAAGCAAGATGAAGATATTCCTCTAGAGGATGTTATCCAATGGACTACCAATAAGCATGGCATTAAAATTGAGAATCAAGCATGTAGAGGACAAATGCAAATATTGTAATGAGCTATAAAACACTTATTTTCCTTTGTGGGCATGGTTTGCATCAAATTTCTTTTTAATATCAGAACTCATCATAGGTGAAGGAATTCAATCTTGTTGGATGAATTTCGTAAGTGTGTTAAATGAAATTTCCAATGACCAAGATTATCTACAATTAGTTATTTTTCTCTTGTGGTGGGTATGAAAAGGTATAAATGAATTGGTGTTTGAAAATCAAGCTTGGCAATATTTTGAGATTATTAATTGAGTAGTGTCCCAATTGGAAGAATAAAAATATGGTACAAAGATAATAAGCAGTGCAAATAAAATATATATATATATAAAAAAGAAGAAGAAGTAGGTCTCAAGCAATCCCAACTAGATTTTACATCTAGTGGGTGTTATAAAAGTAAACTTTGATGCAATAGTGAATAAGGGAAAGAAATCTTGAGCAATAGGAATAGTAGTAAGAGATAATATGAAAAATATCAAGTTTTCAGTAGCAAAAAGATTTCATCGTATGTATAATCAAACTATTAACTCAATAAACGGTGGTAGCCTTCTGGCAATCAAATTAGCCAATGAAGTATGCTTTAATTTTGTAAGAAGTGTAATTGGTTGGCTCATAAATTAGCCAATGAAGAGCTGCAAAATGAACTCAGTTACAAATGCTATAGTTTCTGAATGAGATGGCTTAATGATAACCTTTTATAGTTTAAGCAACTCATTTGTGATGTGATTGATATTCTAGAAATGGCAAAATCTGATATGCTTGAACGGATAATTTGTCCTTATCCTTCGCTAATCTCTGCCCCGATTATGTAAAATTAATATATTTTTTATCAAAATATATAAACAATGAAGTCTCAACATTATTAAAATTACTCCCTCCATTCTAAAAAAAGTGGTCATTAAGAAAAAATCACTATTTTTAAAATAGTAATAATTTTATCATAAGTTGTCAAAGAGGCCCCTATTAATTATAGTATAAATTAGAGAAACTTCTCTCATACTTGGGAAATGAAAGAGTAAATTAGCAATCTTACCTTTTTTTTTTTTTTATTAAGTTGTTAAATGGCCACTTATTTATAAACAAAATTAACTTTTTTAATGGCCGCTTTTTTCAGAATGGAGGGAGTAAATAAATAAATAGAGATTCTTATCCCTACCCCACACTTGCCGCTAAAATTATTTATTCTGGCTTATTTTTTTGTAGACCATTCATGAGGCAAAAATTAAAATCTCGAAATTCACGGTGCAGCCCCATTGCAATTCTAGTTTTCAATTATTCAACGAAAATTATCTTATATTTGAGGCAAAAAAACATGGATACAATGAAAGCTTATGGTGTTTGTTGTCAACAAATAGTTCATTGATGGAGAGGAGCTTTCAAGATTGAAATTTGAAATGAAAATGTAATGAATCCAACTACCCTGTGATTGTGACTTAAGCCAAGTTCTACTTTATAACACACATGAAACATTATTTCATTCCTATGCAAATTATTGAAACACCTCTTGATTCTTTTTTTTATATATGCTTTATTCCTTATTTTATAAATAGAATTACAATTTTAGTCTTTATATTATTTTATATAAAAAAATATATAAATTTGAAATGATTAAAGTATTTTGTAATATAATCAAAATCATTAAAATATTAAAGTGTAAAGTGTAATAGAATACCTTTTGATATAAAACAAAATTAATAATTTTTTATTAAGTACTAGACTGTGGAATTGTTGATAAATTTTTAGAAATTAAAGATATTTAATTGTTTTGAGATATATATGCACACTAGTTAAGAATAAGACACACAAAATTATAGTAATTTTATAAAAAAAATATTTAATTTTTAAAACAATAAAAATTACTGAGTCAATAACTTAATATAAGAAATAAAAAATTTAATTCCTGACACCTTTTTGTTTTTAAGAATTTTTAATACATACTAAAAATAAAAATAAAAGTATATAATACTAAAATATTGCATGATTCTAGTATTGTATTATTATTATTATTATTATTATTATTATTTTTGTCCATTTTGTCATCTTCAGAATCTAATTGTATTAATGATGGCCCTAGCAAGTAGCAATCATGGGCCTTTTATTATAATTATAATTATAGGCAGTTAAATGCTTCCATCTGGCATATTCAAAAATCCCTTCGCGATTCATTCTCCATATGCTTTGTCGACCTAATAATTTGATATTCAACTTCTTCAATTATTGTCATTTGTAACTGTAATTGCTCTAGTTTTGGGTGATCTTTATTTTATTTTTAATAAATTATTATTTAATCACTAAAATATGATTTAATTTATTTATTTATTTATATTTTTTAAAAAATTAATTAATTAATTTTTTTGATTTTTTTTATCAGACTATTTAATTATTTCATCTAATTTTTATCATTTTTTCTGTTAAATTTATGAAAAGTAATTAAAATATCCTTGTATATATAATAAATATAATTTTAATTTAATTGTCAAAAATAAAAAATAAAAAATCGAAATTCATGAAGGTTAACTCGAAACTCTTGTATTTCAGTTGTCAAATAAGTTATATTATGTTTAACCGACTCTAGAGTGGTTGTTATGAGTTGTCGAGTATGTTGTTGAGTTTAGTATAGTTCTGTCGAGATCTCGATCAGAATCTCAATAGTCTTTAAGTTGTGTCTAGTTAAGTAAGTTATTCTTATCCTAATGATATCCTTTGTTGTGAGGTATCGGTGTTCTGGCGTCTTCCAAGTTCTAAAAGCTACACTTCCGAGGAAGCCAGTCAGACGCATCGTCAATTAGATGAGTGATACTCTCTAATATGTTATTCTGTTTCCATATACATCTGCATTACTATGTGTATATATATACGTATATTATGCATTATTATTGCATATATGCATGTAACATTTGATTGTGAATGATGAATTGATATTCCTTATTCTATGTTGTATTGTGATTGTGATTGACGGATGAAGGTTGGAAGGATGCAGTACCACCTAGGGACTTTCAATATGAATATAGATATGGTTACTATTATGATTATAATTTTGTTGAGATTTAGAAGATGAGCTATGACTGGTGGATGTTGGCCGGGCCTGCTCATCACCAGGGCCGCTATCAGTCGGGTCAGGATCGCACAGTACAGACCAGTGCTGCCCGGGCCCATTGGATATAAGAGACAAAGTATTGGATTCAGAGAGCCAAGATAGAGGGATCGGCTCCCCATATTGAGTATTAGTGTGATACTATGGACCATATCTCATTCTTATTTGATTGTATGATTTGTCTGTCTCTATGGTATAGTGCATAGCATGAACATTAGAATCTACCTATAGGACACCAGTTTAATATATTAGCTGATACCATTCACTGAGTCAGACACTTATTCCTGTTTATTTTGTTATTTTCAGGTCAGAGAATGAGCCTGTGAAGGAGTTATAATTGAGTAAACTGTCAATTTTCTTTTGACAGTAGTTTGTATTATTAGGTATTAAGAAATGTATGTAATATATGTATAATTGTAATTATAGCTCTAAAACTCCGCAATGTTACATCGTGTACTTATATTATATTTAATATTAAGTTATGTAACTATTAAGTTAAGATATGTTGTTAAGTAGAATCCTTTGTAATTTATTACATCTATGAGATAGCAAGTTATTAGGCTAATGTGATTTTGTTTTGTATTGATATTTATTTGGATCTGCTTAACTTATTTGGACCCATAGCCCTTTACAGTTTTGGGCTTTCTGTGGTGTGTTTCTATTAGGCTTACTACGGGCACTAGTAGTCATGTGCATTTCCCGTATTCTAGGGCAGGTCACGTGTCCTCGGGTTCGAGGCATGACAATGAGTTCCTGAAGAACTAATAATAATTACAGTTCCTGAAAAACTAGTATTCTCTACAGTTCCTGAAGAACTAATATTCTATGTAGTTCCTAAAAAATTAATCAAAATAAACAAATATAAATTCATTAAAGAATTATTTAATGTTCCTGAAAAACTAAATGCATTGTCTACAAGTCTTTAAAAAACTGATTTTATTATGATTTTATATTAGATAATGTTAATTGATGGCCCTCGACATCACGAGTAAGAATTATTTATCATGTACACTAAATGCTAAAATTCTTGAATTAGTCTTAATTAATTATTTATCTTATGGGATTCTCATGCCGTGTTGTCGTGGTAGTACAATTTGTTAATATGAAATTGAAAGTAGCAAACTAATGTGGCATATTGCCCATTAATTTTGATTTTGTTGAATATGAAATTAAGCCTAACAAGATTTGGATTAACTGTTGTCACTCTTTCGGGCATTGAAAATTTAATGCTGCTAAAGATTTTTCATTTGTCCGAGAGCCGTTTGACAAGTTTGGTACTCTAGTTAATCTTTGTAGGGTGAACTTCTTGTTTGCCATGTTTTATCTTTAACAATTTCAATGGGTTACAAATTACAATGGATATTTGAAATCTTTAATTGGTTAATCTATTATATATATACTCTTGATGATTTTATTTTAATAAATGAACAGTATTATATATATAACATATAAATAAAAAATTTGTGTTTTTCTTTTGTATTTTTTTGGGCATGATTGAGATGATTGCTTATGAAAAATTTAGTTTATATATTATACAGTAAACTCTGCTTATACTAGGAGTATATAATAGTTATAGTGTACACTCTGTATTTTGAAGACATGAACCTATATAATTCACTAATTTTTGATCAATTAATACATTTAGAGTTCCAAAAATCCCATGAAATTGATAATTAGCTTAAGTTTACTCAAGAGATGTCTTCACTTATACTCACGATATCTATGTCCTAAACTCCTTAGTGGAATTATAAACATGCCATGATAAATATATTGTATATATATATATTGGTTTCTTTGATTAGCAAGTATAATTTGCTTCTGTCATTGCATATTATTTTTTTATTTTTAACTAGAATTCTAGTATAAAGATTATTGTGCCTTATAATTAATGGCTAATTTGTCCTCAACTTGGCTTGATGCAAATATATTTTATAGTAATTTCCTTATTTTGACTTTTGAGTACAAAATTTATATTGTTTATGTGTTTAGTTTCAATATGAAATTTGAAATAATTGAAAATTTATTACTTCATTATAAACATGAATTTATTGTAAATGGTTGGATTGATTATTGGAGTTTTTACATGAAATTAGTTCAAATTTTTTCATTTTTCTCAAAATCAATTGAGTTCTAGATTTTTAAGAAAATCAATTTAATATTTTTGTTTTATTTCCAACACAAAGACTTTGATCATATTTATACTATATGTAAAAGGAGTCTAATGGATGAATATCTCACTATTTAGTATTTTTGTATCATCTAGAAGAACTTTAAAGATTGATATGATTGGCTAAATCTACACTTACAAGACTTGAAGTCTATTTTAGAATATAATTCAACCATGTTTAAAATTACTTCACAGTTGAAATTGTGCAGTAATAAAGTTACATGCTCCTATAGTAGCAGTATAAAAAGTAAAAATTTACAAATATTATTTGTCTTCTAGTGGTTACAAAAAATAATCGCTAATGAGAAATCATCAAATAATACCCACTAGTACAACTGCATTTCCTGAAGTGAATGCTATAAATTATTTGGTAGATCATGAGAATTCTTAAAAAATAATTGCTAATGAGAAATTATCAAATAATGCCCACTAGTATAATTGCATTCCCTAAAGTAAATGCTATAAATTATTTGGTAGATCACGAGAACTCTGAAAGAGTAACAACTCATATTGAGGAAAAAACTCAATATTGGTAATTTATGTAAACGCCTTGAAGGAGTAATTTGTAAGGATTTTATAAGTTGTGTATTATAATGAGTTATTTTATTATTGTTTTATCTCTCGTATACATGCACAATATATTGCATTGAACCTACAGTTCAAGTATTGAACTTATAGTTTAATAATTAAACTTTGAAAGTTTAGCATGAACGCCATTATATATATCATACATACTCTCTTTTGAAACTTGTACAAGGACATGAGCCGCAAATTTTTAGTTGTGCTATGAATATATTAATATCACTATCTCAATGTGTGACAATGGGTCCATAAAAAAGATTAAAAATTTATTTTGATAAGGCACATTTATCGACATTAGGGGGAGGAAAAGTACTTGCAGTGCTAAAGAATGTTGAGAAATTTATTGGAAGGAAAACCATTTAAATAATTTTGATCCATGTACAAGTTATAGTGAACCAGAAGTTCACAAAATAATACAGTTGTAACAAATTATAACTTAACTGCTAAATGCATTTATAGATGATAAAAGAGTGACAAAGTCTCATATTATAGTTGCTAATACCCAGCAAGGGTTGTGGTTCTAATTGCAAATAGAAAATCAATCAATCTTACTACACGTCAGAAGTGTAGATAGTAAATTGGAGCTAAAGATAAAAACCCATAAAAAAGAAAAGTATCGTCACTCATAAAATCTCCTGAAGAGGAATATCTCAATCAAAGAGCTATAGCCAATTATGAGATATATATTGAGACAACGAAACAATTAGATTCTCCAGATATAGTTTCTAGAGTTGATGATCATATAAATGAAAACTATGAGATCTCAATTATTTTTGTGATGTAAGATAAAAAGTTGATAAAAATTCAATTATTGCCAACGATGAATTTACCTAAACAGTAGCTTTTACTGTTTCAAGAGAAAATCTGGATCCAGAATCTACAAGTATAACTGAATATTAGCATAAACGTAATTGATTATCATGGAAAGAGGCAATTAAAGCAAAGTTTAGACTCACCCTATCATTAACTATGAGAAAACTACTTCTTTTATTATGAAAATGATCATGTTTCGATACTTAATTAGTATGGCAGTTAAAGAAAGACTTTATTTACGCCTTACGAAAGTGATATTTATATAAGAGTCCCAGAAGGACTAAAGATATCACGAATAAATACACATTAAATATGTGACATATATTTTATCAAATTGCAAAAATCTATGTATGGATTAAAGCAATATGGAATGTGGTATGATTGTTTGAGTAAATTCTTATTAAAAGAAAGATATATTAATAATACACTATATCAATTTATATTCATAAAAGACCATAGAATAGTATATATTATTATTGCAGTATAAGTTAATTTAAATATCAATGTGACTCCTAATGAACTCAAATAAGTATGTACCTATTTGAAAAATGAGTTCGAGATGAAAAATTTAAAGGAAATAAAATTTGTATCACCCTACAGACCGATTATTAAGAAATCCTAATACACTAGTATACTTATATGGAAAAGATATTTAAGTAATTTTTGCATGGATAAATCTTTCTCTCAAGCACACCAATAGGTGGTTCGCTCAATAGAAGTGAAGAGAGACCCTTTTAGACTTAAAAAAGATAATAAAAAGCTATTTGGTCTTAAAGTACCATATATAAGTGCTATAGGGCACTCTTGTCTCTTGCAAATTGCATCAGACCTGATATTACATTTGCAGAAAAAATTTCTAGCTAAGTATAGCTCTGCACCTACGAAGAGATATTAGAGTGGTGAAAAAAGTTATCTTCAATATATTATTAATATTATGATCATATTTTGATTCATATTTGAAATTGGTTTATATGTGAATATTAGTTATTTGTTTGATCTCCATAATGGTAGATTTTAGACTTGCAATGTATTCACATATGGTGATACTGCAATTTTATAAAGATTTTTATGGTCCTGAAGTACCTCACTAAAGATATTCCTATTATGTTTTGAAAATAATGCAATTTGCATTGCACAAACTAAAGGTGGGTATATCAAGAGTGATGAAGTAAACATATAAACTTCACTTAAATTCTTATATATATATATATATATATATATATATATATATATATATATATATATATATATATATATATATATATATATATATATATATATATATATATATATATATATATATATATGAACTCTAGAAAATATATCCACCAAATTCGTTCGAGTGACAACCTAATAGACTTATGTACTACATCTTTACCTAGTTTGGTTTTTAAATGGCATTGTTTCATTGATTAGTATATACCATGTTAAAATTTGTTCTCATAAGGGGGAGCGAATTAGTATATAATTATACTCTTTTTCCTTAATCAAGTTTTTATCCCACATGGTTTTCTTAGACAAAAGTTTTAATGAGACAATTTGTGCAATAAAAAAATAGTGCATGAAATATACTCTTTTCCTTAGCTATATTTTTTCCCATTGGGTTTTCTAGCAAGGTTTTTAACGAGGCATATTCATGGCGCAAGTAATATCCTTAAGAAGTACTATACAAAAATTATTATATGCGGATATTACTTAAATATATTTAGATACAACCATATTTAAAAAACTAGTCAACAAAATTGGCATGCGCCGACTAAGAGATATTTAATAGAAATCATGTTTTTATGAGGATGAGATTTTAGTGCACTGTACTCTTTTTTCCTTAGCCTAAATTTTGTCCCATTGGATTTTTCTGGCAAGGTTTTTAACGAGATAGTATTATGGCGCAAATCTGTACAAGAATAATATATTATTTTTCCTTCATTGAGATTTTTTTCCACTGGATTTTTTTTCTTAATAAGGTTTGATGAGACATATTCTTTGTAAAATACATCAAGGGGGAGTGTTATGATATATTATAGGATTTGATTGATATTTTTCTATATATATAAATACTCTAGTTTTCATATTAGTATTGATTGTATTTTTTTTATTAGAAAAGTTTCCTATTTCTTTCTCTTCTATATTCTATATAAAGAGTCTAATACTATTGAATGGAATAATTAGAAAATTATTCTCTTCTCTATATTTTCTGTTCTTGTTTTTCTCTATCATGTTTATAACAATTAGTTTTCTAAAAAATAAAAACAAATTATTTAATTAAATTAAATTTCAAGAACTAAATAATAATTTGCGCTTGACTTTTTAATACATTCAAAGAAAAAGGAAATTTCATTAATTAAATTTTTTAATTTACATGATAAATATTTAATTATTATTAATTTATAAAAAAACTTAAAATTTTAAAGTTATCTAACGGGATATGCCAAATAATTTTTTTTTCCTTTTTTGTCATAGTTAACTGATGTTATAGATAAACTCTTTTCATAGATTTCAATATAAGAAAAAAAAATTCATTTAACAAAGTTGCATTTAGTTAAAACAAATAATTTTGAGTAATAAATTTAAAAAAAAATTATCGTCTAATTTATTTAGGAATATTCTTGACCATTTGGATAAAAAAAATTATGAGTAAATTATTATTTAGTTTTTGATATTTGACATAATTAACTATTTAATTTATTTATATTGTGAAATTAATTATTTAATCATTGAGATTTTATTCTGTAAATAAAATTAGTCATTCTGTTAAAAATTTATTCAATCTACTATTCAATTAAGGTGAAATAGCGAAAACGTGAGAACTAAATAGTTAATAAAGTTAGATTTTTATAGACTAAATAGAAGTTTGAGTAAGATTATTTTGGCCATTTTATCTTTATTTTAATGATAAATTTGATCAATTTTGGACAGAATAATTAATTTTATTGACTAAATAAAATATTAGAGATTAAATAATCAATTTCATAAAATATAGAAACTAAATAGTTAATTAGGTTAAATTTTAAAAATTAAATAACAATTTATCCAAAAAATTATTTCTAAATTAATTAATTTATATAATTTTGTTTTAATAATTGGGAGACAGATAATCATAATCCAGCATTATCACAGGAATTATCCAGACTGCAATTAAATTCTATTACAGAGTAACAGTCCAACATTTATTGGACACATGAACTTAATTTTCTCCTTTTTGTAATTAAATGTATATATATGTGTAAATTTGTACTTTTGTCTTATTTCTAAATTAATTTAATTTTTTATAATTTTGTTTGAATAATTGTTTTTCATTTTATTAGAAGAACTAATATAATAAAAAAATAAAAAAAAAATACTAAAGGCATGTCTAATTCATCACATGGGCTAAATGCCGACATTGACCTCCAAAATTATTGGAACCAAGTGGCACATGTATGAGGGCCTCCACTGTCGTCCGATGACAATGCGATCTAAATTGAGAATCTTCATAAAATATGCACCACAGTACATATTGAATCATTGGTGACTATGACTGTAGGACAACAGTTCTTATGTGGGACTAATTTATTATTATTATTATTATTATTATTATTGTTTTATGTGGTAAAATAAAAATTAAATATAGAAAGTAAACATGAGGTTAGAAAATGAATAAATAAATATAAAAAGTGAATAATATTTATAATATTAAAATTATTTTAATTATAAAAATTTTAAAAATATAGTAGTCAAATAAGGTTAATGAAAAATAATTAAATATTAAAAATGCGACGAGAATGTAACTTTGGCACCTAATGATATGTAGCATTACTCTGTACAGAGTGCAAAATAAATGATTATATGGTAAATAAATGATTATGATTATATAGTAAATAAATGCCCCTCAAGCATGCATTGCAAGAGAAGGCATGAAAGTCTTGAAATGTGGAAATAATTAACTTGGTTAATGAATATCTGACCATGTCAATTTTTCCTTTTTTAGGGCTCAGCTTCAAGCCCAAACTCTTTCTTTATCAACCAAGCCCATAAGCCCAAAAAAACTAAAAAAATAAGAGAAAATTACATCTGACACGGAATTTTGAGAAGAATTATCATTTATATGGCTGATTTTTATTTTATACATTCTAATGATGTTGCTATTTCTTTTGCACCATATCTTTCATCTTTTATTTCTTTTATATGTTTTTACAGATACAAACAAACTGACTGGAAGGGCTATGGACTCCACCCAACAACTCCCAAAATCCATTATCCACTGCCACTCTTTTAATCTTAAACTCCCTCCTTCCTCTTCTTCTTCTTCTTCTTCCTCTTCCTCTGTTTTCAAACTATCCATCAAACGCAAGAGTCCTTTTCTTCTCAATTCCACTGGTCACCGCTGCCGCCACCGCTGCCTTCGATTCCCATTCTAAGTCTCCTCCTATGTTTTATACATTTTTCTATTGTAAATTCTATAATTTCATTTTCTGATGTAGGTTTATTTCTTGGGTTTTCTTGTAGAATTTTTTACTGAAATATTTTTTTAAATTGATGGTGTTTGAATTATATTGCTTGAAGTGGTCATCTTACAATGACTTCTTAATTTTTATTATTTTTCTATATAGGATCAAAGCTTTGTAGAATGATGTCTTTTTTCAATTTAATTTTCCAGCAGCTTTCGTGAATGAGTTGGGAGTTTTTATCATGTAGGGATTGTCTATTGATGAAGGTGATTTTGAGAGTGAAGATGAGACCCCAAAGAAGGTATTATTAACTTATATGTTGAGAAAGGAGGACTTTTCTTATGGTGCGAACTGGAGAGCTTGAACTAGTTAGAATTCGATGCAGTTTTAACCCCACTCCTCTGTTGTTTTCCTCTGCCAAAAATTCTCTATCCCAAATTGCTTCCAGAATTAAAAGATAGTGCTGGAAGCCTTTGGACAGAAAATTAAAATGCAGACATAAAGAAGAGAGGTGCTTTGGGTGAGACTAGACTGAGTTTATCATGATAAAGTTCTCTTGTTTTCTCACTTTGACCAATATTTGTTTTTATTACGTTTTCAAGAAAGAAGAAATGCAATAAAGCTGTAAATTTTCCATTATTTCTTATAAAGATTCAGTCTTTTCTTTCTAAACAATTATAAAATTATATGTTCATTTTTGCCTTGGGTTAATGTAATATGATGAACCTTTTACTTGTCTTCCAAAAATATTTCTGCAGAAATAATACTGTCAATATGCATGCTTAAGTAATGCTGCAAAGATGGTTCTGAGAAGTATATTGCAGCAAGGAGTTGCATATTAAATTTTCTAGACTCACAAAAAGTGCTTTAGGAATGTGTAAGAGACTAATGAGTTGTATATTGAATTTTAACAATGTTATAATTCTATTTATTTAGTATCAGGATAAAGAAATTGTTAATTGGTGTTAACAAGCAACATTGTATTTCATATATGACAATATACATGTATAAAGTCATGCAAAATATATATGGTACAATTACATTTTTTTTTATATTATTATTATTATTTTAGCTATCTCTCTCTCTCTCTATTTCCCTCTCTCTTTCCTTTTCTTTTTAGCTATCCATCCCTCTCCTTCACTTTATCAAAGCCTCTCTCTTGATCATCAAGCCTAGCAACTCTCACCTACATAACAGAAAGAGCATGAAAAAATAAGAGGAAATTACATCCTTCACCTTTTTTTTTCCAAAAAATATCAAATACACCATCCTTTTTTTTTTTTTTTTTTTTTTTTTAACTTTCACATTGTACCAGCATTTCTTTTGTACAGTCCCTCCTTTTCCTTCTTTAATTTTTATATTTCCAATGCCTTTTTGAAGATTGCTGCTTTCCCACCTACTGAACATATATTTTTATATTAATAAAGTTGATGGTATAGCGTGTAGGCATATTGTTATGATAAACCTAGACACAAAGGCAATCCATCCTATCAAACTTGGTTGGCTAGTTTCAATAGAAAAGTGCAAAACTTGAATTTTTTTTTTGTGCAAAAGAAAATTTGGGTTTTTAACTTAATCATTTTATTTTATTTTATTTTATTTTTTTTTATGTTGGGTGTTATTAGTTGATCTCAAATAATTTGAATACCAAACTCAACTCAATTCAAAAATTAGAATAATTTTTGAATTAATTTGATCGAATATCTAATTTTAAATATATTTTTAAAAAATATATTATTTAAGTAGTAATTTATTAATTCAAATTTGAATTTAAACTATTTAAGCTTAAGTTTATTTGAGTATTAATTTGAGATTAAATAAATATGTTCAAGAATTGAGTATTAATTTTGAGATAAAATAAATTTATTTGAATTTTATTTGAGATTAAATAAATAGATAAATTTATTTATTTGAGTTTAATATTCCAAATATATACAAAATAATATATCAAATTTATTTGAGTTTAATATTCCAAATATATACAAAATAATATATCAAATGTTATACCTATTGTAGCAAATATATACTAAATATTAAACATATACTAGACATTTACCAATTATATATGTAATGAATACCATATATATACAAAACATATACCGAAAATATACCATTCTGTAGGCCTATTCCTTTAGGTAAATATATAAAATAGTTGCAGATACCAAACATGTACTTAATATACATTAAATTTTGGTATACGTATACCATTTACTATTAGTTTATCTTTTTAATTTTTTCAAAATTGCAATATGTATACATTAAAGTAGTTGCAAATACTTAATGTATACCAAACTCTAGTAAACATATACCATTTACTATTAGTTTATCTTTTTAAGTCTTTAAATTTGCAATATGTATATATTTAAAGTAGTTGCAAATAGCAAACATATACCAAATTTTGCTATATGTATATTATTTACTATTAGTTTATCTTTTTACTTTTTCAAATTTGCAATTTGTGTATAAATAAAGTAGTTGCAGATACTAAATATATACTAAATGTATACCAATTTATGGTATACATATACCATTTACTGTTTATCTTTTTAATTTTTCATATTTCTAATCTATATAAATATAAAGTAGTTGCAGATAGTAAATATATACTTAAAGTATACTAAAATTTGTTATACATATACCATTTATTGTTAGTTTATTTTTTAAATTTTTCAAATTTGCAATATGCATGTATTAAAGTAGTTGCAAATACTAAATATATACTTAATATATACCAAATTTTGGTATACGTATACCATTTACTTTACCATTTATTGAGTTTATCTTTTTAATTTTTTAAAATTTGCAATATGTATATATATATGTGTGTGTGTGTGTATAAAGTAGTTGCAAATACCAAAGATATACTTAATGTATACTGAATTTTGGTATATATATAATATTTACTATTATTATATCTTTTTATCTTTTACAAATTTGCAATTTGTATATAAAGTTGTTGGTATACATTAATGTAATATAAATTAATATCTTTTTATTTTTTTATCATTTTCTGAGTGTTTTTTTTTTGGAACAAATTCAAAAAATATGCCAAACATATAACTTGGTAAAAATCTTATTTTTTAAAGTTTAGATGGTATTTTTGAATTTTTTTTATGAGCATGGTGAAAATGATATTTTTTGTCTTTTTTTTTTCTTTTGAAATTTTCCCTTTATTATTTGGCCCACTGGTAATTAGTTGAGATTAGAGCACGGTTTCCTACAAATCCCATAAATAACAAGCAGTTAGGTAAAAAAAAAAATAAAGGAACTTTACACCAAAAAATCTAAAAATTAAAAAAAATAAAACTTTTTGTGTCCTATTTTTTATTTTGCAAATTAATGACTGAAACTTCTCTCTTCTTTAACCTCTTTACTTCATTTTGCCTATTAAAGTCCGATTTTTTTTCCTATTTGCTATTATATATTGGTTACTTTTATAATTATATTAAATTTTATTTATGAAAATTTAAAATAAATTAAATACTAACCTATATTTAGATTGAAAACTATATAATTTATCTAAATTTATATATTAGATTTTCCATAAATTTATACAATATCATTTATTTCATATAAAAATCAAATTTATATTTATAAAATCAAATATTTTTAAATTTACATTTTACTTGAAATTTTAAAAAATTCTCAAAATAAGCAAATAAAAAAGTTACAGTAAACAGTATACACTAAACAAAAAATAGTATATTTCTCTCAAATAATTTGTATATAATACAAATTCAGTATAATGTAATTAGTATGTACTACAATTTAAACAAGCTACGAATTTTGAAAAAAATAAGAATCACAACAAACAATATATATTAAATAAAAAAATATACTTTTTACAAATAATAAATATCTAATATTGTTTAGCATTTAATTTTTGAATGCATTAAATAAAATTCAGTATACTTTCACAATATATTTAGTATCTACTAATGTTTATATAAGTTATGAATTTCAAACAAAAATAAAACGTTATAGCAAAGAGCATATATTGCTATAAAATTCGATTTTTTTTAGTATATAATAAGTATCTAATATTATTTATATATGACATTGATTTAATAAAATTAGCTTTTTTTAATTAAAGCACCATCAATGGACTTACATTTGTGTAATATGGAAACTTATACCCATTTTGAGTATGAAATGGAATTAATGGTGATATTTGAAAATGTCTTTACCTCTTTCCAAGTTATAAGAAAAAAAAAAAGGAAAAATTAATATTTGAAAGTTAATTACAATTTTCTTTTTTAAGTTTTCTTAATATGTACACTTTGCTTTCCATTTCCATTATCAATTTCAGTTCCTATATTACAAGCATTAAACATACAAATATTGAAAGGATTAATAATTCTTCAAGAATTGCAAAACTAACAATGGGAGACTAAACTCAAAACAAGTGTGGAAGAAGCAAAGAAGTTCGACGTAACAGAAAGACATGCAGAAATCTACCCAAAAAAATTGATTTACAATAGTCAATTTTTTCTATTATTATTGAAACTATTAGTTAATTCATTTCATTATAAATTGTAATAAAAAAATACATACAATATAATTTACAATTACAAAAATATGAAACAAATTACAACAAAAAACAATTATGAATTTTCTATTATTATTGCAACTATTTTGATATGCTTTTTGCATATATATCAAGTTTGAACACTACTTAAATCTTTGACATCACCCTATAATTAGTATGTGTTTTTTGCTAGTTTGTTCATTATAGCAGAAAACAACATACATTATGTAAAATTCACAATGCAATCTCTTATATAAAAAAATAATAACAATAAAGGAAGTAACAAATTACAGCAAACAGTATATGTTAGTATAAAATTTAGTATCCTTTTGGTAAAAAATAGTATTTAATATTGTTTATACATGCTTAATTTTATAAAATAGCTCATGAACAAAAGCAAACAATTTATATTATATGATATAAGTTAGAAACACTAATCTCTTATGTTATTGTAGTAGTAGTAATAATAATAATTAAAGAAAGTAACAAATAACAACAAACAGTATGCATTAGTATAAAATTTAGTATCATTTTGGTAAAAAAAAGTATCAAATATTGTTTATGCATGGCTTAAATTTCAAAAAATAGGTTATGAGTGAAAGCAAACAATTTATGGCAAATAGTATAAATTAGAAATACTAATCACTTATATTATAATAACAACAACAACAACAACAACAACAACAACAACAACAAAATAATATACATTAATATAAAATTTAGTATCATTTTCATAAAAAACAGTATCAAATACTGTTTATACATGACATAGTTTTACAAAAATAGCTCATTGACTAATGCAAAAAATTCTATTATTATAGAGTACCCCATAGATACAATATATAGCATATGGTATAAATTAGTGAAAATAACTATACACACAAGGTCCAAATTCATATCAATTAATAATTCTTCAAGAATTGGAGAACCAGCAAGAGCCTCACTATATTACCATCACATAGTCGTTGTAAACGTTCAAGATCAATTACATGAATACTGGGTAAGTATACAGATTTAAAGGTCAATTTTACTATGAAGTTTTACAACCTTGATGGTTGCACAATTAAAAAGAAATTGGAGAAGCTAAATAACAACGTAGCTTTGAATGAAAAGATCAAACCCCTCAACTTTTCGCATAATTACAATACAAATCCAATTATTTAAATTTGAATAGATGATTCCAAGATGAATAAAACAATCAATTTACAATTTAAGGCAAAATAAAATCTACAAACAAATAAATTCTTATTTAGACAATTCATCAAATAGTTCATATGCATGCATTTATAAGAAAAAATATCATAAAATATAGCTAAATTTCTCACTGATTGTCAATCCAAATTACTGGGTACTCGGTAGTTAATACTCACAACCTTATTACCATTCAATTTTGACAAAACTAACCCAATAACACTATCCAATAATGGAATAACACTGCCAAACTATATGCAACATTATAGCACCAAAAGTTTCAAAACTACTTCACAATCCTTTATTGGCAACAATAGTTAAATAAAATGAATTATTAATTCAAAAAAAAATTCTCCATGCAAGAGGCAAAAATATCAAATTAAAACTCCAATATTAAATCCAAGAAAATGATAAGAGGAAAAACATATGAAAAATAGATTTCTCTTTCTTTAGATTTATTGAATACAATTAATCACATAAAAAGCCATCCTCATAGGAATTTCTGACTCGAAACGAAATTGAGAAAATTGGGGACTTTAATGAATTTGGGTGGGGTCTTTTAGAAGGAAAAGAGACAGAGATAAAGATTGTGACTTAATTTTTTTTACTCAAAAATTAAAGAGAATCACACATGTAGCTTCCATAAATTGATGATTTTAATATCTAGTGATAAAAAGAAACTTCAACAAGCAAATCTACATTTAAATGATGATTTTTTTTCTTCGAAGCATACATATCAATTAGAGCACAAGAAACAAATATATCATTCTCAATTCTTATCTTCAAAGTATATGAATGTAACTGTCTACCTACATAAATCAATCGTAACCTAGCAAATGCCTAGATCATGATGGCAAATATGTGGAAATATGTGGGATCTAGCATCAAAAAATACATGCAGTGGTTACTCTATCTACCTGCAAAAATCAATCCTAACCTAGCAGATGCCTAGATCATGATGGCAAATATGTGGGATCTAGCATCAAAAAACACATGCGGTAGTTACTTATGTGGTGATTGAGTAATATGATTATGAAGAGTATAGGAGAGAGGAGAAGTGGAAAGTATTGGAGATAGAGAGTGAAAGAAGCAATGAAAAAAATTAAAGGAATGAAAAAGATGAAAACAAAAAAACTAATAAAAAAAAGTAATTAACAAAGTTTAAATATGAAAACAAAAAATTAGGAGGATATAAATGTTAAAATTAAGAAAAATAGGACATATGGTGTTATTTCCTAAAAAAAATGATTACAATGAGCTAAAAAATGTATAAAAGCAAAAAACAAGTAGCAAAAAATTAAAATTTTTATATGGAGCGCATAAAAGTTAAAAAGATAAAAAATTAGGTAAAGGGTATAATTTCCTCAAAACTATTTTACAAGTGAGCCATCTATTAATACATATAATAAAATTGCAAAAAAATTATACAGCTGATAACTGATATTATTTTGATATTTGGATAATTTTTCTATTAAAAAATTTTAAATTTTAAAAATAGTTAAGTGTTTTTAAACTGTATCAGTAATCCGGGGTGTAAACTACACACTAAGTCCACGTATATGAAAATTGCTAGTGATGTCATAATCATGTTAGACATTAAGAAACAAAGATGAAAAAAAAAAAAAAAACCCTAATTCTCAAAATCATCAACACCACTAAAAATAAGAAGGAACATGCCTGTTTATCAAGGATTTTTGTTTAAATTATTATCAGTGAAATTTTTTTTTAATTTGCATTAGAGGTAAAGTCAAAACTAATTATCAAAATAGGGTGAAAGTTGGCTTTTTTTTTTTTTTTTTTTTTTTTTTTTTTATATTAGCCAATTTATTATAATTATAAAAAAATTATAATTATCAAACTAATTATAATTTTTTTTAATAAAAATTTGGTGGGGATAGTCTATTCATTAATTGAAATGGCAGACAGACGTGGCTAATTTTTTTTTTTTTTATAAATGGATTATATTTTATGTTATATTTTGAAAATGTTATAATTATGATTAATACAATAATTAAATAATTAATTAAATAATTAACATAAACTCTATATATAATTTACCATTATGCTATCACCTTCTCTTTGTCTTCTCTCAATTCTCTGTGTAATCTTTGTTTTCGTTATTGATTGCTAGTATTTTAAAAAAATCTGCTACTTGGTATATCAATAATTAGGGGTGAGCAAACGGTTAATTTAGTGTAAAATTGAACTAAATTGAAAAATAGAAAAATCAAAGTCTTTATTTTTCCTAAGTGAACCAAATCGATTTTAGCATAAAAATTGAATCGAACTGAAAAATTTAGTTTGGTTGTCAGTTTGGGTTGTTGAACCTTTTTTTTGGGGCTATTTCTCTCTCTCTCTCTTTTTATTTACTTTTTTATTTTATTGTAATAAACAAAGAGAAATGAAGGAACAGAGGTGGGGAAAACCCAAGTCACCTGATTATGGAATCCAATAGATCTTGAGAAGGTTTTGATGGTTGTTAAATGCTCCATTGTCATTGTAATAGGAAATTGAGCTTTTTGTTTGAATAAAATAAATTAGTATTAATTATTTTTTGATTTGTACTTTTATTTTAAGAGTTTGTTTATTGTTCCTATATATATATATATATATATATATATATATATATAGGTAGAGCTGCAAATGAGCCAAGCCGTTCGCGAGCGGCTCAGTGTTTGACTCGATAAAAGCTTACTTACCTTCGATTCGTTTTATAAATGAGTTGAGTTTGAGCCTTAATTAAAGACTCAATTAATAAATGAGTCGAGTTTGAGCAAAACTAAACTCAGTTCAATTAGACTTATGAATAGCTGGATTAAAAAGCTCGCAAACAAGCTCGTTTATAGGCTCATTTATAATGTATTAATATATACATTTATGATTTATATTTTATGATTATGAAACTAATAATGATAAATACATATAATTCATTTTACTAATATTATGTTTTATAATTTTATCAAATAGTTGAGAAGTTTAATTTTCAAAAAAAAAAAAGAGTTTATGTTACATAATAATAATAATAATAATAATAATAATAATAATAATAATAATAATAATAATAATAATAATAATAATAATAATTTTGACACTCTAAAAATATATTTTAACACTCTTGCAATCTTTTTGGTAATTCAATTTGACTAAAATACACTCACTTTTAATTTTTTTTAGAATATGTAATACTCTGTTTTATGATTAGACTTTTTTTTCTAATTGGATTTTTTTACTTTTATGTTAGTTTGAATATGATTTTCAAGCTCGATCTATAATCGAGTTTGAAACGAGCCGAGCTTGAACACAATTTTCAAGTTCTAATCTAAACTTAAGCGTGAGCTCGAGCTTAGAAAAAACCAAGCTGAATCTAAGCAAGCTAAAGCTCGGCTCATTTGTAACCCTATCATTGAGAGGTGAGAAAAACCGACATATATATATATATATATATATATATATATATATATATATATATATATATATATATATATATATATATATATATATATAGCGAATGCAGTAACTAGAGGAAGCGAGATCAAGAAAGTGCTTAAGCTTGATCTAGCCGCAGACCCAAAAGCCCCTCAAAGAGGATGGATTAATTAGAAAGATCAAACATGTCACTACCCACTTATTTAACCATGACGGTCATAGGACATAGGAAAATATAAAGTTACATAAACTCGTAGAACCCCATTTAACTTATAATCTTTTACAATTTATCATGCGAGACCTTATCCCAAGATTGTAACCTAATTACTTTTCCTTGTTACCATTACTTGTTTGTCATTTTCTTGTTGACTTATAACGCCATTCATAGACATAACTCATAAATTTCCCAAAGTTGTATTTCATATCATTAATCAAATGTTTATAGCATCATACACTATTTACAATATAATTTATAGCACATGTAAATCCAATAACATTTTAGTACTAAACCTTTGACTACTATGGAGCTCTGAAATAATGGTCTTCATAGTCAAGAATCACAACACTTGAAACTAGCAGAGCAACTTCTAAGCGGGAGAATGTGGCTTGCAATTTACCTTGCTAACTCGTCGACCTAGCTTGAAAAATTTAGACAACTAAAGAGTGAGACAAAGCTCAATGAGTACAGAATAATACAATATAAATGGTGAGTACAAAAGTCATTATCAAGAAGAGCTCTTTATGGTAATGGAACGATTTTCAATCAATATTGTCATTAAGATTCAATTCCTCATTTGAGATGGAAACAACATCTTTAGTAGAAATAATATTTTCTTGGAAGCAGAATGCTTCCCACACATATAAATTTAGGAGTGGTGGCCTAAGCTTTACTCACTCACATGTATCACATTATTCAAGACTGATCAGGTCTTATCGTTAAGCGTTCCCTCCTAACAGAGATTGGATACTCTCGCCCTACCCGTAGACTTATACCAAGTGCACATGGTCCAATGTATTTTCCCACATTAGAAGGGTATTTCTACTTATCGATAGGCACCAATAGAAAAGTTCATATAAGATTCATGGTAAGGAATTCAATGATCACATTATGAATTTAACATGATAGGTTCATAATAGTCAAATGTCATCAAGAAGCATCATATCAAATGGCTCAATATTCAGTGGCAATTCAAGCTCATTAAGGAATTAGAATATTTCAATGATTATGGCTTAACCAATAAAGGTTCAAAGCAAATGGCACAAAGTCATATTATATTATTAAGTACTCACCTTGGACTCCTTTGCTCCTATTTACGTTTAATTTTGATGCGAGTGGTGCTCCTCGCATACTTGGACAGTGTCCTTGTCCTTGCTTTTAGGTTCTACACATTCGCATTTCATTTATACGTCAATCACTCCTAAATATGACATTAGTATAATTTTAGTATAACTTATTTATTGTAGTACTAACTTGTTACTTTTGAGGTCATGACACACTATACATATACTTATTACTAATTTTTAACACTTTCCCTTAGTTATTTTTCAAATAGCCAAAAGTATTCACTTAAGGAAAGATAATTCCTTTCCTCCCAATTTCACATTTCAACTTTGAGTACAATCAATTTAAATAATTTCTAATATTCAATGGAATTAATTCTACTTCCACCATCAAATTCCATAAATAAACCTAGTTCATTAACTTTAGGGAAAATCAATTCTATCAATTGAATTTCAAAATGTTAAAAAAAATCATGTTACACCATTCTTAAGCTTAATCTTTCCTTTAATTTCATGAATTTAAGTTCAATTTTCAAAATTCTCAATTTTTCCATAAATCCTAGAATTTGGGGAAAACTATTAATTTCTCATTCAATCTTCAAATTGATCATGGAATTATGAAATTAGCATAACATGCAACCTATATAATCATTCAATTGCCAATATCTAGCATTAGAACATCAATTTCCCCTTTTAGACTAATGTCATGCCACTAAAACTTTTAACTCTTGAATCAAGCTTTCCTAATTCATTTTAACACTTCTAAATCATTTTCCTTCATCTAAAATAACTATAGATGTATCCAATTAGAATTTAGAGCACTTCCTTGATCATTCACTATTATGACTGAATTTTTCCTTATGGTGTACGAAGGATTTTATGCAACTAAAATACTAAAATCAACCTTAGAACATAGAAAAGAGAAGATGGACAAGATTTCTCACCTTGGTTAGCTTTGGTTTGCTAAGATTCTTGTTGCTATTGGTGTAGAGAGAGAGAGCTTCTTTGTTATGGTGGAACTTTGGTGTAGAGATAGGAAAAATGATGTTTACAATATAAAATTTGCATATATATATGATGGGTTGGATGGTGAAGATTTGATCAAGCTTAATCCAATGGCTAAGATTTAATCTTGATGAATGGCTATGATTTGATTAAGTTGAATGGTTAGGATTTTCTCTACAATTATGATGTTCATCATATGAATTTTGGAAGTAGCAAAAATGAATGTAGACTTTGGTGTGGATGAAAGGGGATTTCAAGTTGGAAAAGGAATTAACTTAGTAAAAAATGGTGGCTAGTTAAATTTATGTTTATCCATCCTTGGGCCTTGTGGCCGGCCATTCAATGGGCTTGGGCTTTTGAGTTTAAAAGCCCATTAACAAATCCATATATACACATTTCAAGCTCGATAATTAATACATTTCCCATTTCGTTTCTTTCACTTTAATACACATAATTCTACCTTCCAATATCACTACACACACTAGACATTGTTAGATAAATTTTATTCACTCTATAGTACACATTTCCTAGCTTTTCATTAACATTGTTCATGTATGTAAGTCATATAGACTCACTTGGTCAAATTAAGTCTGACTTTCATTGTACCATTGCGACTTTGATTAAATTTAACTTCTCATAACACTATTGTCATCCCGTAATATCTTAGGAGTTCATCAGCACTTTAGATTCATATTTCAAATGAATTATTAAGATAGTTCCATGAAGTCAAACTCCATTTTATCATAAAAGTGTTTATCAAAATCGATTACATTCTTTACTCATTGTCACATTATTCATTTAGAATTTACCTCTTACAATCTCCTTATGGTTCTTGGTGTGCTAGGAAGGCTTTGAATGGTACAATATATAAACATTATGGTGCCTCCATTGTTAACTCTAATAGGTTAGGGAAACCTTGGGTATTATAAAACAAAAGTGGGCTTTTAATTAATTGATGTCCACCATTTCAATTAGGGAATGACAATGTGGTCTTATCTCTTGGTTGTCTGCCTGTTAGTCTACTTGCCATTTCCAATAGTTTCTGCCATTTCAATCACGAAAGAACAATGTTGTCCTATCTCTTGGTTGTCCGACTTTTGAACCAATAGACTGAAATTTTTTTACTACAAGCTTAGCCAACTTCATAATAAACTGAAAATTTTTAAAATTTTCAACCTAAATTGATAAATACTTTATATAAAATCCCTAAAATGGGAAAAAGCTCAAAGGAAAATAGTGATATGATGATGGTATGTCACATCCCGTCCTTAAGATGTAACAGTGCTAGAGCATAAAAAGACACAAGGTCACATAAATATGTAGAACCCCTTATTCTATGCAATACTATACTTATCAAACAATAAATATATTCCCAAGATCATAATCTGCCAATCCATTCACATATACCATATATATACTAATACTATACATATAC